>ML802009.1:13659-61743 GCA_009831015.1 Picea engelmannii
TACAAAGTATCATCAACCAGTTCTGACGAGGTATCTACCAGGAGCTTCAACTTTGTTTCCATGGGTGTGTACATGGATTTATATTTCAACATGTCAAACCTCTTTATTTTAACTGCATACTTCCCTTGGTTAAGGAAGATTTTTTTTGTGCTCTGCTAAACTTCAAGACCTAAGAGATAATGCATTTAGGTCTTCCATCAAACTCTGTAGCGAGATTCTTCTACAATTTGTGATGAAATTTTCTTCATCTTGTCAAGAATACATCATCTACATATAGTAGTAACATAACTGGTTCATCATTTATAACCTTGAGATAAAGGTTAGAATCAACTTTACTCTTGGTAAATCCCAAGCTCTTCAGCAAACTGTAAATTATGCCATATGAAGCTCTAGGAGCTTGCTTCAACACGTACAGATCCTTCTTCAACTGGCAGACATGAGTCTTTCTATCTTCAATCTTCAAATCATTTTTTCTCATTACATTGTAGCAATCTGGTACACTTGCTCAGCTGCAACTCAATCTGCACAATCATGTGCTAGCTCTATGTGCTTTATGCAAAGCACTTGGCTGTCTCGTTGTCTAGGAGTATGTCATGTACTCTCTCTGCAACTGTTCCTTCTATAACTGGGACTCTGCACTTGCTCTAAAGCTTAGAATGGTTGCTCCATTCTCACCGTGACTACTGAAATCAGGGAGTAACTCCTCTACTCCATCATGGCAACAATTTCATTTGAAACCGAGAGTGGCTCAATAGATGATATTGAAGGTAGATCTCCTTCTTTCATGGAGGTAACTCTATATTTTATTGTAGTCATGTCTTCATGACCCAACTAATGTAATGCACCAACTGCCACTCATTTTTAAATATGGGGATTGCTCCCCCTGCATCTCATACTATATATGAATCATGGTTGTTCTGGTTGTCTTCATAAATATTGGAACTATTTCTTCAATTACTGGAGTAAGTGTCTCGTCACAGTCTTCTCCCTCTTGCTAGGAGAATCCTCTAGACACACATCGGGCTTTGTACATCTGCAACATGCTTGATCTGTATAGATCAATCTTGGAAGTCAATACTGAATTCTCTTCTAGTCTCATGGAAGAATCCATATCCTAGTCTTTCTGACTGGCTTCTTTCTCTGTTATTGAAACAAGGGAATCTTCCCAAGAGATTTCATATCTCCTAGAAGTTTCTGAAGCTACGATCTAGTCTTCACACGACATCTGTCTCCCAGTCCTGGAAGTTATCTCTTCATCTGATCCTTTCTGAGATCAGGCTTACTCTCGATTTCTTCTGAGTCTACAAGGACTTCATCATCTCTTACATGGTATACTTGGTGTTGAATACCAAGTGTAAATATGAAACACAGAGTCAGGCTTCAAACGAGTTCTGCTTCCCATCAAGGTGGCTTCATTAACCTTTGAACAATTCTACTGAGAGTTCTTGTTCTAATGTTCGCTCATCTTTGGAACCTTCTACTCCTTTCAATCAATCTTCATATGAGATACTCTGAATCTCAAAAGATATATTTTCCTTCATCTTCTTTGGTACATGAGTGTATATGGTCATGTACATAGTCTGCTTCATGTCTCATCTAATATGTTGGATTATGCAACCTTCACTATAGCTTTCTCAGGGTTATCACTTGTGACCTGAAACAAGGTCAACAAAACAACAAGCAAGAATAATACTCTTTTGATAATAGTAGATAACAATAGCACGAATAATCATCATAGTAGCTCTTTTAGAGATATCACTTGTGACCTGTCTGAGGCAGAGATCAAAAGTAAGAAATACAATACGAAATGAGGTCAACACTCTTCTAGTGTTGTGATCAAACATTCCTCCATGGTAACCTGGAATCAACACAAGAAGTTTCTCCTAGAGGAGATGTTAGTTGTATCTATTACATTAAGCATTTATCTCAATATGCCCACATGCTACAAAGTATAATACTCTTCAAAGACTGCTACCTCAACTATATTGTTTTCATGACACTTGCACATTTTGAATCTTATCAACTTAATCAATCAAACCTGGAACCTGGAGTTTTGTTCTCAAGAATGAGTGTGTTGCTTTTCTTCCAAGTCTCCTTCACTCAAGATGACAAGTGCTTTCTTCAACCTGTCTTATGTACTAGGACAATATGTTATCTTGACAAAAGGTTGGGTTAGAGAATAAAATCTATGATCTCAACTTTAATCCATCTAATACCTTGACTTTAATTTTGACCAAAGTTTAGTATGATGGTCATAGATTCAACATGCAATCTAGATCAAAATAATGTCATAAAAAATAGATGCATATCAAAATAATCAAACTTGGGTTGCATTATTCCTCTAAATGTGTTGGATCTTGAGATCCTTTTGGATCTATGAAAAGAGATCCCTTCTCCTGCAAATACCCTTTAGATCTTAACAAGCTAAACATATGTGGGTACATACCTCAGATAGCATTTGCAGGTAGTGGCACCATCTCGTAGCAGCGATAATAATTACCAACTCTTAAAAACTTCAAGGGTGACTGAAACTAGTACTACGGCTGATACTTCAACTAATACCACAACTGCAATTGATACTACAACTGATTCTGAGACTGCAACTACAACTGCAACTTAGGGTTTTATGAGGAAACCCTAATTTTTCAAACTTCAAATTTTTAAATTCTGATCCAGGGGATAGAAGCGCTGAGTTGAGGCGAGTAGGATGGTGTAGTTAGATTTCTAAAAATCCAAATTTTACCTCCTCAAACTTGACCAATAGATTTATGGACTGGTGCTTCTGGTTTTCTGGTACTTCTGGTACCGGTGAAAACTAGGGTTTCACTTTCCAGGAGATCTACCCACTGAAAAGGTGTGCTGAAGGTGAGAAAGAATTCATTGGGTTAGGGCGCATGTTTCTAGATGGTTTTGAGGCTGAAAATATTCTTCAATAAAAATGCCTAATTTTCATGTACGACAACAATGACGTTTTTCTTCTTCTTGTGAAAGATTCTCTCTTCAGCTTAGCTCTGAAACCATGTTAAGGTTTAAACTATTATTAGGTTTCTTTTCAATTTACTAGATAACCATAGCGTAGATTGGATCATTGAGAAATACATAATCACAAGAGACACATCATTTATCTTGGGAAACCTTCATGGGGGAGAAAACCCAGCAAAAGATTCCTTAATATAGATAACCAATACAATGCCAAGAGAATAAACCAAACAATAAAGAAAGTCCTCTCCAAGTAATGTGCCTCTCTCTCTCTTCCTTCTTCTCCAACTGTAGCTCCAAACTTGCGCTCTGATGATCAGGTGAGTGAGTGAACAAATGAGGCACTGGCCTCTCTTATTTATACAATCTAGCAGGTGTTGAACTGAGGTGTCTTTTCACTGGCAGGGCCAACTTCTCATTCTAGATGGTTATAACCACTTTAATATATTCTGGGGGCGACTTCTCATTCTGGGTGGTTATAATCACTTTAATATATTATGGGGGGTGACTTCTCATTTAGCATGTTACAATTAGGGTTTGACCAATCCACAAAAGGGGATTTGGTCATTTACAATGCCCGACATGATCAATCCATAAAAGGGGATTGATCTAATGAATAGTACATCAATAATAAAATAGAATACTCTTTGCAGTTACAATATTTCAACAACTTCAACCTTCGGTTTCTTGCCTCAAACTCTTTTATTTCTTTTCTTCTTTTCTTTTCCTTTTTCTATGATACACTATAATACAAATCACATGGTACACACACTACGCACTCAGACTAGTGAGAAAAAGCATGGTTGTCCCTATATAGTTTCAACCGACTACCATTTACCAGTCCTTCCATGAGTTCCCCATTCATTTTTTCCAACTGAACATCACCCGGGCCCAACCAATGCATTTGGAGCTTCCCAGGATGATGCAAAAACTTGTTGTCATAAAGAAAAACTAAGCCTCCTATCTGGAAATTCTTATGTTTAATGTGTCTGTCATGCCATGCTTTCTCGTGCGCTTTCTGAACTTGTTGATGGAACCCCGTGACAAAACAATATTCCTCCAATTCTACTAACTCTAACAATATTCTTTCTACTGCGCCCAAATCAGTAAGCTCCATTAATGCAACAATGCGTAGACTTGGCACATTGAATTCCATAGGCATGAATGCTTCTTGGACATACACTAATCCGAATGGTGTCTATCCTGTCAACTTCTTACTTGTTGTCCTATACGCCCATAGCAATGATAGAATCCTCAAGTCCCAGTCATATCGACTTACATTGCATACATTAGTCAATGCATGCTCTAGGATCTTATTGAATGATTCCACTGTTCCATTTGTTTGAGGATGGTAAGGTGTACTTTTCTAGTGATAAACCTAGAATTCCTTTGTTAACGCAACAATTGTCTTATTCAAAAAATGAGTTCCTTGATCACTCATAAGGATTTTCGGAAATACAAACCTTGTCATCACATTTTTGAACATAAACCATGGATAAGTCTCCACACTACAATCTCTGACAGGTTATTCTTCATCCCATTTGGTCAAGTAATCTGTTGCAGTAATGATGTATCTCTCTCATGACCTTTTCGATGGTGGATTGATCGGTCTAACAAAATTGACTTCCTATTTATCAAAATCTTGTAACGCGAATTGTGGTATTAAATGCATTTCTTTTCTCCTAGAAGGCATTCCAACTCTCTGATAGACATCACAGGTCTAACAGAACTCCTTAGCGTCTTTATGAAGGGTGGGCCACCATAGTCCTTCATGCAAAATCTTCTAAGTTGTCTTTTTACTTGCATAATGGCCTCCCACAACTCCTTCATGTGCCTCTGACAAGATCATGTGTCCTTCATGCTCCAATATACATCGTCTCAAAATACCATCTTCTCCTAACTTATACAAATTTCCTGCTATTTGATGATAGTCTGCTACCTTCACTACTAACTACTTCTTTTGTGCAACTGTAAACTTAGGTGGGGCTACTCCTGTGCTCAAGAATTGGACTATATCTGCAAAATAGTCATCAACCATCTGTACTGCAAATAAGTGTGCATATGGTATATTTTCATCCAAATTTCTTGCATCTTCACCTAATAGTATGCACAACAAATGATCTGGGCCTGATTTTAACTTTCCTGGCTTCACAATCACTTCAAATTCATATTCCTGAAATAGTAGTATCCATTTTCATATCTTCCCCCCCAACACTGGCTTATTGACCAAGTATCTCGGTGTAAAATGATCTGTGTGATTTTTAAAGTGTGAACCCAACAAATAATGTCTAAATTTTTGTAGTGCATATACCATTGCCAATCCTTCACGTTCTGTAGTAGTATAATTTTGTTTCGTAGTTGACAATTTCCTGCTGGAAAATGCAATGGGGTGATCTAAATCTCCTTCTCCTCACTATGCTAGAACGATGCCTAATGCTATAAATGACGCATCCACGTGAACATGGAACTCCTTCTTCCAATATGGAAATATCAAAATCAACACGATAAATAACTTATGCTTCAACGTATCCAAACTCTTATGGAATTCCTCATTCCATTGAAATTTCACTTCCTTCTTCAACAACTTTTCTAATGGAGCTATGATCTGCGAATATCCCCTAATGAAATTCATATAATACTCTGTATGATCCAATGTTGCTCATAATTTTCACACTGAAGTAGGCGGTGGCAAATCAACAAACACCACAATCTTTGTAAGATCAACCAACAGTCCATGTTTACATACTATATGGCCCAACAAAATACCAAATGGAGCGCAAAAAATGCACTTCAAGTTTAAAGATATCTGAAATTTCCTGCATCTGTCCAACATCAAGCACATAGTTTCAACATGGTATTTCAACAAACTAAACACTCTCCATTCATCTAAATATACTTCCAGGAACTTACGAATAAACTCTTTAAATGCTACTACAACCACTCGAGAGAACATTGTTGGTGCATTCTTCAATCCAAAAGGCATAACTATGTACTGGTAACATCCCCATTCTATCGCAAATGTAGTATTATGTCTATCTTCTATTGCAATCTTAATCTAATGATACCTTGAAAATCCATCGATGAACGAGTAGGCTTCCTTTCCTCTTACATTCTCTAATACTTCATCTGTAAATGGAGTAGGAAATGGATCGTGTAGGCAAGCATCGTTCAATTTCCTCAAATCTACACAAATTCAGATTCCTCGTGTCTTCTTATCCTGAACCACCATTGGACTAATCCACTATGACTCTGCGATAGGTTCAATAATTCCTGCTTCCAGCATCTTGTCTATCTCTTCTTTCACCTTTTTCTTATACACCAAGTTTAGTCAATATGGTCTTTGCTTAATTGGCTTAGCATCTACTTTCAAAGGGATCTTCAACTCTCCTAATTCTCCAGCAATCCCTTTCATCTCTGAAAATGTATTTGTAAATAGATCTTGATATTCACACAATAAATCAACAATCTTTTCAACAATATCTTCATTCCAGTGATCTCCCATGTTCACAAAATTGGGCTTATCCTCTGTACCAATATTCACTTTGTGCGTTCTTAGTGGTTTTTCATATACAACAGATTCAAGTTCTAGACCTTCTACTACACATTCTCCTTCAGTTTTTGGTATTTGTAAATTTATTAGATCTTCATCCTCCTAGTATTCTCCAACGACATTATAACATTCCAACACTTCTCAAACTGGCGCAGAAGATCTGTGCACGCTACATGCAGGTACTAGTTATGTCGAGTCTTTTGATGCAAAGATCTTGTCCTTGATAACCTACAGAGATATGTCTACTGAAGGGGCCTCGTCTTCAAAACTAAAAGTAACCTTAAGTTATGAGTTAACTCTTCCCAATCTGATTTCTCTCTGCGCACTTCCAACTCTAAGTACCAGTTCTTCAGAATTGTATCTAGAGTGTGTATAAAGAAGTGCATCCATTCTTTCTTCAATACCGATATCCATGTCGTAATGTACTATGTAACATGCTCTGTAGGATAACTCAACCCGTTATATTTCTGCGCAATATATTCATTTCCTGCTCCAAATATGACCTGTAATAACCTTCCGCATTGCATCTAATCCTCAATTTTGTCCTTATGCACAATCCACCATTTTGCAGAAGTCGCTTTCAACGTGATATCTAAAGCCAATATTCTTTGCTGGTCTAGTATCTGCAATTCAAAATCCTTTATAAAAGAGTCTATGGCTGTTAGTCCATCATACTTCGGGGGATCAAATACCTCAGTTCCAATCCATCGTAACGCGCGGGTAATGTCAACACATCTTCTTGTTGATACTTCATGTAATCTCTGCTACCAATTCTCCAGTGCTTCTTCTAAATCTAATGCATAGGAACTGATACTCCGCCAACTGAGTGCACCATCATCATTAGGGTTCAAATAATCATCCATTTGTGCAGTCACATTATATAGGTCATCGAGCTATTTTCCCTGTGCCAATTCCATGTATCTTCTCCCCTCTGTGGGATCCAATGATGCAGTAATTTTCTAGTCTCCTTCTTCAAAGACCATATGTATCTTCTTCAGATCAATCAGGGCCTAGTTATCAAAGGCCCAATCAAGTCCTAATAATGTTGGGTAAGGTTTGCTGCCATCTGCTATCTTGATTACTTCGAAATCAACTATACTGCACACTCCATCAATGTTAACATTCACCCCTAACAGTCTTCCAATTGGGACAATCTTATGTTTATTCGCCAACCTCAACTGAATAGGTGACCATATTAACCCTATATGCATTTGTTGTGCGCTCTCTCATCAAATCAAATGAGCGACATTCCTTTTCATCATGTCCAACAAACTTGCAAAAATTATAAAACAAGTTTCTAGCAGTACTTTGGTACTTCTGTATCAACGAGAAAGCAGTAGGATGATGACCCATCGTTTAACATATTCCGCTCCATAATCCTAAAGGATTCGGAGCTCATGTGGCCAAATATTCCCTAAAAGTTGGACACTCGTTCTTATGATGTCCTTTTGTTCTACATGTAATGCACCGGACTTCCTGACGCTTTTCCTTTCCTTTCACAAGTTCTCATACCTTAATAGTTAGTGCTGCTAAATACGACTGAAATTGAGCCATCCTTGCACCATTCTCTCATAAAGGGCTTATGACCATGTCATAATCTTCTTTTGCATCAAAGGGAAGCGTATATGCTGCAACATTCCTGCAATAAATCACTCCCTATGCTGCTCATTTGGAATCTGTAATTTCAATCGATCCATCAATATATTGAATCTTTGATCGAAGTCCCATACTAATTCATTTGCCAACTTCTTGATATCTTTTAGTTTTGTACTGCAGTGCGACTTCGACTTCGACTTGTAGAATTCTTTCAACAAATATTTCCTAATCTCTGCTAATTTTCTAGTTTGTCCCACATGTGTAGTAGACCGATACTTCATATACCATAGTAATGTGTTCTCTCTAAATGTCGTTTCCAACTACACAATCTTTGCATCATCATCCTGGACATTCTTCACTATCCACATCGCTTCAAAAACAAACAAATGTTTTTATGTGTCCTATGAACCTACTCCGTTAAAGACAAGCATCCTCAAAGTGGGATCTACTCCCGTCATCGTACTCTGCACAGTATTCGTCCCTGGTGATTTTGTATTTTCATTGAGCTATGGCTCATGTATCCTCTTTAAATTTTATGTTTGACTATTACTTGAACCATAACTACTTGCAGCAAACCAAGATCACAAGAAGAATAACCATGCACAAGAACACAAGAACTATCATGGGAAACCCTTCTCAACAAAGGAAGAAAACCCAACCAATCCTTTTCTATATTCCTCAAGAGAAAGACCTCCCACACCATGACCAAACCTAGCACACAAGAGGGTGCTGAAATTCTCATAATTTCAGACCACAACTTCTAAAATCATGAGATGACACAATGATAAGTGTGTTTCCTCAATGGGGATTCACCTTTATTTATATAAGACTTGTCACATCAAATGATGTATCTTTTGGCACAATAGGGCCGACCTCAATAACTAAAAATATAATTAATAATTACCATATTAATTATCTTTTAAATTAAGGTGGGGCCGACCTATACCCTTTACATTACAAATAGGGTTACAGGTAAGTCTGAATCTTGAACAATATATCAAGGGATCTCATACACCCACTAGTGCTCATCCACTAGGGGCACATCCATAGGGATGTCCATATATCTATCTCATTGCGTCTCACAGGAGAACCACACTCACTAGTGGTCAGCCACTAGGATCACGTTCACTTGTGCTCATCCACATTAACCTCCACTCAACAGATCTTCTTTCCCACTACATTACACAAGAGATTCATATGGAGTTCATCATCTCAACTCTCTGCTGAGAGGAGGCTAATACATTGTCTTCATCTCTATCTCGTGACGATGCACCCAACTCTATGGGAATTCACACGTTCACCTTGTGCTCAGCCACAGACACGTCCAACTCAACATATCTCCTTTCTCACTGCGTTACACAGGAGAATCATATGGAGTTCTTCTCAACTCTCTGTAAGGAGAAGGCTATCGCTATGTTCCAGCTCTGTCTCAGATAGGAACCACACACCCATCTCAGGGGATCTCTCTCAGGTCTGTGTCCCGGAGGATGTCTCACGCAACTGTAATCATCAACAGGTGACACTAGCTAGTTTTGACTTGGTGTACTACTTCCACTACTTTGACTACCTTTACTACTATATTTACTTCCCTCACTAAGTACAAGTGAAAAAATCTTAGATCTTACCTAAGTTCTTGGGGACACACACGGGGTCGTGGGTTTGATGCAAAGTTTGGCCTAAGCGGGATCTTTTTCTACTGGATTGAGTTGATAATCCTTTTCCTTTTCTTTCTCTTCTTTTCATGGTATTCCTTCAATATGGAGTATTACACTAATTCCTCTTTCCTCATTCTCACTGTGCTATCCTTCTCTCTCAGCCACAATCCTCTTACTACTATATCTAAATCTTTTACCACTGCGAAATACTCTAATCTCTTTGTCTGTCGCACATTTATCTTCTCTCGACATCCCCAGCCCATCTGTTCCTCATTCCTTCTCTTCTGCATCCCTCTTTTCCATACACTCAGACCATTCCTTGGTCATCCCCCAGTCCCCCTATGTGCGTGAAGGTGATTAGCTACTAGGGAAATCCGATTCCATCTTCATAACTCCCTTATCACAAAGAAACATATTAATCTAAAGAGATAATGATTTCAAGTATCTTATGTGCGGTCCTTTAAATAATTATCTTTCAGTAGCACTATATGACTGAGTATAATCTATAGAAAACTCGGTAAATTAACCCACTAATATACTATCCATCTAGAAATCAACTGCGTGCGATATCTTATTACTTATGGTGTTCACTTCCTAAATCAACTCAGGGGTCCACCTCCTCGAAACCACGGTGCATAAAGTTATGTTCTATTCTACTAATCTCTATATCCACTCAACAAAAACATTCGGGAAGTCAACAAATAAAATATCATGTAAATATGTGAATACATACCTCTGCAACCATTGTTCTGAACTAATCCACAGGTTCTTATTTTGTCTTCTGGGAAACTCATGCTCTCTCGCCTCTAGCCACTGTCTGATCTCTTCCTTAGTCGACCTCCACATTCCCCTTAGTCATAGATCCCAGTCCCGACAAGAGAACCATTTGTTGGAACGCAGTGGGTAGACCCAGGGTTCGACATTAATTCACCAACAAAACCATAAAGATATTGACCCTTTCAGCATCACCCGCAAGCAGGTGAAGTCTCACCCAAGGTATCTATGGGGACTACAGGAACCAAGTTTTTGTAGTCGTGAAGGGACGTGAGGCATTCATTCTTACCATTCTACTTAACATTCATTCATTATACCATTTATTATGTGCGCAAAACCATCAAATATCATATTTGTATTAACCATTCATTCATTAAGTGTGCACAATAGCCAGAACAATAAATAAACACATTACAACATACACAAAGACACCATATTTAACGTGGTTCACCCCAAACTAAGCTACATCCACAACGACGAGCTTATTATATTATTATTCAACATCATTTCTTACAAAAGGTGCACACTGTGCTCATACATGATAATCCAGTTCTACCCAATATGCTCTTGTCGTTCGCACATACAGTGCACACTTAGCTCAGAACTCACTCATCCATAACATACTCTCCTTCACCCAAGGTTCGACATTAATTCACCAACAAAACCCTAAAGATACCAACCCTTTCAGCATCACCCGCAAGTAGGTGAAGTCTCACCCGAGGTATCTATGGGGATTGCAGGAACCAGGTTTTCGTAGTCGTAAAGGGATGTGAGGCATTCATTCTTATCGGTCTACTTAACATTCATCCATTATACCATTTATTATGTGCATAGAACCATCAAATAGAATATTCATATTAACCATTCATTCATTAAGTGCGCGCAATAACCATAATAGTAAACAAACACATTACAACATACACAAAGACATAATATTTAATGTGGTTCACCCCAATTTGGGCTACGTCCACAAGGAAAGGCTTCTTATATTATTGTTCAACATCATTTCTTACAAAATGTGTGTACCGCGCTCATACATGATAATCCATTTCTACCCAATATTCCCTTGTCGTTCGTGCATACAGTGCACACTTAGCCCAAAAATCACTCATCCATAACATACTCTCCAACTTAAAACTCAGACTCGAACTCGGACTCAGACTTGAACTCAGCCTAAAAAATTTAACACTTTGCCACCTCTTTCTATCCAAAACCCATACATATTTATACATTTACATTAGGGCTTAGCCCATTACAAAATGGACCAAAATGTCTAACTACTTCTAACTAACTTCCTCCTTTCACACGCTCTATTCTTGAAAACGTGTTAACTATATTCCTTTCTTCTGCGGGTGTTTCTCTTTAGCCAACTTGTCACGTAATTTTCTATTGCACGATTCCCAAAACGGGTCCCAAAATGTTCTACTCTAACAAGCCCAAAACACTCACCTGTGGCTCATCCCGAGACACTTATGGCCTTTTTTCATGTCAGAATGAACTTCTGAAATGTTTCTCTTGCAGTCACAACCTTTTGTTCATTAATTCACCAACAAATGATAATCCAGTTCTACCTAATATGCCCTTTCCATTCACGCATATAGTGCACACTTAACTCATAAATCACTCATCCATAACATACTCTCTAACTTAAAACTCGGACTCAGACTCGGACTTGAACTCACCCTCAAAACTTTAACACTTTTCCACCTATTTCGACCCAAAACCCATGCATATTTATATATTTACATTAGGGCTTATCCCATTACAAAATGGACCAAAATGTCTAACTACTTCTAACTAACTTCCTCCTTTCATGCACGCTACTTATGAAAATATGTTAACTATCTTCCTTTATTCTGTGCATGCTAATCCTTAGTCGACTTGTCACATAGTTTGCTCCTACGCGATTCCCAAAATTGGTCCCAAAATCCTACTCACTAATCCTAGGCACCTACTAATCCTACTCACTAATTAGGCACCTAATAATCCTATCTCCTCACTATCTTTCCATCCCAATCTACCTCTGATTTGAGGACTTTGTGCTAGTGCATCTGTCAAAACATAAATCCCTGCTTCGTGGAGGGATCTAAATTCTCTAAGAGGATGAAATCGATGCCAACTCCCATCTAAGGGTTAGATTTGATCTGATCTATCCAAAGACCTACCAATGGAAAGGATGCGGTGAGGGATTTCCAAACCATAGAATCGACTGAAGATTTGACTAGTTGTTTATACCAATATTCTATGACCATCCTGTGAAGATATTTGGATTTTAATACTATTCCTCAGAGAGAGTCATTTAGAGTGAGTCGATATAGGCTTCGTCCTACAAGGGACAAAGCAAATAAGAATATTTTTTTAACTCCCCAATCGCCAAGTTTCTTAGGAAAAGAAACACGATTCCACTTGACCAAGGAGGTTCCACCAAAGGATTTTGACCTTGACCATAGATAATGAAAGCTCAAGGATTTTATTTTAGAGAGTATACCTTTGGGTACAACTGCGATGGTTTTCTAGTAGATAAGTATAGTCTCTAGAAAATATTTGATCAAGGTTAATCTACCTTCGCACGATAGAAGGAAGTTTCCCTAGAAGGACATACATGATTCAACTTTTTTGAGGAGCCAGTTCCAGTCTCCTGCCTTATACTTTTCCAACTTAAAGTGAAAGCCAAGATATTTTAGACCAGATTCCATCTCTTTTTGCGAGAAAGGGAGATCTTTAGATAAGATTCAGGAGGAGAATTTTGACAGGTGAGATTGAATTATACATGATTTATGAAGATTAAATCCCATTCCCATGGCTTGGAAAAAATATTAAGAGTATTTTTCAAAGAAAAAAAATTACGGGACGTACCTTAGACGAAACATAGGATGTTGTCCACAAAGAGGAGATGAGTCAACAGTTTAGATTCAGAAACTCTAACTCTTGTCAACCTCTACTTGTCCCTTGCATCGACAATCAATATGCTAAGAGCCTCAACTATGAGAAAGAAGAGGAAGGGTGATAAGGGACACCCTTGACATAATCCTCGAGTTGCTTGAAAAAAACAGGAGGGAGAGTCATTTATCAACACAACAATTGATGTTGAGGAGAAACAACCCATTATCCAGTTTACTATGGAGAGATTCATACCCATTTTTATAATGACCATCCTTAGAAATTTCTAGTTTGTTGATGTTTGGACAACAACGAGAAGACATTCTCCCAGATTAATAATAATAATAATAATAAAATAGTTATTGTATTAGAGACACATCCTTTCATGGATGGTCACCATATGTGCCTTTAGGTTCTCTATATATTTGGAAAATTCATCATTGTAATTACATCATCTTATACATATAGAATCAATCATATCATCTCATATACAATATTATCTCATATAATATCTCATATATAAAAATTTAACATGGTATTAGAGCGGGACTGGGCTTGATGCCCTCACAGGAGAGGAAAATGAGAGTAGAGTAATGTGTTGGGAGTGTTAAATTTATGGGGTTGTTACAATTTCTATGTACAACATATTTACCTTTTACTCCTACCTAAATTATAGAAAGAATTCCATAAATTATGGTGGGCAGTAATTTCTAGTAAAAATGTCTAATTACCTAAACATAAAGAATGTACTGCTTATTTACTTCTACCTATATTTATGCAAAGAATCACATGAATTATGGAGGAACAATTTAACAAAGTAAAATACTATGTGGATGGATTATAACGAAATTAATGTTAATATTTGGGTAGTTATGGGAGGTATTCTCTAGCTATTTATAAGAAAGAAAATTTAATTTAATTTCCAAAGAGATGTGTCTCTTTGGATCAACTTAATATTACTATAAAAAGACACTTGAAAGACACAACAATAGAAACACATATTTTTCTCTCTCACACGTGGGAAGTGATCTAAGGAAGAGACCAAAGTTTTTAAGTAGTTGAAATTTTCTGAGTGTAATTACTTGGCAATGTTCTAGAGTTTACTAAAGTAATATCGTATATCATTGGAAGTAATTACCACTTGTGGAAAATTGTGCTTGTCTAAATTTAACACTAGAAAATCAACATGGTTAGCCGTATGACATCGAGTATATGATGGATGTGTGTTGGTCATAGTAGAAGCGATATCATTTGCAAGGTCACTGTATATAGTTGTTCACATCCATGTAATGGAGAAGAAATGGAGGTCAGCACATGCAGAGGGAGAAAATGACTCCAAAGACTATAAATCCTCAGAGGGAGTCAAGATTCAGAGGGAGAATGCATACTCAGAGTGATCCTAATCTAAGAGAGAGTCAGTTTCTTAGAGACTTTCATTCAGAAAGGATCCCTCTTTAGATTTAGATTCAGATGGGAGAGACATCCTCCAGGATTGACAGACAGGAGGCTAGACCTTGAGGAGATATTAGACCTCCTAGAGAGGATTCCCTTGTTTTAGTGAAGGAAGCTAGTAAGAAGGAATGGGATGTGGACCTTTTAACATTAATTCCAAGACATTTACATTGGTTGAAAACAAAACATTTGTTGACATACCTATGTGGTACGAGTGGATATGGATTGAGATATTCCTCAGATGGAGATGTGAAGTTGCAAAGTTATACAAAATCTGACTGGGTAGGGAGTGTAGTGGATCAAAAGAGTACTTTCAGATGTTGTTTCAGTATGGGATCACTGTTATCTCATGGTTGAGAAGGGAGAAAACATCAGTGGCACTCAGTACAACAAAGGAAAAGTATATAGCAACTAATATTGTAAGCTGTGAAGCAGCATGGCTTTAGAAGTTTCTTGCAAGACTTCATCCGAGACATGATACAAAAGGGAGTTGTGAAGCTCTAGTACACATCCATAAATGAGTAGCATCAGACAAACATTCTCCCAGAGTGGTCATGTTGATTTTACTGAGGAGAATGATACATTCACTCACAAGATTAGTCATGCTGGTTTGGTTAGTGGTGAATGGCCCATGCGTAGTATTTCTCCCTAGTCATGCTAATTTGACAAGGAGTGGAAAAGACTCGAGGTGCTCCCGGTGGCTACATTGGGAAAAAATTCTACCAGAGTCGTCATGTTGATTTGACTGAGGAGAATGATACATTCACTCACATGATTAATCAGCTAGCTCTAACTTGACGATTAGTCCTGATGATGAATCCTGATTCGGATTCGAAACGTCGACGACGAAATGATGCAAACTGTGGATTATCCGAAAAACATTTGTGAAACTCCCCACCATAGAAACTTGAAAACAACAATGATTAACCATGCTAATTTGGCAAGTGGTGAATGGCCCAGGTATAGTCTTTCTCCTTAGTCATGCTGATTTGAAAAGGAGCTGAAAATACTCGAGGTGCTCTAGGTTGTTTCATCGGTCAGACATTATCCTAGAGTGGTCATGTTGATTTAACTAAGGAGAATGATACATTCAATCACAGGATTAGCCATGCTGATTTGACTAGTGGTGAATGGCCCATGCATAGTCTTTCTCCTTAGTCATGCTGATTTGACAAGTGTAAAACACTCGAGGTGCTAATGTTTCTCTAGGTCACTGCATCGGGAAGACATTCTCCTAGAGTGGTCATGCTGATTTGAATGAGGAGAATGATACATTCACTCACAATATTAGCCATGTTGATTTGGCTAGTGGTGAATGGCCCAGGGCATTGATGTTATCCAACTATTAACATTGGGAAGACATCCTGCAAGAGTAGCCATGATGAATTGGTTGAGGAGGATGATACATTTACTCACAGTATTAGCCATGCTGACTTGGCTAGTGATGAATGGCCCATGCACAATTTTAGAGACTCGAGGTGCTATCACATTCCTTCTCTAGGTTGGAGTGATTTAAGTTGATCACAAGAGCATGTGAGGAGAAGTATACATCAATTGGGTGCATGCAGGAGATGATTACATCAACAAAGGATCATTGATAAGTGTAAGATGGAGTTGGCCTCAGAGTTCGAAATAAAGAATCTTGGCGTGATGCATAATGTCTCCCTAGCTGAGAAGGAGTGTTGAAGTTAGAATCATCGGGCATATGTTCTCCAGAGTGGTCATGTTAATTTGATTGAGGAGAATGGCACATACACAATATTATGGACTAGATGTGCTCGAGGTGCAAAATGCCTCCCTCATTGAGAGGGAGTGTTGATGTTTAGATAACATCGGGAAGACATTCTCCCAGATTAATAATTAATAATATAATTATTAATTATTAATAATAATATTAATATAATAATAATAATAATAATAATAATAATAATAATAATAATGATAATAAATAGTTATTATATTAGAGACACATCCTTTCATGGATGGTCACCATATGTGCCTTTAGGTTCTCTATATATTTGGCACATTCATCATTGTAATTACATCATCTTATACATACATAATCAATCATATCATCTCATATAAAATATTATCTCATATAATATCTCATATATAAAAATTTAACACAGTTAACCCTGCCATAGGCCTTGGAGAGATCAACATTGAGAACTATTGTCGACTACTTTAGGGTTTTGATGGAATGTAGTGCTTCCTAAGCCAACAAGACTGCATTGTGAATTTGTCTGCTTTGCAAGAATCCAAATTGTTCCTTCGATATGATGTTATTCAGGATAGGCTTGAGCCTTATTGCAATAATATTTGCTGTCAATTTATAAATTACGTTACAACATGAGATTGACCTGTAGTCGTCAAAAGATATACCCTTCTGTTTTTTTGGAATTAGCACAAGAAAAGTGGAGTTGAGAGCTCCAAGCACCTTACCAGAATATTTTGACTCCCTCACTACTTTTAACAAGTCATCCTTTAAAAAATTGTAAAATCCTAGGAAAAATTCGACAGTGAGTCCATCAAGACCCGAGATTTTCCTTTTTTCATGGAGGAGAGGGCTCCTAAAAATTCCACTTCTGAAACCTCCTTGTCAAGTGCTTTGTTCACGTCTTCTGAAAAGACTTAGGGGAACACTGAGAGTGCATCCAATATCTCTTTTATTGGGTAATATTCTTTCTCCTTGTAGAGGTTCTAAAAGAAATGAACACCTTCTCTTGCTATGTCTTTAAAGGAGTGTACCATTTCACTAGAGACCGATTGATTTTCCCAAATTGAATTAAAATTTGTCCTATAGTTGGCATAATTATGGAAGAAATTTGTATTGCCATCACCTTATTTCAACCATATCACTCAACTCTTTTGTCTCTAGATGGATTCTTCATTTAAAAGGATAGAGTGCTGACGTGCCTCTAGCTCATGTAGTTGAGTGAAATAAAATTTCACGACAGAGCCCTCCGCACCCCGCAAAAAAAATTCTTCTATGTTTGCTTCCACTTCCTTTAAGGCAACCTACATTGACTCTTTGTACTTTTTGTTCCATCCTTTCATTTATTTTTTAACTTGTGCTATGATCTCCACAAACTGGTGCATATAGGATGACGAGGGACCCTCAGGGAGAGGAATCCACTTTCCCTTAATGAGTTCAACAAATTCTTCTTTCTATATCCATATAGGATTAAACATGAAGGGATATGGTAGCTTGGTCGAGCCTGCATCCATCTAGAGAATGATAGGGGGGCGATCAGAAAGGCCACCCGAAGTAATCCAAGACTTAAAGAGAAAATATATGGAAAGAAGGTCTTCGGAGACCAGGAAACGGTCAAGGCACTTTCCAATTGTCGCGTCCCCTGAACGATAATTCCTCCATGTTGGGACAATCTTGATGGGTTCCAAGTCTGTCAACTTTGTTTTCTCGAAGAATGACATGAAAAAATTGCTCAGATTGTCAGGACGAGCTGATATGCCCCAAATTTCCCTAGTGGACAGTGTCAAATTGAGGTCCCCACCCACAAGGGTAAAATGATTGTTTAGAAACTTCGATTCCACTAATTCCTCCTAGAAGGCTTCTTGATTCACGTATGGCCCATATACATTGGCTATTATGATCCCTATACCTGCTGATTTGTTCTCCAACTGGACTGAAATGACATAGTTGTGTGAGGACACTAGAAAGCATTGTATGCTAGGATCCAACCTGTGAGTAATTCCCTTGATTTTCTATCTCCATCCAAATTGAAGAAAGACTAAGACTTCAACCAAGGCTCAAAGAAAGACCTATCTCTAATCTTGTCTACCATAGTTTCTTGAATTAAAATTACATCTAGACAGAGGCTCAAAATGAGTTGTTTGAGGGAAGTCTATTTGCGAGCACCCACTACCCCTCTAGCGTTAAATGATAGGAATTTCATGGAGGGGCCCTCTTGGGGGATTTGCTTCCTCCAAGGGCCCTCACTATTTTTGACTGCATACCTTTCTTGATGTCCCAAGCAACCTTTTGTTGTGCTCCAAGAAGATGGGACTTACGTCCCACCAAATTATGTGTTGGAGCATCCAAGGCAAGACCACCTGCCGAGGAGGACCCCTCCTTCTTGGTTTTGGACTTGAGAGAACACTCGCTCGTATTTGAGATAGCCCTCGACATGGAGGAAGGAGGAGAGACGTCCATAGAGTATGAGGAATTAACAGACCGAGGGTTGGGCTTGGGGGGGTGAGGGGGATAACGAGAGGGAGGCGGGATGGGGAAGGGGTAAGGAAAGGAGAGGGGATAGGTTCAGGAGGGGAGCAAGGGGGAGGAGGACCGTGGGGGGGAGAGAGTGGAGGGAGGGTAGAGAGAGTCAAAACATCACCAAAGATACCCAAAACTTCCAGTGGGTATAAGGACAGGGACACATCCGAGGAAGGGGGAAGGGAGGGAGAACAAGAATCAGAGTCACAAGAAATCATACAT
This sequence comes from Picea engelmannii, assembly GCA_009831015.1. NCBI lineage: Eukaryota > Viridiplantae > Streptophyta > Pinopsida > Pinales > Pinaceae > Picea > Picea engelmannii. The sequence goes on from ML802009.1 coordinate 33,002, forward strand.
GTGTCCTTTTGCACAGATACTAGCATCCCCATTTTTTAATCACTGATTGGTCGCGGACCAGTGTCATCACCTATTAAGGACAGAGGCTTGGCTGAAACTTTCAAATTTTTTCTATCTCCTTCTGCCTCTATAGGAGTATTTGCCATTTTTTTTACCCAAATATTTTTTTCCTTTACTAGTTAGGGATGTGGTCTACTATAATGGGCTTGTAAATGGCCCACTTCATGACATGAGAAGCAGTGAAACGCCATTTTCCAATAATCAATTTTTTGGACCCATTTGAGATCTCCCATTACAAGGTCCAATTCTTCCAATAAAACATCACGTAAGTCCACCTCTACTAGAATCCAGGCCCATCGTCGATCTGTATTGGTCTCCCCAAAGGATGCCAACCCATAAAATTTTCCAATTTTATCCCCTATTGCTCGAACAAGGGGTTCATTCCAAAACACAAGCGTTAACTTAGGTAAGATGGCCCAAACACACAGATCATAAACTGAAGCACGAAGCAGATTGAAATTTACATCCTATTTCTGCAAAGTAAGATCAGAGAGGCCCCATCACCAATTCATGTGCATAATTTTCTCCACCTCACCCTCTGAAACAAAATTGAAGTAGAGCCACCCTCTAGGTAAGATATGAAAGGCTAGTGTGTAATCGAGCTCTGGAACCCAGAATTTCTGAACCCGTTGAGTGAATGCAGGGGCTTGAACGTTCTTCCTGCAGAATCTACCCAAAATGGTTTTCCCATGGAGGGAGGGGATGTCATCCAAAGAAACATATTTCCCGACAACCATTGTAGACTTGTCACTTAACACTACGCGCTCAAATGCACGTGCATGGAGAGACTTTTCTTCCCTCTTATTTTCTCTGAGAGTTAGATCCCAAGGGGTCCTACGACTAATGGGGGGAAGGAAGCGACAAAGACTTTGGAGGAGCAGGGATGGAGGAGGAAACATGAACGGGGAGAGGGGAAAGGGAAATCCACACTGAAGCTGATGAAGATATGCATGGAGGGGGATTAGGGCAAGCCTTGAGAACCGCATGATCTGATTTCGAGGGAGGATGAACTCAATCCTTTCCTACACAATCCAACCATCCACCTGGAGAAATCGAAAAAGCACCATTGTTTGTGGATACCAATGATATATAATTCTGACGGATAATGAATTCAGAGTCAGAGGGAAAACTTGCCTCTTTGTCTAAGAGATCTTCCCCGAAGTCCAATTGTTCAGTATCCATAATGCTTGGATACATATAGGAAACACTTGTTTCCTCCTATAAATGCGAGCACAAACGAAAAAATAAATGAGATAGGGGAAAGAACCATGGAGATGTCACATGGGCTCGGCCAGAGCCCCACTTGGAGCCTACAAAGAAAACTTATTGTGACAAGACAGATTTTATGGGGGAAGAGATGGAAGAAAAAAGGTCATCGATTGTCTGAGCCGAAGGCATGAGGGCTCCAGAGGCCCTACAAACGAAACCTCAGTTCCATCGCCAAAACTGTAGAGATCCAATTTCAATCAAGCTATATAGTGATAATAATAAAATTAACATTAACCTTCATGTGTCATATAAATATATGCATGAATAATAAACAATCAAATATATCATAATCAACATCTTTAAATAATTAGTATTTTTTTTTTACAACAAACCCCATTCCATCTACATTGCAGTGAACTATACAAATTTAAAAACAGAACAATGAATAATGTATTTAAAAACCAAATGAATTTAATTTAAAAAAAAGAATGTCATTGATCTAAAAGTTGGTTTCTCCAACCCTTTGGAAAAGAGAATAAAAAAGAGTGGAAAAATAAATGGTTTATTCTCATGACCTTCCATTTGGAGGGCTGCTTTGGTAATAATAGTGTCATCAATAGTGAAACACAATAAAGGAATAAGAACCCTTTGTCCATTTGTTTTTTTGTCTCCCTATACTCATGGCTCAATTGGGTTGTTCACGATGCTGATGTTGATGATCTTGGCCCCCTTGTTTCCTTGAGAGTTAGTCCAAACTTTTTTTTTCTTGTCTCCCTATATTCATGGCTCAATTGGGTTGTTCATGATGCTTGATGAGCTCGACCCCTTGTTTTCTATGWGTTTTCACACAAATCTGGGGTTTCTTAAACATATCTTCATTATTTTTGGGAGTTAAGTAAGGTAGTTAGAGAGGATTATTTTATAAACATGTTTATTAATTTTTCGTTGTTATTTTTTTATTAAATTTTCAAAAAAAAWTTCAAAATTTTTAGTAAAATTATACATACACACATACACATGTTCTCASATGGGGTGTTAGCATGTCAACCCTCGTGATGAACGTTGCATGTACCTCACCACCTCATGGCTTAGGATCCGCCAGCTGATGACAGACATGGCTTGTGATGACATCTCTTCCCACATGCAAGAAGATGGAGTCTTATCCTGTYGAAGGGGCATTGATCTAACATTCAACCACAMTGTAGACTTAGTTATGGTCATGCATGGAAACYAATAGCTAAGACCAGGAGTATTTTAATGGCCYTTCCAYCGGCCTCTTGTCYGGAYGASTGTACCTACACCAACATTTAGTTGAAGGGAAAGCCCAGTTATGGATTCCATGGTGTCTAATTCTTGCACGCAGAGCGCATTGGGAACATGTACAAGGCACACAACAAGGCATGAGCCAACATTCACGGTGATAATTCGAAGGCTATAGAAGGCAAGGTTAGGCAGGGCATTTAGAAAATGTGCTTTTCAATTCTTCTTGGGAACTATCGGACCCTAGCGTAACCTCCCTAGTCACTTCGAGCATGCTCCCACCCCAGAGGTTTTAGTTTCTTCACCTCGACAGACCTTATGGCCAGAGGCGGCCCAGGTAAATGAGGTCGACATCGTGGGAAGTGGCTCCCAATTCCTCGTTCCTAATAGGATTCCATGGCTGCTACCAAGAGATTTCACTCCCACACCTCTTTCGAGATCAGAGTAGAAATGGAGTTGATCGAGGCAGACGTGAGACTGGACAAAACCTTAACCAATGATGAGGAGGTAGATGCAGAATTTACCCATTGGATTCCAAATGTCAATACCTCACGTTCTAGGTAAACTAAGTATCATCGAACCATCGATCTTTATCGGCATGTGAAGACCTTGCTAGGGAAGGTAATGACAAAGAGAAGCACGGTCTACAACGAGAGATACAACTCTAGCTAGAATACTCGCAACTGTAGATCAAAGTTGTCGATCAAAAAATTTCCCTCCTAACTAAGTGTACGGTGGGTTTGGACCTCAACGAGCCTAGGGATGACCAACTTCAGGTAGGCATATGTGCCTCCTCCTCCTATTTAATTTTAATGGTTACTCCTTCACTTTTTTGTTTTTTCATAATCTGGGCTAGGCTAGACAAGCAAGCACCTCAACTCCAGACTTGGGAACAATGGCCTCTACATTTTTGTAATCCTGTAATTAATGACTAGTTATGTTATGGTAGAAGTAAAAATACACATAAAAACAATTATATGGCATATGGCTTGGGTTTCCATGTGGCAGGCCAACTGCTCGATAGTTGTATTATATTTTTGTTATTATAATTTTGGTTATATATAAATAATCAATAAATTATATAAAAAAATGAATAAAATTATTATAAAATATATATATTTGAAATTTTTGAATTTTTCTTTTAAAAATTTTAAAAAAATATTATATAATTTATTATAAATATAATTTTTCAAATATTATATAATTTATTATAAATATAATTTTTGAAAAATATTTTTATTACATTATAAATATGAAAATTTATTATATTATTTTTTAATTATGTTTATAACTTAGGATGAAACATCATGGTTTTAAGAATAATTATAACTCTTCTCTTTTAACTAGAATGTGGATGTGGAGCAGAGCATGGAATTTGAAGGTGAAGGAAGGATAATCTAAATTCAAAGTATCGATTATGAAATATTTAGTGTAAATTATGAATATGTAAATTTATCGTGTACGGAGTAAATATAAATTTTCCCCAAATCATTTATGGTTGAATATGAATGCATAGCACTAAAAATCAAGATGGAAGAAGCATAATGTATAGTTCAAAGTACTTATCATGAAATCAAAATGTTCTTGAACGTCAATTCTCGACTAGATAGAGTTTATCGAAAATTTTGAGAAATAAATCAATCTCAAAACTTGAAGAAAAAATCATGCAATTGGAACATAGTTTGTATGCTCACTTTGCAAGGGTGGAAAGACTATTAAACTAGAGCAAAAGAGCCTATTTTGAAGAAGACGTTTCCATGAACAATAATTCTCTAAGATATAACAAACCTATATTCGAAGAAGGTTTTCAAAGATGAGAAAAGAGTAAATGACTCAACCATGGATTTGAGGAGTTATTGAAATTGAAAGTAATGGAAATGATTGATCTCATGGGTTTTGATTTTTAAGTTTTATATTCTGTTTTGTAAAGTTAATATTATCCACGCTCTAATGATCGTAAGTATACTCGTCTATTATAAAGAAGAGAAGTAAATATAGTCATTTGAGTATAAACAAAGCTACTTATTAACCACATGTATAATAGATTTATACAACATAGACTAAGAAAGTCCCAATGAGCATGATAATGATATAAGAAGCACTAAGCAAGAATAATGCTTTATATATTTATCAGTGTGTAAAACCCACTTTAGGGTTTCTTTCTTACCACTTTCAATTTCTTCTTTTCTCTCTTACTTTAACAAGGAATTCACGTGTAATTAAAATTTATAGGAATTCCTTTCTCAAACCAGGTTATCTAAGGTTTGGAAAATATTTGAGTAGCCAAGGGTCCTTGTTGGGTATGTGCTATATTCTTTGCATGACTAGACCTAGTTTCCGCATTGAGCTAGGCGTGTGGGGGCTCATAGGGGGGTGGAGCCCCCCTACATGGGGGTTCGGGGGCAACACCCCTGGAAAAAAAATTGATGTTTTTTGCGTCCATTTTTAGTGGTTTTTCAGCACGTGTTTTTTGCCGATGATTTTCTGATTCTGGTTAAGGAATTGGGGTTGTTGACTAATCCGGGTCAATGGATTATGGGTTTTGGATGCCACGAGATCATATATATATGTTGTTTTGTAAAAAATAAAGATATGATGAATAGAATATTAGAGGTGCGGCTCTAAACTATTTGTTGGTTTTCTCGATTTGGGTTTCCAAGGTAACATATTTGTGTAATATATGTGTGTGTGTGTGTGTGTGTGTGTTGTTGAGGAAAATATATGAAATGATCTTACTCAAACATTTTCAGATCCTTCTTGGCTAAATCAAGATAGATGGGAATATCACCCTATGTTTATAGCCATCAAAACTGATATCCTAATTCACAAGTATTGTTTACAAGTGCTTAGGCTGTTTTTTTTATAATTAAAAGCTTGCTGAAAAAATCATTTTTATGTAATTTTCTAAACATATTAGATGCTGAAATAAATATAGAGACAAAAGTAAAGACACTAAGTCAATAATCAACACATATGAGACATAAAACAATCCTTTATTTCATTCCAATCCATCAAATAATCTTTCTCTTTACAAAATTTCCTGAGGAAGTTTTTGACCAAAGTCAAACTTAGACGTCCCCGATGAAACATACAAAAGAACTTCTGAAAGAAAATAAAAAACTGAACTTGAAAAGATGGATCAACTTGCCACAGATTGCTACCCACTAGACTCTACACAATAGCATTTGTCAGTCATGAAAACTAATTCATAAACATACAAGTCTACATAGACTATCAAAGATAGATCAACACCTCTGAAAAGAAAGTGTTTGACTGATGTAATTCAACCCCGAATCTTGCTGTCTACAATAGGACCCTGCTATCATAAAAAAGAATTAGGATTCTAATGAATTAAGGAATGAATGAAAACTAAATTATCTCAACAAAAATTCAAAGAGAAAACCTTAGTATGCTTCTCCTTCTATTCTCCTCTTGTTCCTCCCTTTCCTTTTGCCTTAAAAAAAATTAGAATTGGTCAAAGTAGTTGAACTACTTCATTAGTTAATTTAACTAAAACTCAACCAACTTTTTAGTTAGGGGGGAAAGTAATAAATCATAATAAGGGTTTTTAAATAAATAATAACTAGTCGGTGGGACCCCTTGTGACTCCCTTTAGTTTTTAACAATCATAACACAACTAGTTAATTAAACAAAACATCCCTCCTTGTGACTCCCATCATCACATTCATATTTGACAATTTATCTCAATGATATTTGAAATTATTTCCAAAATATATTACTCATATATCCAAAAATAGTATGTTGTCCAAAAACTTCAGAAGTCAACTGTTCTCAACAATTAATAAATAAATAAAAATTTAAAATCCATATTTCCCACTCTGAGATGAAATCCTTCCATTGTTGCTGCTGTCACCTTTTGATCTCTCTGAATTTTCCTTAGGCTGTGCTGAGGCTTTAGGCCTAATCTCGTTGATCACATGAGAGAAATCATCCCTCAAATACATGCAGGAGGACACATATTTATCAGATCCATTGTAGGGTGAGGAAGGGGCAGCAGTGGCTTTTCCTTTGTCAGGGGCATGGTGGGCCTTAGTTATCAACCTTTCACTCACATTAGAACACTGAATTGGTGAGTGGACAKGGGTAGCTTRGACAATTTTATTGATAGGTGGGGGAGAAGGTAAAGACAAATTGGGCCAGCCACGATGTTGGGAGACTGCYGGGTGGAGAATCTCTTGCCATCCATCATTTTYGGGAACTTTAGGTTGCAATGAGACATGAGGGGGCACGAGGATACCAGGGACCTGCGGGGCTTGGAAGGGAGGACTTTCAGGCCTAGGTTGGACCACTCCTTTCCCAATCCAATTAAAAAACCCAGCTTGAAATAGCTGGCCTAACTCTTGCGAGTCAACATCAAAGTGAATGGAGAATCTTGGCCTTCTAGGGCCCCTATTCCAATTACCTCTTCCTCGGTTACCTCTGCCATGGCTACCTCGGCTGAAAAAGCTAATTCCTGTATTCATAATTGATTATCAAATAGTTTCTTTAACAACCATACATGACAACTCCTTTTAAAATATGAAATAAATTTTGGCTTTGCAACATATCATACTCATGCAATCCAATCCATACAAATTGTTTAATCGTTGTCAATGAGTAGGGGGTGGAAAAAGGTTCTAGGATGTGCGAGGGGTTGTATTGAGCGAAAACCGTTAAAATGAGGGGGAAAAGATCACGATTACTGTTCACAGACAACAAACAATCAACTGTAATGTAAATCAAAGAACATATCACTGTAATCCATCCTTGCGATCTTAAACTGTCACAATACAAAGTTCTTCTTAACTGTAATTAAACTTTAGGAACAGGGAGTGGATAATGGATATGGGAAGGCGAGGGGAATGTAATTAACGAAAAAGTGAAATAATGGTAGGGGAAAAGAGCGGATACTGTTTGAAAAAATCCATTAAGTAATCCATACAACAAATCTATAAATGCAAATGATCCAACATTAACCAAATAATTATTGTGATCAATTAAACAATCACTGTGTATAAATTAACCATTACTGTGTGTTAACTTGCTCACTGTTCACATTTAAATCTTTCACACAGTGTCATTATACTCAAAATAACATGCCTTCCAAAACAACCTATATAAGAATTATGTTTCCTCTCATTTGTCCCATTATATTTAAAACAAATTTCAAATGAACACACAGTCACTTGTTTCACTCTGTTCGGCATCCAAACATCGACCACTGCCCATGAATTATCTCCTCAAATCAAACATAGACACAAGTTATTTTAAAATCGTACCTGATTCCATTCCTCTAATCAATTTAACAATTAAATTGTAATGAAAGCATATTGTTATAAAACTCGTGCCCTTCTATGATGCGATGCATGATATCCATAAAACATACACAACAGACAACTAAGTCACAACTACCATGATTTTAAATTAAAATAATCTCGATTGTCAATTAAAACACATAGTAACAACAACCATCATTTCAACTTATACTATGTTGTGGGAAACACACAACCCAAAGCATAATGCAAAGAGGCATACTCCCGATCAACCAATTAACCATGCTGAGCTATTGATTTGACTGTTATAATACATAACACAATGAATAAATACCAATAATAAAAACCACTGTCAACGCTATTCCATCAACTCTGTAATTAACCCGATCAACAAGGACGAGGCAATAATCAACCCCATTGGAAATATTACCCAACAAATATAATAGTCAACCAGATGACCGACAAAGTGTGACCGTGAGTTAATCAAAATCGGTCTCGGTACCAATGAAAACATGAAAATAGTCAAGGGTTCATTCGATCATTGAAACACAAGGAGACCGTAGTCGACCATATCAACAGTAGGTGAGAACCCTTCGAAACAACACGGTGGACACACAAGCCATATAACCATTAGCTTGTATGACAGGGTGACAATTCACACCAGGTAGGAGAGACTATGAACAAAGGAGCAGAGAATCCTTACTGGCCAGTAATAACCCTTAGAACATGCATGGGTATCACCTTGGTGGTTTTCCCCAAAAAATGAATAATGATGGTAAAAAAAATGCAAAGCCATGTAATAACAACCAACCCTAAAGAAAGCATCTTGGCATAACAACCACCATAACCAACTGTGCAGAAATCAAAACCATACACAAGCCCACAACCAGGCGAAAACGATAGTAGTGACCCAAGGTGGTTCAAAATCAAATACAACAACCCTAAAAAATGACTTGGTGTGTTTACAAGAACTGTGTGGAGACAACCAGCAAGTTTGAACCAAATGAAACCCTAAAAAAAAAACCCATAAAGACAACAGAGAGCCTTCATGGCTTCCACCACTCATAATAATCAATGAAACAATGATTTCAACCATCCAATTTTTCCATTTGCAATGAATAACACACAACAACCATTCCAGAGAAACATCACGAGTTTACACAGTTTCCAATGTCAAGAAAATCACATACCAACACATCATCGAGCCAACATCTATTTCATAAACAGAGCGAGTTCATGGATGGCGAAAAAAACATACCTTTAACCAAATAGCCTTAAAAATGCGAGATTGGTCGAGCAGTTCTTTCCTTGCCTGAAAATCAGAGCTTAACCATAGTGAACAACAATTGAACAATAGCCAAGCTAGGGTGACGACCAGTGGGAGAGGTATGGAGTGACGTGCAGTAAATGCATGTATCTTCCATCCTCTACTCATTCAATTACTTAGTACATGCCAATCAACCATAAATTAATCCATGCATTGAAACTAACATCCATTACTTGACAAGTGCGCCACACTATCCATACTAACCAATGTCTAAAACCATAACATATATCACATGCGCTCCATATATAACTCAATAATAATCGCATAGCCACTAACATCCACTAACATTTCTAGTTAGGACTAACATCAACCCTTTTAATTTTCAAATGCATATAGTGTAGCATAGTATAGCATAGTTTAGTTTCTTCTCCTTAGATTTATTCCATATTTCTTTTATCTTTTGTCATGAATAACATGTGTTTTGTGAAGGTGTAACATGTGATAGATCACGACACCAATATCATTGTAATAACAGTTCACATAAGCCATCATAACATTGAATTGATAATTTAGAGTAACGAAACCCACAAATAGCATGCATTATCCATCTTCCATTTGTCGCAAATAGAACCAGTATTTCATCATTAATCATGTAGAGCCCTGTAATCATCATCAAACAACAACATAAAATGTATAAAAAGATTATCTTTGATCTTCCAATCTAGAAGGGGGTCCCACCTACTAGTATTATATATATCATTAGCTTATAATAACAGGCTTTTAGCAATACCTTGCGGGTGGAATCCTCATTGTGATTTTTATCGTCAACAAACTGGCGACTCCACAGGGAAATTTGTTTTCAACAAATTTAGAACCCAGAACACATGGTTTCGCAGACCAAGAACAAAATATCAAGATGATATAACCAGGATGATTATGCAATAGGGGAAAGTGAGCATATTTAGTGAAAAAATGACTGGGAATTTGGGAATAACTTATGAAAAATGTTAAGTATGAGGGGGTTTATCCCTATATGCATAATCATTCAACCATAACCTTCTCTTTACTTCAAGGAGAAAATTTTATGGACTTTCTCTTTTAGACTCTCAAATGGATGAAGAATTGGAAAGCAAAAGTGAGAGATAACCAGTTTCTTTATAAGACAACAGTGAAAGCAGATAACAAAGTCAAGTGATTTCAGGGGGACCATCATAACAACTGTGTAAGCTTGATTGTTATTTACTAACAATATCTTGCTGGAGTGTCACTGTGGAAAAACTGATCCAACAACTTATTCTTTACCCAAAATCAACTAAAAGGTGAAAAAGCAATACAAATCATGACATAATTAAAATTGCAAACTTTAAAACAACATAAATGTAGTGACAGAAATGTAAAAGCAACATGAAATTGTTAAAAACAAAAAGAAGAAATCAAACTACTCTAAAGCAGAAATAAAAACAGTGAAAAAAAATGAAAGCAGAGCTAGACTACTAATATACATGAAATCCAAACAACGTTAAAGCTTTTCAAGTTGGTTCCACTCAATGTTTCAAGTGAGAACCGTTAGTGCTGTAGGAAAACAATTGTTTCTGTAAATCTTTTAGAATGTAAGAATTGGTACCTAGGACAAAAGAAATTTTGAAAGGACCCAACCATAGTTTTTGAAATTTTGAATGTCTTCCCCTATCAACGTGGGATGAATCCCAGAGAAGTACTTTTTGATTGACTTTAAATTTGACAGTCTTGACACTCTTGTTGAAATACTTCTTAACAGTCCGTTGTATCCTTTTTATATTATCCAAGGAAAACATCCTTTTCTCTTCTAAGGCTAGGAGTGCATTTATCCTTTGTGAAACATAAGAATAATTTAATTCTTCGATCTGTAGCATCAAACTTAAGGAATAAAGTTCCATATCAACAGGAAGGAGGGATTCTTGACCATAAACAAGCTGGAAAGGAGTGCAACCAGTGCTTACCTTGGCGGTAGTTCAATCTACGCAAAGGGCGTAAGTGAGGAGAGTGTGCCATTGACAAGGATTATCTTCGATGAGCCTTTTAACGATTCTTACCATATTTTTGTTGGTAGACTCAGCTTGCCCGTTTCCTTGGGGATAATAAGCTGATGAGGTGAAATGTTTAACTTCCAACTTAGCTAAAAATTGGGTCAACTTAGCAGAAATAAAAGCGGGACCATTGTCTGTAATAATTTCCATTGGAAGACCAAATTTGGAAAAGATGTTATTTTCAAGGAAATTAATTACCCGATCGTTTGTTGAATGCTTAAGTGGGACAAATTTAGCCCATTTTGTAAAATAGTCTGTGGTTGTCAAGATAAAAACTTGTCCTGCTGAAGATGGAGGATTAATAGGACCAATAAAATCCAATCCCCACTTTGAAAAGGGAAAGTCTGGGAGGATAGGTTGTAATGGCATGGATGAAAGGCATTCTTTCCTAGAAAACTTTTGGCACTTGTCACAAGATCTTGAAAAAATGTAAGAGTCATGAAAGATTGAAGGCCAATAATATCCTTTTCTAATAATCTTGAAAGCAGTGGTTTTAGCAGAAAAATGGCCTCTTGCATGAATGATAGAATTTGAATAACCATGAGTTTCTTGTAACAGTTTCTATGCATCCTCGTTGTTTACACAGTGAAGCAACACACCATCAGAAGATCTTTGAAGCAAGAACTCTCCTATAATGACGTATCTTGCGGATTCAAGACTGAGCCTTCTCCTTTGAGTGTCTAAGTTGTCTGGACATATTTGGTTTTGTAAATAGTAAATTAAATTCTTATACCATGGATGTTCAGACACTGGGAGTATTTGGTTATTGTTGGTTATCAATTCCCTTCTCAGGTTATCTGAATTATTGACCCAGGGTTCATGTCATTCGGGGTTCCAACAAAGCCTCTAAAACTATCGGCTCTCCTGGTAAACCAGAAGGCAACACAACACCCATAAGGCACTGCGCAGTCTCACTCGAGATAGCTTTAAATGGGTGGTTGTGAGACTCAAATGTTCATAGCCTAGGACAGAGTAGGGGATAGGAGTTTCTTGATTAACGACAGATACCGTGAGCTGTAAGGGAAACTACTTATTCCTTGGAGTCGCATACGTATATCCCACAGTGTAATTTAAGCAAAGTATAACCAGATTCATAACAATGTATTAACTCATTCATCAAGCTTAACCCATAATTGTTGAAAGAAAGAAGAGACATGCATACATTCAACATATTAAATGAGTATTACCATGGTTCATCCCCTTCCTGGGCTATTTCCACAAAGATTTGTCTCTTGGCTCTTTTATTATGGCAGTTCTGCATTCCTGGCGCCATGTGCTTACTATTATCCACAAAACTGGGTAAGATCTATGTGAGGCGAACTAGATCGCACCAGGCTCCACAACCTACGGTCTAATCCTCAGATCTACCTTCCCTCATATCTCCTTTGCTCAATAGCTTACAAAATCGATTCATACAGCTAAAATGATTACATATCGCCTACACTCATGTGTAGTTACAGTCTCCAAAACTGAACTCAACAACCTAACTCTCGACTCTCGACTCTCAACAAATACAATATCATTCATCCAGACAAAAAATAAAAAACAACAACCACTATATGATACTTTCGTATCTATATTTATACATTTCGGGCTCTTTGGCCATTTACAAAATATTATCAAAACCCTAACCCTTCTTACATTAGGTCTTTCTCCCATGCATGTTGTTCTTCCTTCAACTGTCACTTTCCTTTGTGCACGCTTTCTTGCATGTGCGCGTGCTGTTCTTTTGTCAGTTGTTACTTCAGTTTTCTGGATGCTTTCTTTCCCATGATCATTCTTCTGTCCCCTTTGGCCTAGTGCCAATAGGCCCCCAACACTGACATGTGACTCATCCCGAGTCACCTAATTTCTTTGTGCTTCCTTGATCTCCTTGGTGATCATCTAGAACTATTCCTACAACTCTGCTGCTTTTGTCAGTGCCTACGTGGTTTTCTCCTTAATGGTGTTGGCTATCTAAGATGCCACTTCCTTGCTCATCAGTCTTGTGCATTCTAGATGAGTCTGTGTTGTTTGATTTTTGGCTTCTTCTTCCTGCACAAGTACTTCTTCTACCCATTCTTGCAACGGTTCTATTTGAGCATGATGCTCTTGTTTCTGTGTTTGCGCAGTGATAAGTTTTGCCTGTATCTTCTTCAACTCTTGCGTTCCCTTGACTTGTTCCAAAATTGGTATGGTCTTTTGTCACTGCTTGAGTTCTTGGATTGTTGCATTGATCCTCTCCTCCTCCTTGTCCCAGTGTTGGACTTGTGTATCCTCTTCCATCCTTGTCCAAAGTTGCATTGCTTTATCCAGCAAGTCGTCTGCCGTGCTAACCTATTTTTCTAGCTCCTGCACTTGCATTGTTTCTTCCTGCTTCTGTTACTCCTTCACTGCTGGTGGAGTTGTTGGTCTAATCTATCCGCGAAGAGTCTAGATCTCCTTCTGATACTTATCAATTTACTGCGCAATCTGGTCGATCTTTTCCGTAGCTAGGAGTTCATTTCCTTGCGCAATAGTTGGAAGTTTCCCAAAAATTTCTTCCACTCTACATTCTAGCTCGTTTTTGCGTTCTTTCTCCTCCCGAGTTTTAGATTTCGCCTACGCACAAACTATTTCCAGCGCTTCCCACTTCTTTGTTTCTTATTGTAGATCGACTAAATTTTTATGTGCTCGCGATTACATCTCATGGTCGATGCTAACCTGTAGTTTGTATAATGATTTTGATGGCATCCATGTCAGGACCAATTGGATATGATCCAAATCCTTCAGTGGTGTCTGTCCCACAATTTCATCCATTCTCAGCATGCTAGGATTTATATAGACCATGGAATGTGCATGTGGTATCAGAAGAGCTGGGTCACGTTCTTCTACCTCCACCCTTTCTGTGGTTTGTGTGGTCGATGGCTCTGTGCCTCTACTGCTACTCATGATCTGATCTTCCCCGAATTTATTAAGGAGCCATCCCATTTCTGTCAGTTCCTTCTGTATTTTATCCCTGTGGTAAGTGGCATGATCGAAATCTTCTGCGAGGCAGTCTTGGACCATCCTGACAATCATCTCTCCATCATCCTCTGTTATTGTGTAGTCCGGTGGTGGTCATTGTGCCTTCATTTTCTTGCACACACTTGCGTCCTACATCGCTAGTCTCTTAGTTCCCCCATGTTCCTGTGTGATGGGGTCCGATGCGGTTTCCTGTGCTCCCTCAACCAGTTTCCTCTGTCCCTTGGTCAGTTGGGTGGTTTTTGTCCTCCCCTTATGGGTCCCTAGGTCGTCGTCTACCTAAGTTGACTTGGTTTGGCTCGTTCTTCGTTTCTTGGGTACTGGGATTTTTGGAGGCTGTGTTTCTTCCTGAGCAACCCCTCCTTCTGCTGTTTGTCCCATTACTCCTTTGGGTATGGTTGGAATCCTCCATTCGTTAGGCCATTTGCTGATGACCATGTCGATATCTCCCTCGATAACGCAGTAGAGCATCTGTAGCCATTGTTTATCCCTTTTCATATTGGCCTCTGCCAAAGTGTGGTATCTTCAACAATCCTAGAATTCCTGTTCTGTCTAGTCCAGCTTCCCACTGGTGTGGCTGAGTGATGGTTTCTCCGAGTTGGTTCATGACTATTTTCTGCATAAAGACCTGTGGTGCAAACTCTAGATATTTGGTTTCATTTGCTACATCATGGTTGGAATACTTGAGCTTCCCGATGTGACCTAATAGATGTGGGTCCACCTATACTCCTTCTGGTATGTGAGGTAGCATAATCTCTGCAGCCGGTTTCTTTCGAGGTGATCTTGGTATCTGAATTCTATCCTCCTCCTGCAATGGTTGGCTCAAGGTTCCAACAGCTTCCGGTTGCTCCTTTGCCATCTATTCTACCCAAGCTGTGGCCATTTCACCAGTCGACTCGACTGAAAAAAAAATATGGGATGGGTATTTGTGGAACATTTGGTTGCACTTCTTTTTACGGGTTTTGTGTGCTTCTGTTAGCTCCTACCGCTGCTTCGACATTTTCTGGTGGTATTTCCTAGTGGGTTTCTTCTTCTTTGTTCTGAAGCTCGTGCACCACTACTGGTGTATCCTGTTCCATGGCCTCTGTTTCTGGTTGCAGAATTTCCTCTAGTATTGGTGTGGGCTCTATTGGAATTTCCTCTGGCGATGGGATTTTGTCAATATTGACGATCTTCGGTGGCTTATGTTCGTTTTCTTCTAGTGGTCCTTGTAACCTCGTCTGAACCTTGGTTGATCTAGCTGTATGGCCTAGTTCTGCGAGCTTCAGTGGTGCCATAATGGCGTATGTCGAACGCTTGCTAGGTTTGAATGGCTTCAGTGATCTCTATGGTTTCACTCTGTTTGTTCTTGTTGTTGTTGCTCTTTTTCTGTTCTCCTTCCGCGAATAGACTAACTGCTTCTATGATTGTGTGTTGTATGGGCTCATCATGAATCTTGTCAAGGACGCTTCCTCCATCATGCGATTAATGCACCATAACTGTGGGTTCAATGCATTTGCAACGGTTTCATACTTGCCATTACGCCTCCTCTGTCATCTCCAGTTGGCACGCTTAATGTGACATCCCATCCATCCTTGCCTTGCTTTAACTCTCCCTCATGATGTCCTGTCAGCCTGCTTTTGGCGTCTTTCCTTTTCTCACTTGTTTCCTTTTTCGAAATGGTTGTTACCATTTCCCTCGTTTTTTTTTTTTTACTGCACGGTGGGTGGTCGACTGTCCTTGTATAGATTCAACCGGCTCCCATTGATCAGTCCTCTAAGGTCTGTGCCTACTAGATCTTGTAACTATACAAATCCTCAATCCGTGACATATTTTACCTCGTATGGTCCTAGCCAATGCATTCTGAGCTTTCTTGGATGCTGCAACGATTTACTGTCATAGAGTAATACTAGATCTCCTTCCTTGAACATCTTCCTCTTGATGTGGTGTTTGTGCCAAGCTTTGTCTCTGGCTTTCTGTACTTCTTGGTGGAATCCTACCAAGATTCGGTCTTCCTCTATCGACAGTAACTGATTCAGTCTTTCCTGTACTACGCCTCGTTCTGTCATTTGTGTAATAGCTGCTACATGTAGGCTAGGTATTAAGAATTCTGAGGGAACTACTACTTCTTGACCATAGACTAGTTTGAATGGTGTGTGGCTAGTCAGATTTTTGCATGTGGTTCTATACGCCCATAGTACTACTGGTACCTTGAGATCCCAATCGTCCCTATTGATGTTACATATCTTTGTCAAGGTGTTCTATAGAATTTTGTTGAAGGCTTCCACCGTGCCATTTTCTCGTGGATGATACGGTGTGATTTTTTGGTGATGAACTTCAAACTCTTCGAGCATTGCTCGGATAGTGCTATTTATGAAGTGCGTTCCTTGGTTGCTCATCAAAATTCTTGGACACCCAAATCTAGTAATTACTTGTTCAAACATAAAGTGTGCAATTGTCTCTGCATTGCAATATTTTACTGGTGCGGATTCCTCCCATCTTGTTAGGTATTCCATCGCGGTGATAATATATCTCGCCCCCGTTCTTTTGGCTGGTGGGTTAATGGGTTCCATGAAGTCTATTGCCCATTTTTCAAATGCTTGAAGTGTCACTTGCGGTCGTAGTGGAATCTCGTCCCTTCTATTGAGTTTGCCTACCCTTTGACAGACATCACATTGCTGACATTATTCTTTCGAGTCTCTGTGGATTGTTGGCCACCATAATCCTGCGCGTAATACCTTCTGCGCGGTATCTTTTCCTGCATAATGCCCTCCTTCTATTCCCTCGTGGGCTTCTGCTAAAATTCTTGGTCATTCATGGTCTAGTACGTATCTTCGTAAGATGCTATTTGCACCCATCTTGTATAGATGTCTTGCAATCAATTGATAGTCGGCTGCGCGGACTACCAGGTTCTTCTTCTATGCGATGGTATATCCTTGCAGTGCAGTACATGTGCTCAAGTACTAGATGATCTTTGTGAAGTAATCGTCAACAATCTGTACTGAGAATAGATGTACATCTAGAAAGTTGTCTTCTAAATTCATTGGTTCCTCTCCATTTGTGACCCTCGATAGGTGGTCCAGTCCTGCATTCAGTTTTCTTGGTTTAACTATTACCTCAAAGTCAAATTATTTGAGTAGAAATAACCATCAACAGATTCTCCCCCCCCAACACTGTCTTGTTGACTAGGTATTTCAGGGTTGAGTGATATGGAAACATATTAAAGTGTTTTCCTGAAAGGTAATGTCTATATTTCTGTAGTGCATAAACCACAACCAGACCTTCTCTTTCTGTCGTGTTATAATTCTATTATGAATCTGATAATTTTCTGCTTGCAAACACTATCGGGTGATCCAAGTCTCCTGCTCCTGGTTGTGCCAAGATATATCCAAGTGGTATTGCTGATGCATCTACATGTACATGGAATGTCTTCTCCCAATCTGAAAATACCAATATTGGTGTGGTGACCATCTTTTCCTTCAGGGTATCTAGACCGTGTTGGCACTCATCGTTCCATTGATACTTTGTATCCTTCCTTAACAGTTTTTCCATTGGCATTGTAATCTACGCGCAACCTTTGATGAATTTCCTGTAATATCCCGTATGTCCTAGCGTTTCTCTTAGTTGGCGAATTGTTTCTGGTGATAGTAGATTAACAATGACTGTGATTTTGGCCGGATCCACTAGCAAGCCCTGTTTGCATACTATGTGTCCCAATAGTATCCCAAATGGTGTTCCAAATATGAATTTCTTTATATTCAGTGATATTTGACACTGTTTGCATTGTTCTAGCATCAGTCTTAAAACTTCCACATGGTTTTTCAACAGGCTATAGACCGTCCAATCATCCATGTATACTTTGAGAAATTGGTGGATGAATTCCTTAAATGATGCGATGACCACTCTAGAAAATATCGTAGGTGCATTCTTCAGTCCGAACGACATGATTGTCTACTAATAATATCCCTATTCTGTCGCGAACGTGGTTTTGTGTCTATCCTCTCGTGCTATCTTAATCTGATGATATCCTGAGAATCCATCGGTGAATGAGTAGGATTCATTGGCTCCTACATTCTCGAGTAGTTCATCCGTGAACGGTGTGGGGAATGGGTCATGGAGACATGCATCGTTCAACTTCCTCAAGTCGACGCATATCCCAATCCCTCTTCCTTGTTTCTTGTCCTGTACTACCATCGGGCTTATCCATTCTAATTCTTCGACTGGTTCGATGATGTCAGCCTCGAGTATCTTGTCGATCTTGTCTTTAACTTTCTGTTTATATATGGGATTCAATATATATGGTCATTGTTTAATGGGTCTTGCATCAGGTCTGAGGGGTATCTTCATTTCTCCTAATTCTCCGACTATGCCTTTCATCTCTGTAAAGGTTGTGGGAAAAAGGTCGTTGTATTCGCACAAAAATTCTATGATACTTTCTAGTGTCTGTTCGTCCCAGTAATCTCCAATGTTGACCATTTTGGGCTGCTCGACAGTCGCTATGTTAACCTTCTTTATCTTGATTGGCGCAGATATGACCTCTGACTCTAAGGGTGGTCCTTCCACATCTCTCTCGCCTTCGACTTCTTCAATCTGAATATCATGCGGATCATCTTTCTCCGTTGCTTCCTCCTGTACGTGGTAGCATGACAGTAGATCCTTTTCTGTCTGCTTATTTCACTGTTGTACCTCTGTGATAGCTTCTACTTTCGGTTCTTCAATGAATATGATGTTTTTGATCCGTTTCAGGGCCGCGTCCATGTTGGGGTTCTCATTCTCGAATGAGAAAGTGACTGTAAAGTTCTATTGGAGTGTCATCCATGTCTTGGTTTCTTTACGCATTTCCTGGTCCGTATACCAATTCGTTGGTATGCCCTCTAAAGTATTAATGAAGTGGTGAGACCATTCCTCCGGTGGCGTCATTTTCCACATCATTTTACACTCCAAGTGTTCTGCTGGTGTGCCTAGTCCGTCATATTTCTGTTGTTTGTTATCTGTCTGTTCTGCGCCGAACCTTATGCACAGTAATTGCTTACATTGGTACCAATCTGTGATAGTCTCTTTGTGTGCACCCCACCATCTTATGGGTGTAGCCTTTAATGCTAAATCCAGTGCTAGCAATCTCTAGTTTTCTAATACTTCGTCTTCATATTGTGTCAAGACAGTTTCCAAATCATTTAGCTAGTGAAAACTGGGTGGTTCTATGATTTCTGTGCCAATCCACCGTACTGTGCGGTCTATTTTGGAACACCTTCTCATGGATACTTCGTGTATTCTTTGTTGCCATTTTTCTAACCCAGTGTATGATTCTATTGTACATGAAGTAATGCTCTGCCAACTGAGTACCCCATCTGCAATTGGGTTTATGTAGTCCGCATCATGCACAGTTGTTTTGTACAACTGGCCGATCTCTTCTAAATCCAGATAGGTGGGTTCTATGAACCTCTTGCATTCTGATGGGTCGAGCGGGGATATGACCCTGTAGTTCCCCGACTCAAATGTCATTTTTCTGGTTTTTAAGTTGATTATGGCCTGGTTATCGAACGCCCAATCTAGACTAAGTAGCGCTGGGTAAGGTGTGGTGGCATCTACTATTTCGATGACTTCAAAGTCTGCCTTAGTGTGCAAACCATCTAGATCTACCATCACTCCTTTCAGTCTACCTAATTAGGTAGGAATCTATGTTGGTTTGCTAGATTTAATTGAACAGTTGAGTATCCCAGTGTAGGTTCTCCCATGCATTTCCATGTAGCTTTTGGTAGTACATTCACTTCAGATCCTAAATTTATTATAATATCTCCCATATTGAAATCCCCAATGTTAGCATTTAGTCTAAATTCCCTAATTGTTCTTCTTCTTGTGTGTAGGTGGTTGACAATTTTCAATTCTGGCTTCTGTTCCGTCTTGCTGCTACATTTTTCTAGGATATTTTGCAATATTTTGATAGATGAAGGATCACTTAACATTTTGATGCATGATTGCAAAAAGTCTTTGATAGTACTTACTTGTTCCTTGGATTGTATTCTGTTGGTATGGTCTAGTGATGGTGACATTTCATATTCTGGAGCTTCCTTGCTCTGTTGTGCATTCGACGCAACGTTCTACTTCTAGAATTCTTATCGGGCTTCTGTAAAAATCTCCTTCTCCTTATGTGCATCAAAATACTTCTTGGGGTCAGTGTTCTTCTTTACCCATTGGTTATGCGCTGGTTCCTGTCAAATTGCGTCATTTCCTGTTTTCGTTCCTCCTCGAGTGACTATGTTGATGTTCCGTCCGTCATCCCTTGCTTCGGCTAAAATCCACTGAACATTTTGGTTGTTTTGATTCCTTTTTTCCTGGGTCTTTATAATTAATGTCATACATTCCTCTGTATCGTGGTATGATGCGCGACAATACATACAAGTCGTTGGTGGTAGTGGGCACTCTCGTGCATAATGTCCTATTTGTTGGCAATTGTTACATGTGACTGGTCCTCTACTGCGTCCGAAACCTCCTTTGGCTTGTCCTACTCCTCTATACGCTGCGCGATCACCTCACGACATGTGATATTGTGGTCCTTGATTATACTGCGCATCATTGTACTGGGGCTGTGCTGGGTTGTACGATGACTGCATGTTATTGTAAGCTTGCGACGCAGTATTATACTGCTGCTGCGCAGTGTTGTATGGTGCTGGGGCTTGAGTGAACCGTGGTGCTGCTTGCCCAGTCATCATTTATGCTTGTACCCTGTATGCGTCTGATGTTCTTTCCCGCATTAGCTCCATAGTTCTGCAATCTTTGTCGTCATGGATGACTGACTTGCAAAAGGTGCAATATGAGTTCTTTGGGACTTTTTGGTATTTCTGCATCATCGTGCAGTGGTAAGGGTCGTGACCCGATTTCTTTCATATTTCACACCATAATCCTCCCAGTGGTAGTGGGTTTGGCATCCCTGTCACCATATACTGTGCAAATGTTGGGAATTCATTCTTATGGTGTCCTTTCGTCCTGTAGGTAGTGCACCAAACAACTTCTCGTTTGTCCTTATTCTTATTCTAGTTCAGATGAAATGTTAAGTTCTTAAGATCCTCCTTCAATTCTTCGATAGATGGGTCCATCTGCTGGTACTGATTCTATTCCAATTGCAAGGCTGCTTGCAAAGCCTCTGCCTGCGTCTGAAACTTCTGTTGTCGTAATGAATATTTTAAGTGTGGGAGTAGTGAGTTGACAAACAGGTGCCGGTGTTGCATATCGACCATAAGGTATTTTAACTTTCCTTTTAATCACTTGAATCTTTGATCAATCTCCCATACCGATTCTCCTGGTTTCTGTCTTATTTCAATAATCTCATTCATGTATTGATCTTTTGAGATTGACTTCTGGAACTCATTTATCAATAGTTTCTTAATGTCATCTAGTGTCCTTGTCGTTCTGGGAACACTGTTCGTGTCTAGAATCATGTACCAGTATAGTGCTCGGTCTCTTAGCATAATTGCTAGCTGCGCGAGTTTGGTGTCTTCATCAGTGATCTGCTTTGCTTCTGTTGTGAAGGAAATCCCCTTACGGACTAGCAAATAGGGTTATCTTATGAATGCATATATGACCAAAAGAAATCTACTTTCTACCTTCGTCCTCAGACTTAAATCCCATTCCTTTTCAGAAAATACATGGTTAGACCAACATACCTTGTTCCGGATATTCGATGTCGACCCCCCTTCACGCTTGATCACTTGTTGGCAGCTATCCTCTCAAGATTGACCTGCATACAAAACAAAAAACAAACTACACATGCATTTTACCTATAGACTAATGGGTTAGAGATTCAAACATATATTTACTGAACTATGAAGAACTCATATAGTGGGATGGGAAAAACATTTCTTTATTATTAACTTTAATGAATCAACTTACAATGTCGGGACTGGCCACTACTCTGCGAATCTTGATCCTGGGCTCCTCTTCAAATGTCCTCCAACTTATTTGCTTTGTATCTCTTCTTGCATAAGGATGGCTAAAGGGTTGGGACAATGGGAATATGCAATTGGGCAGAGTTTCTTTACTCTATTTCTCCTCCTTCCAAATGGGACCCCTAGCCCTTCTTTTATAGGCTAGAAGAAGCTAGGTATTTGGACGAACCCTCGGCCATGCATGGCCGGGAGTTTCAATTAACTCACCTAAAGATGTGTGTTCCATCGACAACTTTCCTTTTTTTGTGCTTTTGTCAGTCCACGCGGGCTGTTTTAGGTCAGCTAGCATGTACACGCATTCAGTAATGGAGTAGGGTGCATGGGCCCTTATAAAAGAGGTTTTTTAAAGAGTTGTTCAACAGTGCTTTGGCAAAGAAGGGATCTGAGATGGCTTGATTCCAGGTGAGCATGTATGGTGCAAATTAGGGTTATAACAAATGCCCCCTAATGTGTGAGGTCAGAAGAGCATCTGATGGCCGAAATACATTACCAATCTTTACTGATGTGCCGAACAAGTGAACCCAGGGACCAGGAACTGGGAGGCGCCATCTGCAAAATAAAAAATGTCTCACCGAGGCGGGCATACCCATTCTCGGGATAAAATAGAATCATGGCTACCAATCAAATACACTATAGATCCATGTCAAATAACTATATAAAGTGTAGCCGCGAACAATACACAGCGAAGCTACATCTCGAAATCAAAAAGATATACATATAGAGTATCCATCTTCTAGAAGCTGATACGGCCTGATGGCTGGAGATGAGATATTCAGAGCTCGAGCAACAACTTCAAAATCTTCAAAACTCAAGGTAGGAGTGTAATATGAGTGTACGACTTCACTACCAAGAGGTCTTCGACGACTTTTCGGTCATGGACTAGATAATCTTGATGATCAAACTGAAGGCTTCATTGATTTCGAACAAGGATTTGATTGGACATTTAGGATGGCCGGGTATGAGGGCAAGAGACAAATTGTAGAGGGGCTGACTCAAGATTGGTAGAAACTTTCCTTGGACAACAACACGAAAAATGATGAGACTTAGGCAACATGGCATTAATCATAAGTTTACGAAGCAGGAGGCAACACAAACTCTCCCTATGTTTGGAAGAATAACCAAATGGCGGAGGACACAACTCTATGTAGCGATAAAAACTTCCTAAGGTCGTATTACATCCCATAGTTTGACGAACAAACAAACATATGTGCTTTATCCAAGGACGACTCATTATGCTGCCAATAAAGAAAATACTTTTCCCTTCCTCTTTTTGGGGTATATTTGTTTTTTTTTGTTTTTTTCAAGAATAAAGGAATGTTACGTTACAATGGGGGACCGAGTGTTACAAACATACAAGTTCAAGGTGGAAGGACAAGATTGATGTTCAAAATAATGATACTCAGGAAAAATCCTCTGGGGGCCAAGGGTGTTAAGATGCAGAAACAAAGTGCTACAAGGCTAGTGTATAAGGTATGCAAATGCGGTTAACAAAACACACAATGGTAACGTCCTTCGATGTAAGTTTAATGAGTCCAGAGAAGGCAAGCTCGGTGGTTTTTCATATTTAGAGAGTCTGAAAAAACATAAAAGGAGACTCCATTGGGGTACCTTTTTCGAAGGTAGTCTAGTCGGTTTGAAAAGGGGTAAACTAGCACCGACTTGACGTCTATTCAAAACCATTTTAAGGAGTGTGATAAGGACAATATCACTCGGCCATTTTTTCATTTTTAAGGAGTCTGAAAAAAGATTAACTATGGACTCCGTCAAGAATGTTCTTCTGGACCATTTTAACGAGTGTGAAAGAATAAGATCACTCGACGATCTTTTCAATTTTAGGGAGTCTGAAAAGAGCTTAACTATGGACTTCGTGGGGGTTCCTTCTTCGTAAGTTTAGTCCCTCAGGCCCGAAAAAGGGATAAAATTATACCTGAGAGTACTCTTCTATAGAACTAAAGTTTCATAGAGTATACCTTTGTTCGTACAGTTGACCGTCCGGACTGAAAAAGGGGTAAAATACCACTAGACATACGTGACTTCAAATTTCAGTTTAACGAGCGTGAAAGGCCACAAGATCGCTCGAAAATATTTTCATGTTTAGAGGGTCTGAAAAAGGGATTAAAAGAAGACCTGTTATTTTTTGGGAGTCTTGAGGGTGAGGTCAAGAGTGAAGAAGAATCATGAAAATGAGGCTCAAATTCACATTCAGGAAAAACTACAAGGACTCTTGAGCCTACAGTGTTTTAGAGACAACATGGATACCATAATGCAACCAGGATCTACCTAGGGCATCCATGTTCCAATAAGCTCTACCACTAAGTTGCGACACTTCTAAAGAAGCTATGATGGTTCCATGTCACAACTTGATGGGATAGATCCTATGGCAAAGGAAAAAGACAATGAGATACAAAAGTCAGGGTAGAAACCTAACCTATATGCTCAAGTCGATCGTCGGAAATTTTTTTAATGGACCGTCGAAAATTACTCAAAACTCAAAAAAAAACTGTCCCAATACCTGATCAAATTCCTCCTATGCAACTCCTGAATCAATATAAATGGTTTTTGGTATAAAGAAAATGATAAGGGAGGCCAAAAAAGTGACAAAAAGAGGCCAAAAAGTCTATAAATAGAAGCTGGCAGCTCATTATCACCATTGCTGATTTGGAAATTGACTCTGGAGTCAAAAGACCCCCTTTGTCAAAAGCGGTGATTCCAGGAGGTATAGTGGACGAAACAAACTTTTGTCTGGACCAATTAAATATAAACTCTCTTATATTTCATTTTTTGTCTTTATTTTTGCATTGGGTTTCATTTTTTAGGGGGGCGTCGAATTTTAAAAAGTCGGCCCTAGGTCCATGCGGGCTGTCTCAGGACAAGCCACGTGTACATTCGGGCAGAGTAAACTTTGCACACATGTACACGTGACTGTCATGATGATAGCACGCGTGGACCCCCTTATTGAATGAAAAAAGGCTTAAAAAGCAAGGGTTAACCCTCCTGAACCTTGGTGTTTTGTAGGATGTATGTCCATTGGAGAGAAAGAGAGCATGCAGAGGTGAATGAGTTGGTTGGGGAAGACCCCAATGCTATGGCTACTTTGATGCAATGTGGGTTACTCAAGTTTTTCCTAGGTCCTTTCATGCGGGCACAACCTAGGCTACTGAATGCCTTGGTTGACTATTGGAATCCAGATGCAGAGGCATTCATGTTAGAGGGGTAGCCACTGGTGCCCATGGTCGAGGACATTTACTTTTTGACTGGCCTCTCCAGGAGAGGGGAACCAATCAACTTTCAGACTTTTCCTTCAGGGCCGCATAACATAGTGGAATTGATAGGTCTATACTGTGCAGATGATACAGACCACTCGAGCACGCAGGTGCCCATAAGAAAGATCACTAACCTATCACAACAGGCGATAGTATTGCTTATTGGGCGAATTAGTGGTTTTGTGGCTCTACATAAGGCGTCCCGTGCATAGATGAACTGTGCAGTCTAGTGCTTAAATGCACAAGTTTTTGATTGGAGTACCACATTGCTTGAATGTATGAAAAGGCAGATGACAGATTGCCGTTTGGGGACACATAGGAACTTCAGGTTCAGGACCATTCTGTGTTTGTTATTTTTTGAGAGAGTTCCGAGTTTTAGTCCTCGAGTAGTGGTACGAGGACATCAGGCCTCTCTTCCTACTGTGTGTAGATGAGCAGTATTACTGCCGCGACAGGGTGGAGGAAGGACTAATGAGTCCTTTGATGATGACTTCTTCACGTGGTTGTCACGATAGATCCCGGTTATAGAGGATTACCCCTATGCCGGGATTGATTTCTTGAGAGACCCCGAGATACCAGTACCTCCTGGTGAGGAGTGAGGGGAGATGGGTAAGTCTCCACCTTTGTAGGTTTTTTGTGTTTTAAACATATGTAATTTTTATGTTGTTTTTTTATATATATCATTTTTTTTTGTTATGCCAGAGTATTTGACGGATATGTGTTCATTGTGTGCAGATGTGGGACCAGTGCGACCCACTGACTATGCCAGGAACAGACGTCATCCTCGGTCAGGGGCCGCACCTGCCACTGTAGGGGGACCAACAGTAGCAGGAGATCTTCCAGCCGAGGAGGCTGAGAGGGTATTGAGATGAGTCGAGCGTAACTTTACTGTGCTCACTCGCACGGTCCCGATGGCAGAGATTAAGGACCTTCCACCATCTATGCAGCCTCATGTAGTGGGGGCACCATGGATATGGGTCTAGTTGTTTCGACGTTTAGCCAACGCTGTGGATTAGTATAATAGGACCCACAGGCCCTGACTTTAGCTAGACATTTTGATGTGCCACAAGCACTACTTGTATATATTTTTTGAGGGCATAAGACCTGTGATTCGTTTTTGGTCCTATTTTTGAGGCGCTTGCATCCATCGGTGTACTCTGGTTACTTTATGATAATATATATGGTTTTTTTTTGTTTTTGGTATTTTGTGTCTTATGAATCATGTGTGAAAAAAAATGTATTTACATGCTTATGTGAATGTTCTTTCATATGTGTGAAAGATGCCAATCTAAAATTTGATTAGCTAAAGTATCTATAACTTGGTTTAATCTCCTAGGAACATGAAAATATGTAATATAATCAAAGTTTCGTTCTAAGAGACGTACCCTAAGGAATCGTCGGTGTAAAGTTGGATCATGAACCCTATATAATCTGTTTAACTAAGACACAACCAGTTGAGCGTCGAGATAGACCAAGAGATGAGAGATACCTAATGGCAAAGCGTCACGAAGCAACTCAATAACTGCACTATACTCGGCGACGTTATTTGTGGTGTCACCTAAGCATATACCTCCGGAAGATAATAACTAGCCTTGAGGTGTAAAGATTACCCAAGCTGCGGAGGCAAGCCTCCGATTGTGCCGACTAGCACCGTCTGCATACCCAATGAACACCTCAGAATCACTTGAAATTTGCCACAATGACAAAAGATAACATCGCGACACGTCCATAACACTAAAAGAAACTAAAAAGTAATAGTACACAGACTGTACATATGTTACAAAAAGTTACCCACAGTGACCTGCCTATGAGTAATACTTATTGAGGTAGAGCCCATTTCTAGGCTCTGCCAAAGCATTCCCTTCAAAATCAACTAGACGATAAGCGCACTTTTTTAAAACCTCTTTTATGATGAAAGGTCTGAACCACATGGGTTTGAATTTTCCTGCCCCCAGGGGGTCCTTATCTTGGTCATAGACTAGGACAAGTTCGCCTTCAGAGAAAATCCGAGGATGAACGAGCCTATCATACTGACACTTGACCTTATGTTTGTGAGGCTCATTGGCCAGGGCCACATCACGACGTTTCTCATTGAGCTTCTCAAGGTATACTAACCGTGCTTCAAGTGGAGAAGTGTCTGGCAGTAATTGTACTGCCAATTTTAGAGATAGGATCTGACATTCGATGGGCAAGACTACCTCCATCCCGTAAATGAGTTGAAAAGGTGAGAAACCGGTTGCAGTCTTAACATATGTTCGGTAAGCCTATAATGCTGAGTATAACATCAAATGCCAATTTGATTTGGCTGAGTTGATAGTTCACTGTAGAATGGTCTTAAGAGTTTTGTTTACAGCTTCACCTACCCATTTTCTTGGGGGTAGTAGGATGATGAATGTTCTTGCCATAGCCAAAGATTTGATGTTAACTCGGTCGTCATCTGGTTCTGAAAGTGACTGCCATGGTCAATGACAATCTCCCTCGGGATGCCGAACCTTGCTATTATTTGATTGAATAAAAAGAGAGCTGTAGTCTCTCCATCATCTTTAAACGTTGGCATAGATTTGACCCACTTTGTGAAGTAGTCTACAGCTACGATGATATAGCGGTGCCCCCTTGCTGAAGGAGGGTTGCATGTAGTGTAATCAATCCCCCACTTAGTGAAGGGACCAACTATGATGACAGGAAACATGGGAGCGGGATGTGCCCTCATCTTCCAAGAGAATATTTGGCATGGGTGGCACTTCTTGACCGATTTGACACAATATTTGATAACTTTCGGCCAAAAGTAACATGCGCGTAGAATATTTTGGGATGTTTCCAACCCAGACAAGTGATCGCCACAAGCTCTGGTATGGCAATTGTTAAGAACGATAACTACTTCGTGAGTGAGACATCGGCGTAGGATGCAGTCTACACCTCTCTGATACAATGTATCATCAAGTATGAGATAATTCTTATCCTGATGGCGTATGCGTCAACTCTCATCACGAGAAGCAGTAGTGGGGCACTTCAAAGTCTGGAGATAGATAAGTATATCTCCGTACCAGGGATTTGAAGAGGTGATAAAAAACATATCTCCTCTAATAGGCAACTCTTCGGGCACAAGATCCCCTGACTCAACCGGAAGTTCCAAAATAAGTTCTGCGAAGACCAGTGACTTTTTGGACTTCGCTGAAACGAAATCCAAGTCAAAATCCTGGAGGATGACTATCCATCTACTGATTTTTCCGCCTATTACCCATCGTGTCAACATGTACTGAAACGGATTCATGACAACAATGATGGTGGTCTTGCGAAACAGAACATAATGATGGAACCGTTGAACAACATGGATTGCTGCCAACGCAAGTTTTTCGATATGAGAATAATTGAGTTCCGGTCCTACGAGGCCTCGACTCAGGTAATAGATGACATATTCTAAGAACAAGTCATCTTCCTGA
>ML802009.1:74689-94783 GCA_009831015.1 Picea engelmannii
GCCCCATGTTGGTCCCGTGGGAATAGGCATAGTATTTTGTCTGGGGTTCCATTGATTGTGGAAAGAATTACTCCAGATCAGCATTCCGGACGAGGGAATGGGTCCCTACCAAGAATTCCAAGAACCTGATGTAGAAGAAGTTCCTAGGTTTGGCCCCTGTGCAGGAATAGTACCTTGCATAGGAATAGGTTGTCCAAAACTGGGATTGCCCCCAGTCGGGAAGGCGGCTGACGAGAAGGCATTGTTACCAAACGTTCCGATCAAAGAAAATGGTGTCGAACCTACCGACATATTATTCGAAGGTGGTCCTTCACTCCCCACTCCAAATAAACTATGGTCTGTAGGTTGCCTGGTGGATTGTTGATGTAAGCCACCGAGTGAAGGGGACGAAGGAGGTATATGACCTCCTTCGTAATGGAAAGCATTAAAAGGAGCAGGAGTGCCCCCCATGTGACCTTACAAAGGAGTGGTAAAGCTCCCTGTCCCGAGACCTGATGTCTGTAAAGTGGAGTAGGAAAGTACAAGACTTGTACCCAAACTAGGCATCCCGTATGAGAACAGAGGGCCTGTCGCACTTGGTGTGAAAGGGGTTGTGGTCATCGCCAAAGACAGGATCAGACCACTGTGCGATGTAGAGGCAGTCGAGACCATGGTGGCTCGGACCAGTGATGGTGGATTAGGAGGTGAAAACTCTCCTGTGGTGACGACCGTAGTGGGAATTGAAGAATTCCCAGAAGGAGTAACAACATTTGTTTCCATTACTGCATGAAACATTATTTGGTATAAGTAAGGATGAATTGGTACGATGATGGGTGCCAAAAGATCAGTGGTGGAGGTTTCAACCAGACCAAAAGCTTGTGCTCCAAGGTCTAAAACGGTCGATTCCTCTAGATGTTGGTCGGGCACAATTTCTTGTGACCTAGTTGCTTTAAAAGACCCTTGTTGGTCTAGCTTTCGCCTTAGTGGTGGCGGGGGTGGCTCCAGTGTAACTGGCGGCAGGCCAAGAAGCCTTCATGACCGATGGAGCTCATGATCCTCCACTGTGTGAGAAGATCAAAGACACTCTAGGGTAGTCTAAACGTTCAAAAGTAACACATGCTAAAAAAGTCCCTATAAGATAAGACAGACAAACACTAATTGGAAGAACAGTTACAACAACCAACACTAGAGAAACTTACTGGTGCAAGTGCAACTCGAAAATGGAAGCACCCTATAGGTATACTCTGCAAAGTGTGGCCCGATGTCTGTCCTAGATACCGCGGTATACCCCCACAGTCACCTATGTATGTCCCTAAAAAATATAGGAAACTAGGTTGCCAACGCGTGAACAGTCACTAGGCGGGTACAGTTGAAAGTCGAGTAGACCACAATGAGCAGGGTATCGAGCCTGAAACCTGTCAACGGTATCAAAAGCAAGTGGTCCGGAAGACAATTGAGGACCTTGAACGGATTCGACACCCATGAAGCCTCGTGGCAGATGCAATCGACGGAATCCTGAAACAAGCCCTCTATATGTGTTCTCCACTACGATATGTCCAACTTTGGAGGGGTTATCTCCGCTACCTTTCCGCACGTGACCTCGTGTTTATCCCGTGTGTTAGAGGGAGGTCCTAGATAAATTTCACGATATTGGACTTGGACACTCCCTAACTCAGAATCCAATGTTTGATTGTAATGGCCTTGAAGAGTTTCCTCTCCAACCTAATCGAAGGCCCTAATCCTGAACTAGTTGGTTAACCCTACAAACATAAAAGTCTAATAAATTTTAGATTTAGTGTTAGTTTTATGGCTTGTCTTATGTCAAAGGGTATGAAGGTGAAACTGATGATGTGTAAAAGACGAAAGTAAAAATGAATAAAAAGCTGGAAACAAAAACTTTCACTTAATGCAAAATTTCAACAACTTTTCAATTTTTTATTTTTATTTTTTATTTTTTTAAGATTTTGGACAGAAAACTCAAAAGGAATTTCACTCGACTATGAGCTACTTATGATCTAAGTAAACTGCAAAGAACTTATGAAATAAAAGACTTTTCCCTGGTTAATAATGCAGAATCACACTCTTCAACCAAACATGAAAATGAAAGAGATTTTTTTTGTTTTTGTTTTTATTTAATTGCTGATAAAGCAAAAAGGAAAAATACCAACAAGTAAAAAATGAAGAAAAACAAGTCTAGCCTAGTCGCAGATTGCAAAGAATCACTTCAAGAAATCACACACTATCAACTTAAAAAATGACTCTCACACTTGTAAATGAGAAAAAGCAAGCTAAGGCTAAGATTAATCCTAAGCTACTGACTGCTAAGACATAGATTCAAAAACCTGAGAGGTATAACTCTCATCAAGGGAAAGGATGACTTCCTTACCCTCAACAAAAACTATCCTGCACAAGCACGCTACTGATAATCCAACAATAAGCATGTGAACATGAGATGTATAGAGCCAGAGGGTGTGTACACGCGGGCTGACCTTCTACAAGCCTCGTGTATCTCTAAAACTATGAAAAAAAATAACAACAGACAATCCAAACCAAGAAGAGACCACTGATATTGAGAACCATGATCTCTTGAAGCTTGGACACTCTCTTTAACGGAAAAAACAAACAATGTAAGGAAAAAATTCGTAAAACAAACCAATCTGAGACAAGATTGCAAACAACCAAGACTTAGAAAGAATTCCAGAAAACCCCTGAGAATGTTTGATTCTGACAGGAAAGAGGATGTCTGCCTCAAAATTTTTTTGGACTCTACACGCTACTGCCACTTCTTCGACTAGCATTTACACGCGGGCTGTAAGAGAGTAGGGCATGGGTACACACGTGCATACCTTATACAGGCCACGTGTACCTCTGTGGGTCTCAAAAAAATATAGTCAAGCAAATAACAAAGACAACTGGTATGGGAAACCGGATTCTCTGCTAGCTCAGACTTTGCAGAAACTAAAAAACAGGCAAGAAAACCAGTCTTTTAAAACTATCCAAAAAATAAAATTCCAGG
Organism: Picea engelmannii; assembly: GCA_009831015.1. Classification (NCBI taxonomy): domain Eukaryota; kingdom Viridiplantae; phylum Streptophyta; class Pinopsida; order Pinales; family Pinaceae; genus Picea; species Picea engelmannii. The sequence continues at coordinate 77,685 of ML802009.1, forward strand.
AACCCTAGAGACTTCCCCAGTATGGTCGCCACTTCTGTTGTGAGGGAAATCCCCTTACGGACTAGAAAATAGGGTTATCTTATGCATGCAGATATGACCAAAAGAAATCTACTTTCTACCTTCGTCGTCAGACTTAAACCCCATTCCTTTTCAACAAATACATGGTTAGACCAACATACCTTGTTCCGGATGTTTGATGTCGATCCCCCTTCACACTTGATCGCTTGTTGGCAGCTATCCTCTCAAGATTGACCTACGTACAAAACAAGAAACAAACTACACACACATTTTACCTATAAACTAATGGGTTAGAGATTCAAACATATATTTACTGAACTATGAAGAACTCATATAGTGGGACGGGAAAAACATTTCTTTATTATTAACTTTAATGAGTCAACTTACAATGTCGAGACTGGCCACTGCTCCACGAATCCTGATCCTGGGATCCTCTTCAAATTTCCTCCAACTTCTTTGCTTTGTATCTCTTCTTGCACAAGGATGGCTAAAGGGTTGGGACAATGGGAATATGCAATTGGGCAGAGTTTCTTTACTCTATTTATCCTCCTTCCAAATGGGACCCCTAACCCTTCTTTTATAGGCTAGAATAAGCTAGGTATTTGGATGAATCCTCGGCCATGCATGGCCTGGAGTTTCAGTTAACTCACCCAAAGCTGTGTGTTCCATCGACAAATTTCCTTTTTTGTGCTTTTGTCGGTCCACGTGGGCTGTTTTAGGTCAGCTAGTGTGTACAAACGTTCAGTAATGGAGTAGGGCACATGGGCCCTTATAAAAGAGGTTTTTTAAAGAGTTGTTCAACAATTCTTTGGCAAAGAAGGGATCTGAGATGGCTTGATGCCAGGTGAGCATGTATGGTGAAAATTAGGGTTATAATAGCTTCCCAGATATTTGCGCAAATGAACAGATTCTTCTTAGGGTCTTCTGCTACTTCCCCTCGAAACTCTGGTAATATGATAGTAGGATCGTGTCCTGCCATTCCAAATACTGAGCTACTCCCTCCTCCGCGCGGTGTAGATACTTGAATAAGGTTTCCTGAACTGGCTCCTCCATTTGTTTCCCTTTGTGTAGATGTACTTCTTGCTGTCGGACTTCCTCCGAACTTTGGTTGTCTAAATGGTGGTGTTCTCTTTAGTGTATTGGTCGCACATGGGTTTATGGGTTCCACACTGATAATAACATTGAAGGGATGGCTGTCTTCTCCTTCTGTTCTTGGGCCTCTTGTTTTCCTCTCATATGTGGCACACAAGATTTCCTCAATTTTCTCCATAGCCCGAGAGATCCTCTACCTTTTCCTCATCACTGGCCAAGCCCTCCTTCTCGGCTATGACTCTCTTCTTGGTATTCACCTTATATTGGTAGGGTTCTCTACTATGCGTCATTCCTGATGACGCCAAGATCCACTTGAGTTGGTCATCATCCATCAAGATTGGGTCCAAGGGTTCCTCTTCTTTCTTCTCTTTATCCTTCCCTCCTTCCATTCCTCCTCTCTGTCAGTGCTTCCCCATGCACACAGGGAAGTCTAGCTGTCTGATTCCATTGTCATTACACCTTTTTTATATAGCAGTATCTTGATAGAAGTATATAGTGATCGAATGTACCTTCCTCTGGGTCCTCGTAGGAACTCTTGCTTGGCTGTGCTGTATGACTTTGCTGTGTCTACCGCAAATTCTGTGATAAAGCCTGCCACAATACTGTCAAGCCAAAAGTTGACTGCGTGGGTGAAGCCTGCCACGATCGTTTTTCTTCCCCCTTCGTCCTGGTGCCAATAGTTATCAATGTAAAAGAGAGCTGATAGGGAACTATCCTCTTCATCAGTTTCTTCACTATTCTCCACATGCTGAGCTAAGTGAAGGGCTAAGTCACATCCCTTGATAGTGGTAGAAGTCATGATATTCAAATCATGCTCCTGGATCTTGGCAAGCCAATGTGCAAGATTCCCTGAAAGATAAGTCTGTGAGAGAAAAAACTTGACAACAGGTAAAGGGAATTTTACCAATGTATGCTTACCTGAGATGAAGTGGCGAAACTTCTCAACATCTTTAACAAGAGTGAAGGCATGTTTCTCAACAAAAGAATATTTAAATTCATCATTAGACAAGCTTTGACTCATGTAAGCCACTGGTTTTTCATTACCTTGGTCATCATTTTTCATGAGGACAACAAAAAATGCTTCCTTGGTGGCATCAATATATATCATTAATTCCTTCTCAATATATATAATTAATGCTCCGATGGGGAGGAGCTTTGAGAATGGAAGAGGAACATTGATTGGTGAGTGGGAGAGATTCAATCTCAGTCATAGATGTTGTGTGCCCATTTGTTAGCAAGTAAAATGAGTCTAGAATAGAGAGTAACCATCGAGTCAGTCGAGGTGCCAATTAAATCGTAGTCGTTGAACCTTGAGACCGAGAACTGTTGGATCCATTAGTACTATCCTTCAGATTGATGCCATTGGAGAGGATTTTAACCCTGGCAATTGAGAATTTTGATGGGAATGAGTCTGAATTACCACAAAATATTAATCTGATGGAAATGAATAATCTTGACCATCCATTTGGGGGCATTAGAAACCTAGTCACCTTAGTAAAATATAAGAAGGATCCCTTCTAAGGATTATTAATATATAATATAGTATCAATTGTGATAAGAGAAGTATTTACACAAGAGACTTATGAACCCGATATCATGTCTTGAGAAAAAGAAAGGAAATAATTACATCCCACTATCCTAATTGGTGTTTAGGGGGTCAGGTGTGTTACAGAGTGGTATCATAGCAGAGTTCAAACTCTATGCTTGTATGGGTTGCCAAGGCCGCTTAATATTTTTTAATAACACTTGTTATTTTACAAGAATGCATGCTATGATATTGATTTATGTAATGGCTAACAATGTTTTTCGCACATAGGATAGTGGAAGTGAATGGTGCAACATAGCATGGAAGACACATCACATTTACGAGATGAGGATTTTGACGGTTTGAGGGCTAGATAAACACCTCTAGATTCGATAGCTATTGTAAGAAGTCTAAAGGAAGACAACAAGAGGCTCATGAGAGCTTAGGATAAATAGGAAGAGTGAATGCAATTCTATTGTAGATCTTTTTTGAAATATATAAGCATTTGTAACAAGGTCCTAGTAATGAAAAGATGCAGAAATCAGAGAGGTTGAGAACCCCTTCAGATGCCCAAAATCATGGATTGTCCCATAACAATATAGGAAAGAGTTGTTCCAAGAGGAGAAATCATAATTCCAAGAAAAGTAAATCTGGTGGAAGTATTTCCACAGATTCATCCAACTGGAAGATTTCTTTTGAGGAGCTGTCTAGTAGTGACATTGGATCAAGTATCCCTAAGAGGAAAAGGAATATACATTCACAGATTTCCCCAATTGAGGAATACAATAAGGCTAAGCCACCTACCTTTGATGGAGAAATTAATAAATGAGAAGAAGTCGAGGCTTGGTTGCTGGGTTTGAAGAAGCATTTTCGGGTACATAATTAATCGAACAATATAAAAAAGAAGATTGATATATTAAATATGAATGGATGAGCCTCTATTTGGTGGGAAGACCTCAAGTAAGTAAAAGGACTAAAGGAAAGCTATTGGCCCTTGGTTATGGAAGGAAGAGAAGAACAAGGAAGAAAAGGTGAAAAGCAAACTTTGCGGAAGACACAATGATTGTCACTGGGTCGAAGTGAGAAAAAGAGAAGAAAAGATGGAGCAAAGTATGAAAATGCAAGCCGTTGGATGAGGATATTGAGGATGAAAGATCAACAAAGAAGATAGATCGAGGACAACTTAGAAAGTGGAAAAATCCACCGTTGGATTCTTTGGACCACTACGCGAGAAGGAAGGAAAGACATGCTGGAGAAGCTCGAAAAAAGTGGGTCAAGTTGACCTAGGGTTTTAGACACCTAGGGATTTGGTATCTAGGGTTTTGGCACCTAGGTTTCGACCTAGGGCTGTCAGTGAGGTATTGTAATKTATAATAAAGGTCACGAGAACCTGGGTCAGGTTGGTATGATATTGTTGTTGATCTAGCTCTATTGTTGTGGTGAGATATTATTGTATTGAGGGAGAGRAGTGCTAAGTGAGAGAGCCTTCTGGTATTGTAAGATATTTAGCTGTGTGCAAAGGTCAAGTCCTATAGTTGGGTGCACAGGAAAGGGAGAKAAAGAGAGAAAGAAAGAAAATCTTCTAGCTAAGAGCACAGACAAGAACTGTAGGATTTGTCTTAATAAATCACAAGCACAGTTCTGTGGAYGTAGCCCTAGAGAGAGGGYGAACCACGTACATCTTGTGTTGTGTGTGTGATTGATGCTTTGATCTCTGTCACTGTTATATTGTTATTTGCATTGTTGTATTAGATCAGATCTATAACTGTGCAGGGTAGATCTAGCTTGTTGAGRGATATATGAATGCTGCCTTGTTKTTGTATTAGATCCACTTGATATTCCCCTGGTTGTAGACATCTTTGTCCTGCAACCCTCCTCTTAGCTGCTTCGGGTGAGACTACATCTGCTTCGCAGGTGTTGTCGAAAGGTCCATTAGCTAGGGCTTGTTGGTGCTCTCTTCGAGTGAACCCTGGGTCTGCCCCTGTGCCAACAAATGGTTCCATTGTCGAGACCAGAATATTCGTGAGGGAATGTCAAGGTGGTTCCCATCGAAGACAATGATTCAGAAGTGGATAGAAGATCAAGAGAGGGACTTCGTTGAAGCCCAGAACAAGAACCCTAAGATAAGTACTGAAGATTGGATACAAATATACATCTTCACCGACATTCACGAGATCTTCTTTGGAGGAATCCAACAGGGTTTGTCTGAGTGGTTGGCTAGGTTAGCAGATACCCAGTTCGAGATCAGATCTAGAAACCCTATGGTTTGGATGTTGACACTGATCTAGAAGGTCAAAAGAGTTAATAACACTGTATCCAGAGAAGCAGATCATTGGTTTGATAGTATAATTGGAGGGAATATCACCGAGTTTGCTGTTGACAGAGTAGAATCGTATAACCAAGCCGAGAGATAATTTTTCAAAGGACATAGAGGAATTTTTTTGCACTTTCTAAAGATGAGAATCAAGATGTTGCATGAAAAGAACATCTTGAAGATACAATAGATCAGGTGGATTTGAAAAGACTAATGTTCAAGAATTTAGACAGTGACAACAACACAGAATATGGACATACGCACAATAGGATATCATTTAGAGGGCTTCACCTTGAGAACCTATTTAAGAAAAACTACTAGGAAGAGGGTTTCTACATTGGAGAAGAGGTAGATTTGATAGATGGAGAACATTCAGAATCTGCTAGGACAAAGGAAGGAGAAGCCGAAGAACCTCGCCAAGACGAGCCCAAAACTTCAGGAACTGTGCAAACTGTTGAAGTAAGTACTGTTAATCCTCCTGTTATTTCAGTTGCACTAGGTAATCAAAATAATAAGAATCACCAGAGTCCTCAGAGTACTGTTACTAGTAGCTCAACATCTACTCAGACATGAAACATAGGTAGCTCTATGGAAGATGAGATGAGGCTCCCTATATTTAGGGGAGATGGATCTAAAGATCCTGATCAACATTGGTTTCTGTGCAAAGCCATATGGAATATTAAAAATGTCACCGATGAAGCTGTTAAAAGGACCTAGTTCAACACTACCCTAAGGGATCGCACACTGAGCTGGTACATGAAGCTTGTCCAAGGACTTGTGCAGCCTAAGCCACTGGGCAAGATCTATATTGCGCTGATTGCAGAGTTCAAGAAACCTAAGTCAGAGTCTCAATGTATTACAGAACTAAAGGAGATCAAGAAGAAATTAGCTGAGCCTGTTTGGGAGTTCGATCAAAGGTTTAAGACCTTAACAAGACGATTAAATTTTCAGATACAAGATGAACAGAATAAAGAATGGTTCATTGCTGCCCTTTTACCACACATCAAATTTCCCCTTATGCAGCAGAAGATTGCTTCGCAGGTAGAAGCATTGGAAATCGCTATGAATCTTGAATCAACCCCTATGGGAGAGTCCAGCTCAGGTATGAGCCAGATCTTGAGCCAACTGACTAGTTTGTCTCTGTAGGTCAAGGATATGAAGAAGGATAAGGGGAAGGACAAAAGAGAAGATATATGGTGTGTAATATGTAGATAAGAAGGCTATGATAAGGAACACTATCTTTTATTCGATGAATATTTGGCCTCAGGAGCACCGAGGCCATTGAAGCAAGTCAACCTGCACTGGTGCAAAGTATGCAGAAATAGGCATCACACAAGTGAGTGCTACTACATGCAGAAGTATGTTCAGACTCCCACAAATTTATATTGCACATTATGTAAGTCTGTGGAGCATGATGATAGGGATTGTAGGTCCTATGACCTTATGCACAAAAGATTAAGGAACATATACAAGATCCAAGGTGAAGCACAATAAGAAGGAAACACTCCACAGTATAACTCCCCAGGAAGAGGAAATTTTAATCCTTGCGATGGATACAGAGAACAAGGAGGAGGAGGAGGAAAGAGACGAGGATGAAGATAGATCATCTATTACAACTACACGCAAATAGGACACTTGGCAAGGGATTGTTAGAATCCTTGCACTACATGCATCTATTGCAGCTCACTCGACCATGTTATAGAATATTTCCCTGTGTTGCTAGCTAAATTGTAGGAAAGCCGAGGACCTCAGTAGAATCCACAAGTGCAATTGATATATGCTAAGCCTCGCAAGGAAGACCCTAAATTCATTGTTATCACTCAAGGATGCGCTGCTACAAGAGAGGATAGAATGAATCAAGGAAATATTGCATAAGAGTCAGGTATCAGGAAGGCTACAGAGAAGACCCGAACTTTCGATGCAAAGAAAGAAAGAAAAATCTTTGAGGAAGCAAGACAAGAGTTTAAAGCAGATCAATGTTCCTCATAAAAAATATAACCAAAAATAAAATAATATGGAATGCCTCAGGCATTTGATCAATCTTCTTCACCACAGGAGGGAAAAGAGGTAAGCAATCTCATGGAATTTTTATGCACCTATGTTAAGTTGATTCAGGATAAAGGCGTTGTACAAGAGCTACAAAACTTAATCAGATAGTATGAACTAGGAAATATAGAACCCTTACTGAATAGGGCAGTACATCAAATCGGAAAAAGGAGAAGGACAAATAAATAATTACACTTGAATGCTCAAATAGGAGAGTATGATATAGACTATGTGGTCCTCGACTTAGGGTCGGAGGTCAATGTCATGATGAAGCAAACTTGGGCACTGATGGGGAAACCGAAGTTGATCTACTCCCCTATCAGGCTTAGGATGTCTAACCAACAAGCTGTCAGCCCCTTTGGCAAATTGGAACATGTCCCTATGGACATCGATGGAGTGAGAATGTTCACAGATTTCGAGGTAATTGAAATTGTTGACGACAATTGCCCTTAACCTGCACTGTTAGGAATTGATTGGGCCTTCGATAACTCCACAGTGGTTGATTTGAAGAAAAGATGAATGACATTTGAAAGAGATGGCCTTTGGGTCATTGCACCCTTAGATCTAGATGAGGGTCCACGATATACAAAGCTCATCAGAGAAGAAGACCACAAATACGAACTGGAAAACATATACAAACTGACAGCCAGACAACAAGATTACATCAACCCTACAACTGATGAGAATCTGAGCTGACGAAGTGACAATGTGTGCTCATCAGATTCAGAAGAAGCGTTGGAGAATTGGAAGAACCTGATGTACGAAGTATCTACCAAAAGATGTGCTAGATTAACCAGAGAAGTTCGCTGAATCGACACAACAGTAAGTAACTTACCCACATTTGATGGTCTGAACCCTTTAGAAGCCTTCCTATCAGATTTTGAAGCAAGTGTACCAACACAATAGAGGCTATTAGAAATGAATGAGGCCCTGAAAGCCACACTAGAAAGATGGTGGGGAACGCACAAAAGAAATATTACATACTGGGTACAATGTCGAACTTTGATGACAGCGTGGTTCTCAGCACAAGTAGAAGGATGTGAAGCAAGGTACACAGGTCAAAGCTGCCAAAAAGACCATGTGTGGAGCTACGAAGAGGCCTGGAGTGACATTCCCCAAGAACAATGGGTGCACAGATTCATTAACACGCTGGACACAACCCCTATCAACTGGTACCTTCAAGTGGAGCTACACCTCATCATTGCAGACTGGGAAGGTATGATTCATAATTTTGTAACCACCTTTTTATTTGAAAGTGAATATCCTTTAGTAGACCAAGCATTACATATTGTGAGACATAAGGTATTTGAAGAGGCATATAGCCTCCCTATGGAACAAGAAGAGGACGAATGGACTGTGCCTCTCCAAAAATTGTAGAGTGGCTACAACATCAATGCTGACGATGATGATCCCAGGAAGGTAAACATCACTGAAATAGAAGGCCAAAGAGATGTGGAAGGAATAGGAGTTGAGCTACCCTTTATTGGTCAACCAATCAAGATTAAAAAAGTCAATATTGGGACAGAGGAGACACCAAAGCTTGCCAATGTCGGAGATTACTGGGATGTTGCTACCATTGACAATATTCCAGAGTTGTTGCACGAATATCAGGACTTGTTTCCGACCAAGTTCACTGATATGAAAGGTATCAAAGGTCCTATGGGAGAGATGAGGATAGCTTTGAAACTAGGTGTGAAGCCAGTCAAGCAAAGACCCTACAGATTGAACCCAAAATATAAGGAAAAGTGAAGATTGAGCTCAACAGAATGCTGGAAGCAAGGATTATTGAACCTGTCGAATATTCAGAGTGGATCAGCCCTATGGTGATACAAGACAAGAAGACAGGTGAGATCATGATCTACATAGATCTCAGGAAGTTGAATGATGTTTGTCTGCATGACCCTTTCCCTACACCATTCACTGATGAAGTATTAGACAATGTGGGAGGCCAAGAGGTATATTCTTTTACAGATGGATTTTCAAGATACCATCATATCCGAGTTGCCAAGGAGGATCACCATAAGACCACGTTTTCCACAGAATGGGGATTCTACCAATATAAAGTGTTTCCATTTGGACTGAGGAATGCCCCAACCATATTTTCCAGGGTGGTGGTCGAAGCATTCAAATAATTTCTGCATAAATTTTTAGAAGCACACTTTGATGATTGGACTGTGTTTAGTTTGTTGAAAAATCACATTTAATTTCTGAGATTAATGCTAGACAAATGCAGACAGTGCCAGATTGCTTTGAATTTAAAAAAGTGCATATTTTTCTCACCATTCAGGGTGTTGTTAAGACATATTGTATGCAAGCAAGGATTACTGGTAGATCCCTCTAAAATTGCCATCATAGTTGATTTGTCGCCTCCTACTTCAGTCAAACAACTGTGCACTATGCTAGGACATACTAGCTATTACAGGAAATTAATTAAAGGCTATGCTCAGATCACATCACCAATGGACAAGCTATTGAAGAAAGACTGTCAGTTGGGTTGGATAGATGAATGCCAGCAGAGCTTTGACACACTGAAATAGAATATGGTGACTGCACCCATTCTAGTCTTTCCAGATTGGAGAAATGAGTTTCATGTGCATGTCGATGTGTCTTCTATTTCCATAGGAGTAGTATTGGCACAACCCGGAGAAGGGGATATCGACCATCCGTTATCTTTTTCTAGCAGGAAGCTATCTACAACTGAATTTAATTACACCACTACAGAGAGAGAGAGAGGATTAGCCATGGTGTACGTGCTACAAAAATTCTGCCACTACTTGTTGGGAGGACACTTTAAAATGTTCACAGATCACTCTGTGCTAAAGTACCTAGTCAACAAGCCAGTGTTGGGGGGGCAAATATGTAGATGGATTTTGCTGTTTCAAGAATATGATTTTGAGATCATAGTTAAGACAAGAAGAATGGACAAGGGCCCTAACCACTTGTCAATGTTGGAACATGGCAAAGATCCCACCAGTTTGGAGGATACACTTCCAGATGCACAACTTCTCTCCATTAGAAAGATTGATGACCACTTGGCAGACATAGTCCAGTTCCTGTCAACAGGAATGGCACCTAGTGAGTATACAATTCCCCAGAAGAAACAACTAGTGGTGTGCGCTGTAGACTTTTCACTGATAGATGGTCAGCTATACAAGATGGGACCCAATGAGATATTAAGGAGGTGTGTTATGGAGACAGAGCGACCACTGATCCTCACAGAAGCTCATGAAGGCATTGTAGGAGGACATTATGCAGGGAAAGAAACTGTGCATAAGGTTCTTAGAGCTAGCCTTTAGTGGCCTACCTTACATAAAGATGCTAAATATTATGCTAGAGCCTGTGATGTATGCCAGAGAGTTGGAAAACCATCCCGAAGAGATGAAATTCCATTAGCATTGAAGATGACCCTACAACCATTTGAAAAGTGGACCATTGACTTCGTGGGACCTATAAACCCACCAGGAAAGTGAACTGGGGAACGATACATAATTACTGTGGAAAAATACCTGACTAGATGGGATGAAGCAAGAGCAGTAAAGGACTGTAGTGCAACTACAACTACACATTTTATATTTGATGACATAATAACTAGGTTTGGATGCCCCAAGAACCTTATGAGTGATCAAGGCACATACTTCATCAATAAAACAGTCGAATCCCTGACTGTGGAATTTGCATTCCACCATCAGAAGAGTACACCTTACCATACACAAGCAAATGGAACAGTTGAAGCATTCAACAAGATCTTGGAGACAACATTAATGAAGATTTACAGTGTGAATAAGGATGACTGGGATTTACGAGTACCTGCAGTACTATGGGCCTATAGACCCACTTGTAAGAAATTAACAATGCAAACCCCTTTCAAGTTGGTTTATGGTCTTGAAGTTGTTTTCCCGATGGAATACTTGGTGCCAAGATTAAGAATTGTTACATTTACAGACATGGATGGTACTGGCATTGTTTGCAAGAGGCTTGCACAGCTAGTTGAACTGGAAGAAGACAGATTTATTGTAGGATTCCATCAGCAGGTTCAGAAGGAATGAGAGAAGGCTTATCATGACAGGCACATCAAGAAGAAGGCATTCAAGCAGGCTGATTTAGTATTGTTGTATGATAGTAAGTTTACAAAACATCTAGTGAAGTTCAGGACACATTGGCTAGGACCATGTGAGGTCACCTATTTTATCGAAGGGCCAGCTGCGCAGATGAAGAAATTGAATGGAGAGTGGAAGGAAGGATTAGTGAATGGGAGTTGGATGAAGTTGTACTATGAAAACCAGCTGCCTCATAGACCTCAATAAAAGCAAGAAGAAAAGGGTCTAGGTACCAGGTGCAGTTGAAACTGGGTATTAGACATAGAAAAGATAGTCTGCACAAGGATGGGAAGGAGGCATAGAGAAAAAAGAAAAGGCTTCCCTACGCAGTCCAAAGTCAAACTAAAACAAAAGGATCAGATCTGAAGTGCCTTGAGACGATTCATAGGTGAGTGTTTGGGGCCTGTTGTCCCTTGGTTATGGAAGGAAGTGAAGAACGAGGAAGAAAAGGTGAAAAGCGAACTTCATGGAAGATAGAGTGACTGTCACTGGGTCGAAGTGAGAAAAAGAGTAGAAAATATGGAGCAAAGTATGGAACTGCAAGTCGTTGGACGAGGAGATTGAGGATGACAGATCAACAAAGAATACAGATTGAGGACAACTCAGAAAGTGGAAAAATCCACCGTTGGATGCTTTGGAGCACCGCACGAGAAGGAAGGAAAGACAAGCAGACAAAGCCCGAAAAAAGCAAGTCAAGTTGGCCTAGGGTTTTAGACACCTAGGGATTTGGTATCTAGGGTTTTGGCACCTGGGTTTCGGCCTAGGGCTGTCGGTGAGGTATTGTAATGTATAAATAAAGGTCAAGAGGACCTGGGTCAGGTTGGTATGATATTGTTGTTGATCTAGCTCTATTGTTGTGGTGAGATATTATTGTATTGAGGGAGAGAAGTGCTAAGTAAGAGAGCCTTCTGGTATTGTAAGATATTCAACTGTGTGTGAAGGTTAAGTCCTGAAGCTGGGTGCGCAGGAAAGGGAGAGAAAGAGAGAGAAGAAAGAAGATCTTCTAGCTAAGAGAACAGATAAGAACTGTAGGCTTTATCTTAATAAATCATAAGCACATTTCTTTGGACGTAGCCCTAGAGAGAGGGTGAACCACGCACATCTTGTGTTGTGTGTGTGATTGATGCTTTGATCTCTGTCACTGTTATATTGTTATTTGCATTATTGTATTATATTAGATCTATAATTGTGCAGGGTAGATCTAGCTTGGTGAGGGATATATGAATGCTTCCTTGTTGTTGTATTAGATCCACTTGATATTCCTCTGGTTGTAGACATCTTTGTCCTACAATCCCCCTCTTAGCTGCTTTCGGTGAGACTACATCTACTTCGCAGGTGTTTCCGAAAGGGCCAGTAGCTAGGTATTTTTGGTGCCCTCTTCAAGTGAACCCTGGGTCTGCCCCTGTGCCAACAAAAGCAAACTGACCTGGAAGCAGTTTGGGAAATTTTTATGAAAGACATACCTATTGGAGAAGCATTATGATAAAATCAAGGAATTTCATGAGCATAATTTGGGACAATTTTGCATGGGAGCGTATGCTAAGATATTTTTGGAACTATTGAGGTATGTCCCTTACCTCAAAGATGACAAATCAAGCATACAACATTTTCTTAGTGGATTTCCATAGTCCTACCAAGAAAGAATTGAGTTTGACTTTAAAGTTGAATACATTGGAGGACACTATAAGGAAGGACATGTGTTTCTATGACTAGTCTAAACATAATGAGGATCCTTCTAAGGGGTGGAAGATAAGGGATAGGAGTGGATTCCAGAAGATGGGATTCAAATATTTCCCGTATAATAATTTGAATAAAGGATATCAGTTCATTCAACTAAGTAGAAGTGTACATCAAAATAATTTCCATCTCAGATGGGAAATAAACCAACAGAACATACAAGTGAAAGAGAAGAGGAGCCCAATAAAGGACCTTTGCAATGTTGGGGATGTGTAGAACCAAAATTGTTGAGGGATTTTCATCAGAATAAGGAAGAAAATAAGATGGTTTATCATGTACATGAAGATGCTACTGTCAATTATGTGGTTAGAAGAATTCCCAGGATATATGCGGCGATAGAGAATCGACAAGGATACCACTAGGCTTCAATAGTGGAGCTGGAAGGTATAATTTCCAAACAACTCGTTTCTATTTTAATTGAACCTATATCTAACCTTAGTTATGTTTCACCCCAAGTTGTTGAAGCATGTGCCTTACAGAGGAAGAAACATGCAAAGGAATGGTTGACCCAACTAGCCACATGAACTAAGATGAAAGTGGTAGAAATGATAGAAGCCTATCCATTTGAGATGAGTGGAATGGATGCTCAAGCAGCCCTGAATATCCTTCCTTTGGGATCATACAATATACTATTGGGTATGGATTGGTTAGCTACCCACAAGGAAAAATTGAATTTTTACAACAAAAACTTGGAATGTGAAGATGAAGAAGGCGATGCAAATATTTTTCAAGGCATTCAGAAGCCGGTATCAGTTAGACAAATAACAACATTGTAGATTAAGAAATTCAGCTGGAAAGGGTACCCCTTGTATGCGATACAAGTGCTTAACTCAATATAATGAAACAAGTTGAATACTAAAGATCAGCCTATGTTGTGGGAGTTTAAGGATGTATTCCTAGAGGAGATGCCTGGACTACCTCATTTTTCAATAGATCTTGATTTCCTTACAGAAGAGAGATCTTGATTTTTCAATAGATCTCATGCCTAGAGTAGTACCAATGTCCAAATTTCCTTACAGAATGAGCACACTAGAATTGGTAGAGTTGAAGGTACAACTGAAGGAGTTGTTGGATAAATATTATATTAGGCCAAGTGTATCCCTTTGGGGACCACCAACCCTATTTTTAAAGAATAAGGATGGTACATTGAGACTATGTATTGACTATATAAAGTTGAATAATATTACCATCAAGAAAAAGTATCCATTGCCTAGGATTAACGATCTCTTTGACCAGGTAAGGGGAGCTGCAATTTTCTCAAAGATTGATTTAAGGATGAAGACATTCAAAAGACAACCTTTAGAAAAAGGTATGGACACTATGAGTTTGTGGTGGTGTCATTCAGACTCACCAATGCACCAATTGATTTTATGTGTTTGATGAATAACGTTCTCAACAAATATCTAGAAAGGTTTGTATTAGTGTTTGTGGATGATATTTTGGCGTATTTCAAGACAAAAGAAGAACATGCAGAGCATATTAGGATGGTTCTACAATTGTTGAGATATCACCGGGATTATGCTAACTTCATCAAGTGTTATTTCTTCCAAAATGAAATCCAATATTTAGGTCACACCATCTCAACATAAGGAGTGGAAGTAGATCCCAAAAAGATCAAGGAAATCATGAATTGTCCCGCCCCTCGAAATGTAACAAAGGTAAGGTATTTCATGGGATTAGATGGTGTTATAACCCAGACAATCCTCTTGAATAAAGGCCCACGTGCCCTAACTCATTACTGCACACGTGTACACGCTGGCTGACCCAAAACAACCCGCGTGGACTGACAAAAGCATGAAAAAAGGAAAGTTGTTCAGCAGTGTTTTGGCAAAGAAGGGATATGAGTTGGCCTGATGCCAAGTAAGCATGTGTGGTGCAATTTAGGGTTACAATAGATGGGTATTATAGAAGGTTTATAAAGGGATTTTACAAGATTGGTAATACCATTACCTCATTACAAATAAAAGAGAATTTTTTTATATGGTAAACAAAGCGTGAAGCCAAATTTCAACAACTGAAGAACCTTTTGACCAATGCCGCTATTTTGAAGATTGCAGACCTTGAAAAAGATTTATTGGTTTGTATTGATGTTTTCAAGGAAGGAATCAGTGGATTCCTTATGAAGGAGGGACAAGTGGTTGTTGGACAACTGAGAGGGGGGGGGGTGAATCAATTTTTACCGTGCTTAAACAATTACGCTTCTTTTAAACTCTTTGCAGAAACATTGAATGATGTTCACAATAATGGAGGGAAATAAATAATGGCACTTTCAGCATCATTCACATATATGAGAAACACAGAGATAGATATTTCCCGAGGAAACCCATACAGGGTAAAAACCTCTTTTTCTTTATATGATCACTAATGGTTACATTCTTTACATTATCATACATATGAGCACAAACTCATAATGGGGCGACAACCTTAGTTTTGCAAGCTGCAAATTGCTGAGAGCACCAACTCTCTGTTTTCTCTAGCATCCACTAGAAGGAAGCACCAACTCCCTGGTTTCTCTAGCACCAACTAGAAGGAAGCACCAACTCCCTGGTTCCTCTAGCACCAACTAGAAGGAAGCACCAACTAGAAGGAAGCACCAACTTCCTGGTTTCTCTACCACCAACTAGAAGGAAGCACCAACTCCCTATGTTCAAGCACCCACTTGAAACTTTGAGGATACCAGTCCTCCCTAGCACCTCCCAACCACCCTGAAATATAAATCTTTTCTACTGAAACTTATTACAGTGATATGATGTTCAATAATGGCTTACTAGACTCATCACTGTTCTGCTGCATTTCGTTGCTCTGTCTGCCTCATTGCCTTTCTGCACACATCACTTGCGCTGTCTCTTCTTCTGCCTTTTATGCTCTATGCGCCATGTCCATTCACTCCACAGTTCCTCTTCTGTGCAATTCAGCTGTTGCACTCTCCTCCTTCTTCACACATGAATCACCTTCACCAACAACAACCACAACAAACTCCAACCGCAATAACAACAACATTTCTCTTCTTTGTACCGTGTATATGTATAGCTTATGTGCATCTTGTGCATGCAATATTTGCCATTCCTCTGCATGCTCATACCGCGCCAATCTCCTCCACCTCTCAAGTGCTCTGCGTGATCATCATCGCGAATCTTCCACTTCTCTGGCAGTTCAATCGCTATGTCTATCATCACTAGGTGTTATGCCGAGATTCCTTTTTCTCTCTGGCAGTTGAGACTCTTCGTATTCTCTGTGAAAGTTACAGGCCTCAATTCTCATCCATCTGTCAATCGCCTCCACGAACATCTTCATCCCTCTTGATATTCTCAGAGGCTCTTTACCTTCTCTGTCAATCATCCCCAAGTGTCTTCGAGTCCTCTAGCTGAAACCATCAGTGGTTTCTGGTAGTTATACTATGTCGTGCTACAGTTGCCCTCCGATCTTGTTCAAATTCATCTGCACTGTTAGATATGCAGCGAGAAAATGTGGACGGCCAGAATCTATGCTCCCAGATCTACGGTCGGGATTAGATTTCGAAGCCCCCTTGCCATTCTATATTTAAGCGGAGGGGGGGGTCCGGAATTGGGCGCACATCTCTCGAGCGGCCAGGATTAAAGCACCCAGATCAACGACGCTCAAGCGATTCTGGACCCCCCTTGCCTTTCTTCCTTTAATACGGGGGGGGGGTGTTCGGAATGGTGGGGTATTGACGAAGGACACCACTCCTGTCGTGTCACCTTTTGTATCGTTCTCCACCTGATCGTGCGACAAGGCTCGTTCCCCAATATGGCTATGGTCATGACCAAGCACTTATGCTTAAAGTGCTTTTCGCGAATTTGCGTTTCGTGAATCTAGAGATGAGGCATCTCGACTCTCCAAGTCGTGATCTCCGAAACCCTGAAACAAAGATTTTCTGGATTGACTCCCCTTCTTGTGACCAAGGGTTGTGGCCACAACCTTATGCATAAGGCGCTTTCGCGATTTCGCATTTCACTGTTCCTAAGATGGAGATTCCTGTCACTCCAAGTTGCGATAGGCGAGACTCCCAGATGGAGCTCAGATCAACTGTCCTCGTTCTTGGTGATCTGACGGTCAAGATCTTTTTGTGAATTCACATATCGCGATTTCGACATTCTTGTGGTGAATTTTTTTGATGCTTCCAACTTCCGATCCGCGAAACTCTGAAAGGGTGTAAACCTGCTGACGTCACACGTGTCGAACACCTGCCACGTGTCACCCTGATTCGTGACTTACATGTGCTTGAAATGTTGAATTAGTCTGACACTTG
>ML802009.1:109175-127677 GCA_009831015.1 Picea engelmannii
CACTGAAATGATATAAGAACAACAACATAAATAACACTTTGATTTAGAAATCAATGTTCACAGGCCTCTTCAAGGGGGCAAGATCCAGTTGAGCAGAGTTCTATTACAATATTATCCAATCTAGGGTTCTCATACCCTTGACTCCTATTTATACTAAATATGTCTATTAAAAGAAGCATCTAGAGGAAGATCCTTCTAGAAATGGAAGCTTCTATTAGGTCTTCTTACATCTGCCTTATTATATTTTATTGAAAGGCCTTATTAATATTGAACTTTATTACATCCAAATATATTGTTCTACCTATGTGTGGGTTAGGACCCTAACATTACTTGCTTGGAAGGAGGTCCGTCTTAATGAAAAACCATTGTGGTATGAAGTATTTGTTTGATCAGACAAGGTTAAACGCTAGATAGGCCAGATGGATGACACTAATCAACGAGTTTGATTTTGAATAAATGGAAAGGAAAACAAAGTGGAAGACACACTCAGTCAAAGTGTGCAGGATATACACTTAGTAGAAGGAAGTGTGGGAGAGTCCGACATCCAAAACTGGATCAAGGTCCTCTCATGAGGAGACGATTTTTTCAATAAGGTAAAATAAGGTTTGCAACAAGAACCCAGGGAAATAAAGTATGAAGGATATCAAATTGGGGATGATAACCTGCTATTGTACAATAACATGTTATATGTGCCTAATTCATAAGAGCTGAGGCACTTGATCATGGATGAGTTCCATAGGAGACTCGATCTCGGTCACCCTAGTTACTGAAAAATGCTAATAGTAGTAAAACAATTGTATTAATGGATGAGAATGAATCAAGATATTGAAGAGTACATCACCAAGTGTCCGAAGTATCAAAACATAAAATTTGAACACGAGCATCCTGCAGGTTTATTGCAACCTTTACAAATTATATTATGGAAATGAGAGACTATATCCATGGTGGTGCATACCCCACCCCCTTCCCTCCGGATTCGGGGCTACGTGATGTCCTGGTCTAGGATCATTCAAGTCACTGAACCAAATGGTTTGTTGGGTTCCTCATGGGAACTGATTTAACTTGACACAGGCCCTTTAACTTCTTGGTGCAGGTTATGTGGCACCTGTAGACCCTCTCCTTCTTAATGTCAACATATGTTATCTCTCTATGCTAGGCTTCCTCCTTGATATGACCACGAACTTCGACCATGGGCTAGCTCCCTTTGCGCCTCCATATTTTGTAACTTTTGTGAGCTTCTTACTCCCCTTTTTTTCGATTCTCGAATCAATGAATTCTCCGGGACCCAATCTACGATCCACGTTCCTCTCGCGACCAATGACTGTGATCACTTTGCGAGTTTAGACTTCGTGATTTCTCTCTTCTCCTGACTCTATCCTTCCTGACTTGTGAATCAGCAATGTGCCAATCCCAACTCCACATATCATATACCAATGGATGACCAATATTACTTCGGCTCTCATCTCTTTAGGTATTATCCTCTTGACTTTTCTCGAAGGGATCTTCCTCCGAAATATGTGGATCTCTACCACATATCTTCTGTATCCAATGGTCCAAAATCACTTCGCACCTCGCAACTTCGTGAAGATCTTCATTTTCACCCGGAAAACCTTCTGAAGTTCCTGCTCCCAAACCTCTCGATATTCTGCCACCTGTCTCCCCCGACGATGGACGATTTCACTGTCTTCGGGACTTCGGCGAGTCCTAGACCCCTTTTTCACACTTAGCGTAAATTATTTCTTTCAAGACTTAGGCTATTCTTGAACTCCTTCTGCACTCCTTCTGCGACTTTGCTCAACTTGAAAACATTCAAAGTTCACCGTTCCTCTGTGAACTTCCTCGTGGCCTCCTAGCAGTTTCTTTCTCTTCCTCCTGAGATTGTAAGATGTACTTACAACATATTTGGTTCTCTCCTTGCACTCAACTCCATTCTTTGACGACTTCTCCTTTTGCTTACAGAAGTGTTTAAGGCATCTCCTTTCCTTTGTCGATGCACTCTTGTAAAATCCTTCCTTCCTCAGAATGTTCAACAATTCTGGGATTCTCTTAGGGATTCCAACACTTCCAACAATGTTGTTCTTGAATGCTCTCATACTTTCTCTATGCCCTCCTGGCAAAGAGTTTCAAAGTGTTCAGTAACTTTGGAATTTGTCTCTTCCTCCATAGTCTTTCTTTCCAAGGTACTTAACCACCTTGAAATTTCCTCCCGAGTTTGTGAAATAACTTGGTATGCCCACCTGGAAATTTCTCTTCTGACTCCACCGAGTTCAGACACACACTCCTTACGTTGGCTCATAGAGTTTCCTCACTGTGTCATACACTCCTTTCACTTAGCCTAGAGAACCAGACTTAATCTGACACACTCACAGATAGAAAAATGTATCTCTATCCCTGCAGACAATTTCTAACATTCATCTACAATTCAAATGCATACAGATGATATTCATAACACAACATCCATTACACATAAATTGATAATAGGAAAAACTATCATTTTCTATTAATGGCAGAATATCAAATTACAAATATTCGAGTCCGGACTGCGAATGAGTCTTGGCTCTCATCAACCTCCCTAACTTGGCTTACAATGATTTTTCATCAAACTTCAGCAGCCTCTATCAGGCATACAATACACAGATTTATACAAGAGGGGCTCAATGAGGTTCCCTCACAAGATAAAATAGTGGTGTCAAATCACCATTCAAAATGTCTGTCTAATGGGAAAATTACAATGATGGAAATCTGCTCCAAATAGGGTGTAGATCCCTCCTACCATCAACCACTTAATGGCTACCTTATCTTCAACTTGTGTGAAGGAACAAATTGGCTCCTCCAACCCATCGACATTAATTTCCTTGATCATGCCTTAGATTCTCGAAGGCAAAATGAGAGGGTGGGGCCTCTCCCTTTCTTGAATGCTCACCACGCGTGTAAATCGATTTGCGCATGCTGAGGTGGAGCAATGCTCCTGCATCATACTCCATGGCAATGAAAAATCATGAGATTTTGCTCATGAGCTTTCCAACTCGGTTGAAATCCTCCTGGATCCCAAACATTTTCCTGTAGCTATCTTTCTACTCCTCTGCTTTGCTGTTTCGCTGCTTCACTGCTTCATCTCCTGCATCTCCCTTGCTGCTCATGTAGGATTCCTTCTGTTCAAATTTTCCTTGCTGACCTCTTCCTCTACCGACCCTAACATCGTATTCCTTATCTCCTTGACCACTTCGTCCAACTTCTCCATTCGCTGGCTCTCCTGTTGTAGACTCGCTCGCTGCACTTCTTCCTTGTCCATGGGTAAATTACACTGATCTCCCAAGTTGTCTTCTTCATCTCTTGTGGCCTTAGCTTGCCACTCTGCTGCAGTCTCCACTCATATAGGTTTCTCATCACTAAGCTTCTGCTCAACTTCTCCCTCTGACAGATTGACTCATGTTAGTCCTTCGACTGGTCCCATTCCAGCTTCCACCAACTTCTCCTCATGTTGGTATGTCTCCTCTGGCATGGCTATCTTATGGAAGCCACCTTCTGGTTCTGGAAGGTCTAACCAATCCTCCAACGCCTTTAACTCCAATTCCCGCTAGGTGAGTAATCCAACTGGGTGTTCTCCTTCTGTTGGGATAGACTTCTGTATCTGTTCCTTCTCCTCCGTGTCAGTCTGAGTTCATTGTCCTTCCATCGCATCTGCCACATCTGTGCTAGCCTTTCCTCAGCCACTTGGTAGGAATATATTGACTCCTCCAATGATCAGAACGTTCCCCCGATCCTTCTCTTTGATGGTGGAATTTTTCAACTTCTCATCATCTTCATTCAAACGGTTCACAGTTCCGCGTGAATATCCATCTAAGTGAGGTATTTCTTCTTCCTCCTCTTCATCTGTCAACACCTTCTGACATGAACTCTCAGCTGATATCATCTCTAGTAACTTTCCCAATTGGAAATTTGTGATGTCTCCTTTGCCCACTTGGAAGTTTACGATATCCACTGATCCCTTCTCATTGCCCACCTAGCAACCTACGATACCCTTGCCAGATCTCTTTCCCTCATCACTGATATTTTCCGCATACCTCAGCCACCTTTTTAACATTTGTTGCTACCTTTTGGTCAATAGATTTTGAGTAGGCCATTTAGTTGTTCTCTTCAAGGTCCATTCATACCTGTAGCAAACCCTTGCCTCCTGCTGCATATTGAATGCTAACTCCTCCATAAGATCTTATCTCCTTGAGATCCTGATCCATATCTGCTTTTCTTTTCTATGGGAAGAATCTCCCTTGATCATTCTCATGACTTACAATGGCCATATTTCTTCACCTACAACCCACCTGGCTGTTTATCATCTATTGCACACCTTGCAACAACTTCAACAGAGTATCACACTTCATCTCCTCTGCCTACAAAAATGAATTCTGTATTATCTCTGATACCACTTGGTGCATACCTCGTCCCCTTCTCTCCAGATTCAGGGTTGTGTGACCTCCCGGTCTAGGATCATTCAAGTCACTGAACTGAATGGTTCTTTGGGATCCTCATGGGAACCGATTTAAATTGACACATGCCCTTTACTTTCTTGGTGCAGGTTATGTGGCAACCACATACCCTCTCCTTCTTAACGTCAACATATGCTAGATCTTTGTGCTAGAATTCCTCCTTGATATGACCAAAAAATTCGACCATGGGCCAGCTCCCTTCACGCCTCTATACTTTGGAACTTTCGTAAACTGCTTACTCCCCTTTTTCCCGATTCCCAAATTGGTGAATTCTCTGGGACCCGATCTATGGTCCACGTTCCTCTCGTGACCAACGGTTGTGATCACTTCATGAGTTCTCTCTTCTCTCGACTCCGTCCTTCCTGAATTGTGAATCATCAAAGTTCCAATCCCAACTCCACGTGTCCTATACCAATGGATGACCAAGTTTACTTCAGCTCTCAGCTCTTCGGGTGTTCTACTCTTGACTTTTCTCGAAGGGGTCTTCCTCTGAACTGCGCGGATCTATGCCATGTATCTTTAGGATCCAATGGTCTAGAATCACTTTGCACCTCATGAATTCACGAATATCTTCATTTTCACCTGAAAAACCTTCCAAAGTTCCTGCTCCTGAACCTCTCGATCTTCTGCCACTTGTCTCCCACGACAATGGACGATTTCATTGTCTTCGGGACTTCGGCGAGTCGTCGACCCCTTTTTCACACTTAGCAAAAATTCTTTCTTTCGAGACTTAGGCTATTCTCGAACTCCTTATACACTCCTTGCAGAGTTCTGCACAAACTCTTCTGCAACTTTGCTCGGCTTAAAAACCTTCAAAGTTCACCATTCCTCTATGAACTTCCTCATGCCTTCTTGGAAGTTTCTTTTTCTTCCTCCTGAGCTTGTAATATGGACTTATAGTATCTTTGGCACACTCCTTGTGCTCAACTCCGTTCTTCGACGACTTCTCCCTTAGATTACATAAGGGTTTAAGACATCTCCTTTCCTTTTTCGATGCACTCTTGCAAAGCCTTCCTTCCTCAAAATGTTCAACAATTCTGGGATTCTCTTAGGGATTCCAACACTTCCAACAATGTTTTTCTTGAATGCTCTCTTACTTTCTCTATCCCCTCTTGGAAAAGAATTTCAGAGAGTTCAGTAACTTTGGACTGTGTATCTTCCTCCATAGTATTTCTTTCCAAGGTACTTAACCACCTTGAAATCTCCTCCCGAGTATGTGAATTAACCTGGTATGCCCTCCTGGAAATTTCTCTTCTCACTCCACCAAGTTTAGACACACACTCCTTGCGTCGTCTCAAAGAGTTTCCTCACTCTATTGCGCACTCCTTGCACTTATCCTAGAGAACCATAATTAATATGACACACTCACAGATAGAAAACTGTATCTCTATTCCTGCAGATGATTTCTAACATTCATCTACAATTCAAATGCATACATATGATATTCATAACACAACATCCATTACACAAAAATTGATAACATGAAAAACTGTCATTTTCTATTAATGGCAGAATATCAAATTACAAATATTTGAGTCCGGACTGCGACTGAGTCTCGGTTCTCATCAACCTCCCTAACTTGGCTTACAATGATTTTTCATCAAACTTCAGCAACCTCTATCAGGCATACAATACAAATATTTATACAAGAGGGGCTCGATGAGCTTCCCTCACAAGATAAACCATTGGTGTCAAATCACCATTCAAAATGCTTGTCTAATGGAAAAATTACAATGATGGAAATCTGATCCAAATCATATGCATATCCCTCCTACCGTCAACCAATTAATGGCGACCTTATCTCCAGCTTGTGCGAAGGCACAACTTGGATCCTCCAACCTGTCAGAATTAATTGCCTTGATCATGCCTTAGATTCTCGAAGGAAAAATAAGAGGGAAATGCCTCTCCCTTTCTTGAATTCACACCACACATGTAAATCGATTGGTGTGTGCTGAGGTGGAGCAATGCTCTTGCATCACATGGATTTCATTACTGGTCTACCAAAGAAATTTAAGTAAAATGATGAAAGCATGGTGGTAGTGGATAAGTTGAGAAAGGAATCTCACTTCATCCCTATAAAATCTAATTTTAAGGCCATATATGTTTCTAATGATTTTCGTGAATAAATGTTTTAGATTGAATGGTCTACCCAAGACCATAATCTCGGACACAAATGCTAAATTCACCTCAAGTTTTTGGAAAATCTTGTTTGCAAGTTTGGGAACAAAGTTTGCATTTAGTATGACCTACCATCCTTAGACACATGATCATACTGAAAGAGTAAAAAGAGTGCTAAAGGAAATGTTGAGGATGCATGCTATTCATCAACCCAACCAATGGGAAAAGTGTATACCCCTGCTAGAGTTTTCCTATAACAATGGTTATCACTAATCATTGAAGAGGAGCTCATTTGAGGTTTTATATGGCAGGAGATTTAGATTTTCAATAAATTGGGATAGTCTAGTGAACAATATCATACTTGGACCCGACTTGTTAAAGAAAAAAAAACAAGCAATGATTAAGATAAGATTGAATCTGAAGGTAACCCAAGATAGGTAGAAGAGCTATGTAGACAAGAAGAGAAATCACAAGGAGTTCAAGGTGGGAGATCATGAGTATATCATAGTGAATCCCAACATAATTCCCTTAAGGATGGGGACTTGTGCTAAGATAGCACCCTGATATTGTGGATTGTTTGAAGTCATGGAAATAGTGTGACTAGTAGCATACAAGCTTTCTTTACCACCTATTGTAGATACCACAATGTGTTCCATGTATCTTTATTAAAGAAGTATGTTCATGATTGTAATTATGTTATTGATTGGACTCTGATAGAGGTGGAACCAAAGGGAGAATTCCAGCCCGAACCTCAATGCATCCTCGACAAGAGAGAAAAAATGCTCTAGAACCAATCCATCATGTAGGTAAAGGTGCAATGGAAGAAATTTGGAGCAGATGAGGTTGCCTGAGAGCTAGAGGATGCCATGAGATTGACATACCCATTTGTTTTTGTATAAATTGTATATTTATGGTGTTTTAAACACCGAGGATGGTGTTTCTTTAAGGGGGAGGGGAATGCAACACCGTGTCCCCCCACAATTATGTAATTATGCTAAGAATTCATATAATGTAATTATGAATCATGTAATTAAGTTTTTATTAATGAAAAATATTAGAAAATTGATAGAGAAGGAAAAGCCTTGAGCATTATCCATGATATCATAGGTGGAAATTGATGAAGTGAGTCGATGTGGTGGAGCTGAGGTTTTCTAGTGAAGAAAATATAAATCTTCCTTAGCAATCTTGCATATGATTTCAAGACATAAATACAAACCTACCACGTACTTGAACCCACATGGAGCCATTTGACTAGTTATGGAAAGTAGGACGAGTGGTTGATGAAGTTATAACTGATGACAGTCCCCATATCTTGAACATGAAAGGGTCAACTGAAAAACCTGACAGAAGTACATCCCTTGGATTACCACTTCAAAATTTGGATCCCTAACTAGAGGTCCCATCTGACAAAAGTCACTGAAATCCAAAGGAATGGGTGGAATAAGAGGCCAAATGTGGAAAAAATAACTAAGGGGGTGTACACAGAAGAGAGAGTGCGAACGAAAAAAAGAGAATGCACAGAGGAGAAAAACAGATAGAAAATACATGTAGAAAAGAGAGAAACTCGCAACAACAATTGGGAAGACACGAAGTTGAGTCGACCCGAGAGAATAACCTATGAAAGAGAAAGTGAGCAACAGACTCACAGATAAATGGTGTGACGAATAAAGGTTTTCAATTGCATAGATATACGAAAAATAATATATTGGAAAGATGTTCTTGAAGAAAATAGAAATCTTGTTCAGAAGAATATTGATCATCCCGAAATAGAGAAGACCCATATCCAAACTGGAGCAACATAGGACTACAGATTGGTACATTCTAGAAAGAAACTTACACTAGTAAGGGAGGTCACCACGAGATTGTATAAAAGAGAAGGGACTCCTTGTACAGAAGAAAATATGGTGGGAAGGGTACCTGATAAACCTGTGGAAGTCATAATCTTAGTGGGAAGAGGGAAACTTTTGGTGTTGTCAGTGGAGGAAGGAGAGTAACCTTCCTGGATCATTCCGAGTCTAGAGAACTAGCTAAATCATTTCCCTTGTGATATCATGTCTTAGTGCGAGGGTGTCATGTTGTAGGAAGGTACTCTATAGCATTCCCTAAGGTTGGGAGGAAAGACGTCCTTGTAAATGTGTTGAACCTGCACATAATAGATATAGCTAGAAAATGACATACATAATTTATAGAGAAAATATGAGAAAAGAGAAGCATGAGAGAAAGAATAGAAGAATTCTCATTAACCAAATGAATGAATGATAATTTACACATGATATACTCTATACAACTCAACTAATGCGCAATGGAGGAGAATCCAATTTTCCATAGTGGTGTTCTAGAGTGATCTCGACACATACCAACAATTAATAGAGTAAACTACCACGTGGTCTAGTCTCTCATGAAGTTACGGGAGTGAACTGCCACCTATTCTGAGTTAACTAGTCTCTTATTCTTCAGTTAACTAACTGAAGTAGAGTGAGGTGAGGAGGAGATTGAGGAATCATGAGTAATGCACTAGTCTGGTGATGATCCCAAGGACAATGTGCATTAGATGGTCATGATCCCAATATTGCATGGTGATAATCCCAAATTGGCATCTAGACTCCACTCAACTGATCAAATTGAAGTGTGAACTGAAGAGAATATTCTCCTAGAGGAATATTCTCCCTAAACTATAGGAGACTGGATAATGGCTAATAAACATAGGTAAAACCTTAGGAAAAAGAAACCTAGGTGTGTTTGAAGTATCTCCAACACCCCCCTTGAACATCAATATGGTAAAAATAAAGAATGGGTCTCGAAAACGAGGCCATGTTAGGTACCCAAATACAAAAGATACATTGAAATAAAAGAGGAAAGAGGGAAAACCTCATGGGAAAATACCCCCCTCAAAGTACAATTTAGGTAAAAAGAAGAAGTGTCAGTTGCTAGGAAACAGTGTCCTTCACTCCAAGACAACTGTGTAGATAATGGAACTTCTTCTTAGTGAAGGTCTTGGTGAAGATGTCTGTAGTCTATTTTTCTGAAGGACAAAACTACAGGTCAATGATCCCCTCGTGTACTAATTCCTGGGTGTAGTACATGTGGATCTCAATGTGATTTTTCCACTGCCTCTGAACTGG
The DNA here is from genome assembly GCA_009831015.1 of Picea engelmannii. Lineage (NCBI taxonomy): Eukaryota > Viridiplantae > Streptophyta > Pinopsida > Pinales > Pinaceae > Picea > Picea engelmannii. The sequence goes on from ML802009.1 coordinate 118,900, forward strand.
ATCTTTGTAGAACTTCAAAGTTCTCTATTTGTCACACCAAATGACGATCATCTAATGAAACTGAATGCCCAAATTAGTGAGAAAATGTTGTAGCCACATAGCATGAATGGTAATGTTAACTACCCCTCTATACTCTTCCTTGGCTGAAGATAGAGAAATAACATCCTGCTTCTTGCTCGACCAACATATAGGACTAGAACCAAGATTGGGTGAGTAACCAGATGTGGACTTGTGATCAATTCTATCGCCAACCCAGTTAGAATCAGTGAACCCGATGAGGTTCAATATAGAGTCTCTTTCACAATGAATCCAAAAGGTGATGGTGCCCTGTACGTATCAAAGGATACACTTTGAAACCTTCCAATGTAGCTCATGCAACTCCTACATGAACCTGGAGATTTCTCCAACTGCATAGGAGAGGTCTAGTATGGAGTGTGTGAGATACAACAAGCTCCCCACTAGATATTTGTATAGTGTGTTTTCCACCATTAGAGTGTCCCCTCCATCCTCAAGTCAGACTCCTGATAGGAAAGGATTCAGGGAAAACTTGTAGTCTGTCATGTGAAATTTCTCAAGGAGATCTCGTGCATATTTGTCCTGTGACAGTTTGATGCCCGATGCATTCTGACTGATCTTGAGTCCAAGGAAGAAATGTAGCAGACCCATGTCTATCATCAAGAACCTGTCATGCAAAATCTTCTTGATTGCAGAAATCATTGAAGTCGAGCAACCGGTGATCAACAAATTATCAACATATAAAACTAGGCATAAAAGTGAATCAATCATCCTGAGAATGTAAGCATTCAGGTCTAAATTACAATGTACAAAGTTCTGTGATAGTACGTAGGAGTCCATATTGGCATACCATGTCCTGAGAGCCTGCTTGAGGCCATAAAGAGACTTCTTCAATAGAAAAAACAAAGATGAATCCTGCATAAATCCATGGGGTTGCTCCATATAGATCTCCTTAGAGAGATTCCCGTGAATAAATTCATTCTTCACATCCATCTTATGGACTTCCGATCCCTTTGTTTCCACAATGTCAAGTGAAAAATGTATGGAATCCATATTGTCTATTGGAGAGAAGGTGTCATCATAGTCAATAACGTGCACCTGCTGAAAGCTTTTGGCAGCTAGCCTGGCTTTATCTCTGCCAACCTTTCCATCTAATGCGCTCTTGGTCTTGTAGAACCATTTGCACCTAACAAGTTTCCTTCCTGAAGGAAGGGGAACCAGATCCAAAGTCTTGTTCTCGAGGAGGGAGTTTTACTCCTCCTGCATGGAATATTCCCAACAAAAGGGATTTCCAACAACATTGACATAGGAATGTGGATCTAAAGAATGAACGAAGAAAATATGCTTGGGTGGCATTGATTGCGTGGAAGTGAGTGAAAGAGGAGGCTCCTAGAAATCAGATCGAGTCCTCCTAGTATCAGTTGGATTCCCTGCATCTTGAAGAGTAGTCTGGCCCACTTGGGCCTCGGCTCTGGCTCTGCATCTACATCTGCATGCACTGACTCTTCATATGACTTTACTGACTCAGTATCTAAATCATATGAATCCTCTAAATCAAAAATCTCATCTAAAGAAGATTCAACATGTGCCTTCTCATCATCTCTAATAGGTGGAAGAAAAAAATGTCTGCATGCGGCTACTGAGGTACATGCGAGACACTTTCCTCGAATTGGACACTTTTCTCAATGATGAGTTGGTCCGAGGAAAGATCAATGAGTCTATATCCCTTAACACCATCATGGTATCCAACAAAGATACACTCTGTGCTTTGTGGATCAAGTTCCTTCCTCTTCTGAGAGGGAATCCTGGCCCATGCACGTGAATCGAAAATACATAAGTGGGTCACTTCTAGTTTGAGGCCGCTCCAAGCCTCATAGGGGGTCTTATCCTTGATAGATCTATGGGGAGATCTATTTTGGATGTATTTTTTACAATTAAGTTCTTTGGCCCATAATCTCTGTCTAAGTGGCTTTTCATGTAGCATGCAAGATGCCATCTCTTTTAGAGATCTATTTTTCTCCTCAATAACTCTGTTTTGTTGTGGAGTATAGGGAACCATGTGCTGAAAATGAATCCCAACCTCATGACAAATATTATGTATCTCATGATTGACATATTCTCCCCCATTATCTGTTTGGAGTACTTTGATTTTCTTTCCTGATTGTGTCTCAACAAGGGATTTGAAATCTTTGAGGTGTTCAAAGACCTTTGATTTTTTCCTGAGAAAGAAAATCCATGTGAAGCATGTGAAATAATCAACATAAATTTGCACGTACCTTTCTTTACTGATTTATGGATGCAGAAAAGGTCCCATGAGGTCACTATGGATTAGATCTAAGGGAAAGGAAGCCTTCTATGTCTTTCCTTTGTCGAATTTCCCTTGAGGGTGTTTTCCAAGAACACATGACTCACAAATTACTTTGGATAAGTGGATGTCATGAGACCATGAACCATTCCTTTCTTTCTAAGTTGTTGCATATATTAGAAATTTAAATTATTGAACCTTTCATGCCATATCCTACTACTTTCATCAACATGGGTAAGCAGTAATGCAAAATATGGTTTAATAAATTCAGAAAATGTGTAGAGTCTAGATTGATGATTTACCTTACCATTAGAAACCCTAGAATTGGTTGCATGTCATAGATATCCACTGCATCAGGTGTGAATATGAATCTCTTTCCGGTGTCAAAGTTTGTCATCTGATACACAGAGAGAATATTGACGAAAATTTTGGGAACGTGTAACACATTCTTGAAGCTTGTGTTTGTGAGTTCAAATCTTCCTTTTCCGGTGACCGCGACTGGAGTTTTGTCCCCCCTCATAATAGGAGGACATTTTCATGCATCCAATGAAGAATAAACTTCTTTTGTAACTTCCATGTGGTGTGATGCACCTGAATCCAAGCATCGAGAGAGGAGTTTATGGAAATCAAAGCATGGCTAGAATTTCCTTTCTTGGGATTCTGATCTTCTGGCTTCTTCTTGTTGGCACCCTCGGGGATGCGATCTCCAAGGTTGTTTTGATAAAGTATTTGGGCCATTTTATCTATCTATTTCTGCATACATGCAAATTATGGATGGAATCCTTTATGGCAGTAAGTGCATTTCTTCCCTTTTCTTCCCTTTCCACATTTGGATCTAGAGGCGTTGTTGAAGGGTTTTGAGTACCCTTCCTTATTTGGATTTGCATGTGATTTCCTTTTTTATTTGTATTAATATTGATGATATTGATGACTGCTACAATCTTGCACAATAAGTGCATGTGCCTTTGGGCCTTTGATTTTTCCCATATTGATGAGCTTGTTCTACTCTTGTGTCAGAGACTCGATAAAGGCCTCAAGAGAGGGCATCGTCTAGGTGGCTCCAGAGGTGAGCCTAATTGAATGAAATGTATATACAAACACTAAGTATTCTAGACCAATTTTGGAGAGAATGGTAAGAACCATTTGTTTCTCCTACTTATTTTTATCAACCCTACAAGCCTTGAGTTGCGACAACAAATCCTTATATTTGGTAAAGAAATATTGGATATTGTCGAAGGTTTTTGGATCCAAAGTGAGAAATTCCATCTCGAGCATGTGTCCCCTCATCTTGTCTCGTTTTCCAAAAATCCATTCCATGGTGGTCCAGGCTTCATTGGGGTTTTTACATGAGGATATGTGAAAGAGGAGTTCAAGAGAAATGAGACTGCAAATAGTTCCAAACGCTTCATCCATTCGATTTAGATACTTGGATTTTTCAATGGATAATGTGGGTTCTATCTCTATGTTCATGGTTAACCTGTATAATCCTCTACCTTGAAGATGGATTATAATCTTCTCCTTCCATGCAAAGAAATTGTACAGTGTAAGAATGAATTATTTTGGAAATTCCATTTTTCCGTTGTATTCAATCTTCGACACCTACAAAAATAATTTGGTGTGTATTTTTCCTAGCAGTACGTCGACTGTGATACCATGTAAATGTGTTGAAATTGCACATAATATATATAGCTAGAAAATTATATACATAATTTGCAGAGAAAATATGAGAAAAGAGAAGCAAGAGAGAAAGGATGGAAGAATTCTCATTAATCAAATGAATGAATGATAATTTACACATGAATACTCTGTATATTGACTAATGCACACTGGAGGAGAATCCAGTGTGCCATAGTGGTGGTATAAAGTGTTATGGACACATACAAATAGTTACGGGAGTAAACTGCCACCTAGTCTAGTCTCTCATGTAGTTACGGGAGTGAACTTCCACCTAGTATGGGTTAACTAGTCTCTCAGTCTTCAGTTAACTAACTGAAATAGAGTGAGGTGAGGAGGAGACCAGGGAATCATGAGTAATGTGCTAGTATTGTGATGATCACAAGGACAATGTGCATCAGCTGGTTATGATCCCAATGATGCATGGTGATAATCCCAATGTGGCATTTAGACTCCACTCAACTAATCAAATTGAAGTGTGAACTAAAGAGAATATTCTCCTAGAGGAATATTCTCCCTAAACTATAGGAGGCCGGATAATGACTAATAAACATAGGGGAAACCTTAGGAAAAATAAATCCTAGGTTTGTGTGACGTATCTCCAACAATAATCTCTTATAACACTACTACATTGGGTAGAAATTACGACGGAATATTACGACGGTTTAAAATTTTGTAGTAATGTTTTTGCTTTTTTTGGACTAAATTTACTTTTTTTTTGGGGTCCAACTGTTAGTTGCTCTAGTGACCAACATTCCACATTGGTCGTTATAGCGACTAAATTTCGTCGCTAGAGTGACCAACCACGAGTTAGTCGCTATAGCGATGCACTTTAGTCATTATAACGACCAACTATGGAACGTGTGAGAATAAAATAGTCATTGACTTATTGTTTGGTCAATTTGACCAAATTCGTTGGAAGACCGACAAAATCAATCCTATATATATCTCAGTTACGACAAATTTGCTATAGTTGTGACAATCATTTTCTACAGTTGCGACAATCATTTGGGTGTTCTGATGCAATGGTGTTCTGGTTTTTTATGAAATCTTGATTTCAATTCTCTTTCAAGAAGAGAAACATTGAATTGATCATACTCTACATAACTGATATTTTGAAGGTCAATACTTAAACATTTTTTGTGTGATTTAGTAATTTGGTGGTATTGAACTATTTTATGGTTTATTTTCACTCCTTAAATTAGATTTTGTGGTTTATTTTAACTCTTTAGAAAGATTTTATGGTTTATCTTTCTAAACCTCAAAGGTCTCAGGCTTTATAGCCTTTACATCACAATTTCAAGATCCTATAAAAATGGATTTGAAAATAACTAAAAATGAATATAATAAAAAAAGGATATGACAAGTAAGATCATTGTAGGTCGAATTTACCCTCTTCGCATTACTTGGCAGTCTGTAGGTGAAGATCATGGAGTTCAAGATCTTTGTTTGACAGTTGGGCGCTTTCTATCAAAAATAGAAATGCCATTTGGCTTCCTTCTTTCACCATATGTCTTCAAAACTTAATGAGGAGGATGATTTAACTTCTTATAATTATTATCTTTAATTTGATACCATTCCCACATGTTCTGGAACTCGAAAAACGCGATCTGGGCAGAAAGAATTAAATTTTGGACTCTTCAGCACATTCATCGGCTCATTGGTCTTGMATTTTTCCCTTTAGCCTCCGAAAGTCAGAGCTTTTGACGGCTCACTACACTGTCAAATTTTCCACTTAGCCGCCGAAAACCCTGAAATAAACTTAGGTTTAATTTAAGAAGAAAATCAATTTATACATTGAAACACCATCTTTAAGAGCTTGTCTCTAAGCCTTTAAATCCGAAGAAATTGAATATGATTCTTCTTCTTAATGCTCGTCTTATCATGTGATTTGGAAATCATTAGCAAGTTATTTTTGATCGCTAACATAGTATACCGTTTATCATTACCATGCCAAGGAATTTCTTGCTATCTTTGATTGGTTGTCTTCAAATTAATTTTCTTTACATCATCATTTTTTATGAGAATTAAAGTTGCCTTTACGCTTCTTATGTCATGATTTATTTTTCTCCCCAAACTCTTTCTTGCACTTCTATCAATTTTGTTCCTCAATTTTGACAACATAATAGTAGGTGGATCGCAACAAAGAGATTATTAGAAGATTCATTTATGTTTGGATGTTTATGTGTTTTTTTAGAACCAAGTGTCATTTAGATTCCCAAATAGCCAGTGTTGTACGTTGGATATGAAATGCATTGGTTTCATGCTTTGTTCCTTATTTTTTCTAGTTGATTTTAGGTTTCATGCTTTGTCCCTTATTTTTTCTGAACATGCTGTGTAATTTTCATTACAAATATCTAAATATATACTAAATTATTTGAATAGATTTGTATATTGTACTTATAATGTTTCAATGGATTTGTTGTAATAGGTAATTGCAATGTCAACTTCGGACGAGAAAAGAGAGCTTGTTATGTTAAAGCGACAAATGGTGATTCATGGTAATGGGAAATGTTATTTCCCTTGTTGTGAATGCAGGGGCTTTAATGGAAGAAGACTACCTTTAAAAATAGTTGAAAAACATTGTAGGGAGAATGGGCACGTTGAAGGGGGCAATGAATATCGTCGCATGGTAAGTAATTAGTTATTATAGATCTTTAAGGGTATTATACATTAATTGTTTTTTTTTTTTTTTAATTTATCTTTCAAAATAATATTTGTGATATACTCTAACTATATTTTATTGCTTCTATTGTTTTTATTAAAGAAAAATCATCCTAAGAATGTGATGCTGCCTAGCAGGAGACGTTTTCATAGAGATAATACTAAAGAACAAGCTGAACTTAATTGTGGGGATAATGYTGATCACATTATTCCTATGGAAAATGATGATATTAATAATACAGTTGATGATGATGGGACAAATAGATTGATCCAAGACATTTATAATGCTCCAATGGATGATGATGTCAACTTGGAGGAGGACAACTTGCAGGATGATAATGATGACAGTGATGAGGACAATGATGATGAATATATTTTGGATAAACCTATCCTTCAAAATGCCACTAAATCCCTATATGAAGGCGCAAAAAAAAGTATTCTCTCTGCTGTAATGTTGTTGGTCAACTTGAAGGTATCAAATGGTTTGTCAAACACATGTATGACACAGATCCTAAGGTAAGCAACATAATTTTACAGTTTTATGCAATTTTCAACTTTTATTTTATTTTATTTTCAGTGTCAATTGATGTCTAAATTAAGGATGCAATATTTATAATGATTAATATAATTTTCATTATTGATTTTTTTTTTTTGTATATTGTTGTTGTAGGTTGATAGGTGAATATTTCTTACCATCACCAAATAAGTTACCTCGCACACACCGAGAATTATCTGCCATTCTGAAAGAAATTGGAATGGAATATCAGGCTATTGATGCATGCCCTAATGATCACATCATATATTATGGACAATATGCATCTGAATCGAATTTCTCGCAATGTCAAATCAGTATATATTAAACTGATCAGTTAAAAAAAAATGTGCCTCACAAGGTTCTTCGTTATATTCCCATAATTCCACACATGCAACAACTATTTAGATGTTGAAACATAGCACAGTTTATGGATTACCATGCATGGAATAGAAGTGAAGATGATGTTCTTCGAATGCCTGTAGATGGTTATTTACATAAAAATATCTAAGAAAGATGGCCAATTTTTAAAGAAGAACCTTGTAATGTTAGGATTTCATTGGCAGCTGATGGTGTAAATCCATTTGGTGAGCTCAGGTCTATCTACTCGGTGTCTCTTGTTTTTGTTATAAACAATAACCTTCCTCCTTGGATGTTAATAAAGAGAGAGCACACAATGTTGGCAATGATTGTTCCAGGTATATTTTTATAACGATATTGTTTTTTTTAATGTTTAACATTTCATTTGTCTTGTTCATTGCACAATTTTATATATGTATACAAGGTGTAGTAATTATGTGTATTTTTTAACCATTTAGGTAAGTACCAAGTGAAAGATATGAATGTATATATTGAGCCTTATTGGCCCTTGGTCATGTAATGAAGAGAAGATCGAGGAAGAAAAGGTCAAACACAAATTGCACAGGAGACACGGTGACTGTCACAGGGTCGAAGTAAGCAAAAGAGCAGAAAAGCCGGAGCGAAGTACGGAAAAGCAAGCCGTTGGATGAGGATATTGAGGATGAAATATCAACAAGGAAGATGGATCGAGGACAAATCAACAAGCAGAGAAAGCCACCATTGGATGCTTTGGAGCACCACGTGAGAAGGAAGTAAAGATAGGCTGGCGAAGACCTGAAAAGGTGGGTCAAGTTGACCTAGGGTTTTAGACACCTAGGGTTTTGGGTAATTAGGGTTTTGACACCTAGGTTTCGACCTAAGGCTGTCGGTTAGGGACTATAATGTATAAATAGAGGTCGAGAGGACCTAGGTCGGGACAGTACTAGTGTTGGGTATTGATATTGATTGTGGTTGGTTGAGAGATTATTGTATTGTGAGAGAGAGGAGTGCTGAGAGTGAGAGCCTTCTGGTATTGTAAGATCTTCAGCTGGGTGCAAAGATCAAGTCTTACAGCTGGGTGTGCAAGAAGGTGGGAGATAGAGAGAAGAAGAGAGAATATCTGCTGACTAAGAGCGCAGATCAAAACTATAAGATTTATCTTAATATATCATAAGCATAGTTCTGTGGACGTAGCCCTAGAGAGAGGGTGAACCACATATATTTTGTGTTGTATGTGTGATTGATGCCT
>ML802010.1:46245-62739 GCA_009831015.1 Picea engelmannii
AATGGGATGGGTTTCCCAAGACGTTCACAAGAAGGTTGGCAGCACTGTTAGAGGTCACCAACCTTCTTTAGATATGTAATTTTCTGATTCAGGTCTGCCTGAAAACCGATCAATACAACATAACCGTTTTAGTTAAAAAAAAATAAAAAAAATAAAAAGAAAGTTTGAGTCCATGGTGATGAAAAATTAGTATTAGACTACCGAGGTAAAAGCCAGTTTTCATTGGGTGATATGGGTTTTATTCCATTCCATTCAAGTGATAATCAATTGAATTTAACAATGCAAATTGTAAATTTAAGAATATTGATCATTGCATCAATATAGGCCCTTCCTTTATTTTGATAGGATGTAGACTCCTATCAATCCAAAATTTAGTAAAAACTATGAACTAAAAATTGAAAATTCACAATGAAATGACAGTATAGAACTAAACTGGTTATGTTCATCCTTGGTTTCTTTATTGAAAATTCACAATGAAATAACATTCCAACACTAAATTGGTTATGTTCGTCTTTGGTTTCTTTTCAAGCTTTCAATATATTTATTCAAGAAAATGTGAAATAAAAATATGTACTTTGAAATAAAAATTGAAATAAAAACATGATCTAGAACCTATTTTAATATGTAAAATTAAAATATACTTTAATATAAGTAAGTTATTTTCATTAAAATTTATATTGATATAAATTGTTTATGTATCGAAAAGGGTAGAAAAGGGTTGATGTAAATTATCAATCCTCTGCACATTGGAAGTATTCACTAGTGCCATTAATATGACACCTACCATTAATGGAAGTATTCACTAGTGAAATTAATTTTTAATTAGGATGTTAATAATACACTACCTTGAATTTTGAATATACTCCAAATTTAATTAAAAAAATGAAAATCTAAATGCAGAAAACCAAGACTTTGTAGATGACCTGTTATTTTTTTATTTTTTGTTATCAGGTCAAAAAATCAAATTCTTTTAAAACTTAATTTTTTTTCAATCAAACTTAATGAAAACTATGTTTAATGTGTAGAATATAAGTTGTGTTAGGTTCATCATACACATTTTTCAAGTAGCTCATAATTTCAATTTTGTTTTCAATTTACTTCATGATATTGAAATCTAAATGCACAAATTTAACAATTTAATATAATATCAACACTTTTGGAATCAAAATTCACAATTTCATAATTAAAATTGATACTTTTTAAGATTTCTTTAAAATTTTTAATTAGGATGTTAATCATATGTATTACCTTGAATTATTTAATTAGGATGTTAATCATACTTTTTAAGATGTCTTTAAAGTTTTCTAAGCCATTAATAGTCCCTTATAATGACATGGAAATGGGTCCTAGTTTTGATATGAAGTTATCCTCTTCATATGAAAAAACATTGAACAATCATTACAAATAATGAACGCAAATCCTATATGTAGTAAATTGGTTACATGCATTAAATGATTTGTGTATACGATCTGGATAATTTGTAGGATTAAAGTATAATCATCCAAAGTATAGGTCATTTTAGGTTCCCTAGATACAATCTATAGGTTCTTCCCTAAAATTGTAAATAAGGCTTGGTAAACTTCATAATTCATCAAAAATAAAACTTTTCTTAATTGAATGGACCATGAAAGTAAACTAAACTGGAAATGATTCTAGAATCCTAGATATTCATAAATACTTGTACTTTCAATGGAAAATATAAAATTATGGAATGTACATGTCTCTTGTTTAAATAAATTGTAGTGGTATGCCATCTTCAATTATTCGTTCATGATCGGCTTTGGACATTTTCCATTTTCTAACTTTTGTTTTTTTTCTTGATTGAACTTCTATTAACTTTATGTGCACTGCACATACCAAATGACTATATTGACAACTTATGACATCTGACTGGTAGTCTTGAAAGTGAACATGAATATTGTTTTGATGGTTTTCTTGAAAAAAATATCATTTCAATACGATGGATCCTCTTTCATATATAAAACTGTTATCATCAAAATCTTATAATAACCTCATCTTTTGTTCTGTGCATCGCATCAAATAATATTTCACGTTTTTAGTGTTGTCTACGGGTGAAACCATGACAAAGACATCTCCTGAAAATAATTCAATATGTTGGACAACAAGTAATTCATGTTAGATTATTATACAAGTACATCTACAAGTTATTTGAAAAAATTTAAACATAAAAATTACCTTCTCTAACAAGATCAGAAACTCCAATGCCATCAACTGACACTATAGTTTCATTTGATTCCATCTCCTTTGATCTTGCAAGTGACATTTTCTCTTTTATATTAAGTTCAATATGTCTCCAAGATTTAACATATTCTTCATTTTCGTTTTCCCAAATCTCTATGGATTTTGTATCCTCTATGCAAACTGAACAAAAACAAGACTCATTTATTCTATCAAATGAAAACACATTTTGATAACGTTTTGTTTTAACTGAATGCATTTTTCGTGTCCCATGTATTGTACCAAATTCATTTGGGATTGATCTATTTACATCTTGGATTCCATCATACCAAAAAAACCTGCACAAAACAAAAACTTGTTAACTTGAAATCTCTAAAGAAAATGATTGAAGATCATATAAATTTGAACATGTGAATAAAAATATCTTGTGTACATGTGTAACATGTATATATAGACACATCTGCGCACATCCCTTGATGGATTATTTTCACGGCTTAGTGTCATTTTGCACCATTCAACAATTTGATCAGCGGATTCAAATCGATTAGCATGAGGGTTCATCTGATACCTTCGAAGTGTTATTTTTACACATGCCCCTGCATCGTCGTGCTCTCCTTTTCCATGACCAGTCTCAAAAAAATTCCAACAATGTGTAATGTTTGATTTTTTATGAATATGACACAACCAATAGAATGATCATGAATATTTGAACTGACTTGCACACCCATCTGACCATATTCAATGTTGATCGAATCTGATCCCGCGTTATTTCAATGAATCATAAAATTGATCAAAACAATGTTGTACATAATGTGTGTCGTATGCTCGATCATCACTTATATAAAAGTGATATTCTTTAATAACATGTCGATTGTCCTTGGTGATTTCTATGTTATCAAGACTCCATTGAGCATGTCTATATAGAACGTGGACAAATATAGTGATTTGATCAGAATGATAATATTCACTTTGTATTTCTTTTTGTACAGCGAATGTGTAATTATCTGTAAAATCAACTATAGACAAAATTGTCCCTGGTGGAAACACTTCACATGATTGTTTGAATTGTAATTCTTGCCATTGAGCTCTATGTGAATACTTGGAGTATTTATAAATTTCTTCCTCAAACTTCTTCAAAAAATATATCACACATATTTTATCTACTTTCAAATCAATCCTTTTGGAAATAGCATTTGAAGAATGTGGAGCCGTGTTGTTGATATATTCATATCTCTTCCAATTGACTATTATATTAGAAAATGATTGATCATTCATATCAATAGGATACTTTGAGTTAAACAAACTTAGATTTTCACAATGATCACATTTCTTTCCACCAACACATTTTTTTTGGTAAAATAATTCATCACCTTCTCTTTCAATAGAATTTCAGATATAAAAGCATGAAATGTGGAAGGAGGAGGTGAACTTGGCCATAAAGTTTTACCAAAATCAAGAAAAGTGTCGTAATATAACTCAAATTCCACATGATAATGACGACAACAAGTGTCTCAAACAATGATAGGTCTAACAAACCAAGATTTTTGTTGCACAAATCTATTGATGGAAATTTTAACTTCTTTGTGCTCTTCTTTGAACTTATTGAACAATTCTATTTGTGTCATTGGCAATATATGTTTTGGATGTTCTTCATATTTTTTTCATGCTATTCTTCGTCGCAACACATCCCTTGTATGTGGTGAAACACGAGATTATGTCAACCAACAATTACGGGCTGATTCTTTAACATTTTCTGCAAGTCTATCTTTGTAGGGTTGTCTAGAAATCATTGTCCAACAAGAAAGTTAATCATTTGCATCTATTTGCAATCGAAATTTTCTATGTTTGTACAATTTTTTTCTTGACGTTCCCATCGTTTTTTCCATGTGTCGTTTCAAATGATCTTTTATATTGCTAGATGAAACAACTGTTGTTTGTATCACTCTACGTGCAACACTGACATCTTTTTTTCGATATTTTCCAAAAGCTTTTAATACACTAGTTATATTGTCAAAGACATTCTGTTTCATCTTTGTATCTTTTGTCGACTTTTGAATACCCAATAATGATGTAGCTTCTTTTAAATTTCTTGACTTTATTAGACAGAGTAAAATTTGAGCTTGCACTGTTACTAATTCATCTTTGAAAAAAGTATTATACATATTCTTAGTTCGATATCTTATATAATGCTTAGCTTCTTTCTTCCCAAATTTGTCAGTATCAAAATTTTCTAATATTTCATCATCAATGTTGATAGATTCTCCTGCATATTTCAATTTAAATTTTATATTAAAAAATAAAACCCGAACATAAATTCACTAAACTATATACAAGTGTTCATCTTGTATTATCTAAATTTATGTACATACCTATAGGCGATTCGACTTCAGCTTCAATTTCGGTTTCAACGTCTTCATCGATGTTATGAGACAAATCTATTTATTTATTTTGAAAAACATCAAATCGTAATTACAATCAATTATATTAAACAATATTTAAAATTTGAATTCTATACTTTTAATATAGACAATATGTGCATGCATACCTGGTTGGACTTCTTGTTGAAAATCTCTATTTACATCATCATCGTTTCTTTCTTCAATATTTGCACGTTCTCGTTTATTTCTCCAATAATTCTCTTTCCTTTGTTCGTTATGGTGAGTTTCATCTCGAGTGCGATCAAATTTTCTCTTGCACAAACTTTTGTTTCCCATGAGTATAGTTATCTGATTGTTTTAAAAAAAATCAACGTTTCATAATAGTCTTAGAAAAACTTCATTGTCACAAAAATTATTAAAAAATAATATCCATAATTTTATGTTCAACAAAGGCTTCACCTTGAAAAAATGTTCAACATTTAGCTTTCAATATATAAATTGTTATTCCAATAAAAAATTGAACTTAAAAAAAATAAAAATAAAAATTGCATTCAAAACATCAATTATCTTGTTCAACAAAAACGAAAAAAGATGATTTGAAACTTTGTTTAGGTGCTCTAGAAAACCATGAAACAAGCGAGTGAATTGTGTTAAATGTGTTTGACTGGAAATGTATTTATAAGATTTGGCATGAAGTGAAACAATACGACATGTCTCTTCATTGTTTCCATCCGACGGAATTCTCTCACCCAACTTTTGGCCGAAAAAAGGTTGTTTCGGTTGAAAATCTAGGAAACCATTTACTTTTAACGGATTCCATTAGAATTACATGTTTTGGCCAAAAAAAACTTTCTTTCAGTCGAAAGATTCTTTCGGCTAAAAAATAGCGAATGGGATTGTTTGCATGAACCTGAGAATTCCCTATATCTTACTTGAACTTTGTAGGTTGCAGACTCCTGCAAATACTCAGAATTTAGTTTTGAAAATGATACCAGCATTTGAAAAATTGAATCTACTTTCAATGGATATAATTCGTTTTCATTTTCATTATTTTTATCTAATTTTATTTTTTATTTTTAAAAAGATCACTGCATAATATTTGCAGCTGACATTATGATTCGGTAAAATGAAATATTCATATCTCTATAAATACACAGTGAAAAATTTAGAAAAAATTATATTCAGAATCTTTAAACTGTTCTTTTCAAAAGGGTATTTTTAGATTTTACTTTTAAGTAAAAATTAAGATAAATACAAGGTGGGGGAAAACATGTGTTTAAAATCTACAACGTTTTCATCTTGGTCAACTTCAAAAAATTCTAGAAATTATAATATTCATCCATTAGATTCAAAATTATAGTCATAATAAAATAGAGTCTCTGTAGATTGTTGCAGTATATTTCGTTTGTTAAAAACAGAAGTTTAATAATAGATACATTGTTGGGGGGGGAAATAACTCATTATCATTCCTTTCATGTTTAAGGAACATATTGTTAAATAATTGTCAAATTGACATATCAAATCTCAATAATTTTTTTTTTTTAAATGGTGAGTGGAAAGCTAACAAAATTCTTCACAAGTTTTGTTTTTATTGTAAAGTGAAATTCTAAATTAAAAAAATACTTTTGTATACCGTAAGTTGAAGAACTTGTGAAAATCTAGTTGTTTTTCTCATAAAACAAGCAAAATAGACACCCATCTTCATGATTTTACCCAAGTTTTCCTCATGTTCTCTTTCGTTCTTGGCATAGATGAGGATATCATCCAGAAAGACCTGTACAAAGTGGTCTAAGTACCTTCATAATACACCATTCATGAGGTTTATGAATATTGTTGGTGCATTGGTCAAACCAAAAGGTACTACAACGAACTCGTAATGCCCAAACCGAGTTCGAAAGGCAGTTTTAGGAATATCACCTTCCTTGATCCTTAACTAGTGATACCTTGATTGCAGATCAATTTTTGAGAAAAATGCTTCTTCTTTCATCTAATTGAAGAGATCATCTATATGTGACATTAGGTACTTGTTATTCACTGTAGCACGGTTCAATTCCCTGTAATCTATACACAGTCGTAAGGAACCATCTTTCTTCTTGAAAAACATTATTGGTGCATGCCAAGGTGAGAAACTAGGCCTTATTAGCCATAAGTCAAGTAGTTCCTTCAACTGCATCTGCAGCTCACAAAGTTATGGCGCTCTCATCCTATACATAATCTTGGAAATTGGCTCCACACCAGGTTTTATCTCAATGGTAAAATCAAGCTCCCTCTCAGGAGGCAACCCCGACAACTCCTTCGGAAAAACATCCTTAAATTATGACAAAATTGGGTATTGAGCCATAGAGGGTCATTTCCCTTCATTTACTACTTCCACTACATATAATCAACAACCATGCCTCATGCAATGTTTAACCTTCATTATCTAGATAAAGCATAGAGACACCTTCCTCCGTATACCATGGATCTCTACCGACCTTCCTTCATCATCAACACAAAACACCCTCTTTGCGAAACAATATACCATAGCTCGATGGGATTCTATCTAGTCCATTCCAACGATTAGGGAATACGTCCCTAGATAAGTGGCGTACACATTCAACCTAGTAGTACACACACCCAGGTCTACTAGACAATTATCGACACTAGGTCCTACCACTTGTTTTTCCCCTGAAGCCATCTCGACTTGTTTAAAGTCATCATGCTCGTAGCCTGCCAACCCACACTTTTCTAATACACAAGGTGAAATGAAACTATCTGTAGCACCAAAATCAAATAAAATTTTAAAATTGACATGATTTAGCATACCTAATGAATCCACCATTGTGGATTGATGTTCTTCCTCACGATTATTTATCATTGCATAAATCTGGTGGCTATTACTCGTTCTTCCCATCGGTGCCTTTCCTTCTCTATGCATAAATCTTGGTTGTGACTCTTGACAGTCACGCTAGTAATGGGGTCCTCCAAACCCCCAACAAGTAGCATGAGACGAAACCTGCACACTGCCCTGTGACGGTCTCTAAAATTATTTCCTTCCGCAAGAACCCCTACCCCTACCAATTTCTCCTTGAGGACTTCATGGACTTGCTTGTGTCACGATTGGTGAGTGAGATGTTGCACTCGCTGCCATTGAAATACCTATCGTAATGGCTCTGGGTGCGTATCTATTCCAATAAGGAGGTGGCCTAGAGATTCCTCCCCTGGAGAAGGTCCTAGGGGACTTCCCCACGAATCCAGGATGTTGTGGAATGGTTGATCTCATACCTCTGTTTAATCTCATAAGCTCCTCCGCATAACGAGCATTTTCAACTTCTTCAGCTACTGACGATGGTTTTCACATCCACACCATGGACCTTATCTTAGGTTTTAACCCGTACACAAAATGTTGTGCTTGTCATTGATCAGTATCCATGTACGAGACATATTTTACTAACTCCATGAACTTGATCTCGTACACTTCCATGGTCATGTTTCCCTCAACTAGAGCATGAAATGCTCCAACCTGTTGTTCCTCGTAGTAAGTAGGAAAATATTTCCTCTGGAACATTTTCTCAAAAATATCCCATGAGACGGTGTCTGGGTAAGGTGCAATACCTCTCTATATTACCCCACCAGTTCAAGGCACTATACCTCAACTGAAAGATCACTATCTTCGCCTTTGATGTGGAAGCATAGTCTCTTAAGGTGAAACATCGCACCATTCCTTCCAACCATGCCTCTACACATTCACCTACATGATCCCCAACAAACTCTGGGAGTTTGATTTTCTGTAGTTCTCTGGTGATGTCCCCTAGTAGAGGTCCTCCCTTTGAGTCCCTTGATGCTTCAAGGTTATCCACTCTAGAAGTTGGGGGTTCCACTTCGACCTCTGCTAACTAATGTCCCTTTAATGTCTCATTAATAGCCTCTAAGGAGCATAAGATGAGAGCTAGATCGAGCGATGGTAGTGGCAGTACCGGTATCAGTGGTCCCTATGATGATGCCCCCCAACCTTGATTTCCCCGAGTTATAATCATATTGATTAACTGAACCTGTGTTCAACCAATTGCTTATTAGAAAAGGTTTTAAGGAATTCAACGGTTTACTCAAACTTATATCTCCAAACGTAGAGCTAGGAATAAGTTTATTTATACTTGTTTGTAAACAAACATTACTCTCATAAGGTAAGTGGCTAAAGGTCGAGGTCGAAATCCTGTAAGTTTGGTAAGTGGGTACATGCGTCCTAACAACTCTTTCACTTTTCTAGCCATGTTAGCCTTACATCACACTTGCTAAATACTCTAACTTTCTTGTTTAACCAATCGTCTAACCCTTCCTTACTCAATATGCGACACTCATTTTTATCAACCTTGTACTATTAATTATAATCCCCTTAATATATTAATTGATGAATTTATTAATCATTAGAATTAATTTACATAAATAAATTATCTATAATTAATTATTCAATGCTAATTAATTAATCACTCTTCCATTAAAATATAATAATCATTCTATTAGTAAGTTAATTAGTATATATATATATATATATATATATATATAAGTGTTAATTAGTATTTATTTGGTTAAATGGATCAATAAATATATTTATTATTAAATTTATTTTAAAGAGTTAAATTATTCATGCTAATTGTCGTGTCATACCTTGTATATATCCATATTATGTTACATGTTCACATACTCTCTCTCTATATATATGTGTGTGTGTGAGAAGAAATACAATATTATATATAACAATAAAATCAACTTAATCAAACAAATAAATAATTTAATAAAAAAAATAAAAAAAATATGAACCCTCTCTTTTAGCTCTGTGCATGAATTAATGGGGTGGAGGGCATGTGCGTCATGGCGAGCACCAGGGCTATCAGTGGTAGGAGCCCCGACCTGACGAACGCCAGGTTCTCAGGAAAGGTGATACCAGTCACAAGGTGCTCCATTGGGTCCGGGAACTAGCCTAGGATGGTCGAGTAGTGCTGCTCTAGGAGCCCCTCGGCTTCCTCGCATAGGCATATGAGCTTCACTCACATCTCTTACTCTGCTTCGCTTAGCGTTGGACGTTGATGGCACTCAAAGGCATGTAAAGGAGCACCAACTGGGTGAAAAGATTTATCACGACCTAGGAAGGGCAAATGATCTCCATCTTATGATGGTCGTGGGATTTCACTGTGGATGCTCTTCCCTTTGTATAATTGTACACTTGTACTCGGGTTCAATCTCTTTGATGGTGACTTGGGAATTGAGCTCATTGATTCCTCCTAAGCACTTTAGTGTTGCTCATCGTTACTTGGCATATGTTGTGACTTTGGTTGGTACAACCCTCTGTTGTATGCTTGGAGATGGGTTCGATGAGTTATAAAACCAATGCGTAGTGCACAACACAACACTCGTGGGCTCTTCCAGTAGCACAAAGTGATAGTGCATTGTGCACGGTGTATGCTCCCATATTAGCGCTTGGTGTGGTTGTTGTCGATACTTGGGCTCTTCATTCGATGGTCGAGCTTGACACTTGGGCTTGGTGGCTTATGTGATGTTTAATGACTTGAGGGTAGTGGGATTCGATGACCAAAATCCCAACACCAAAGTCACGAAGGAGGAGCCCACGAGGAGAATTGTATTAGCACTACGAGTAGTGCACAAGTTGCTCCCTTGTGGGCTTCCTTACTCAATTAATTCCTACGAGCAATTTATATTTTTGTTCTAACAGTCTTCTGCCATTCTTGTATATGTTATGCAATTTATTTTTTATTTTTTTATTTTGAGGTTTGTATCGTTTCGTTTGTTCTCTGTTAGGGTTTAGGGTTTTTTTTTTTTGGGAAGTGATTCTTTTCATCCTTTATCACATGGTGCATTAGTATATATATATATATATATATATTGCGGCTTAAGGTTTTTGTTATGGTTTTGTCTGTTGTCCTTCTGCATTAGTATATATGGTGGTTGGGGTTTTTTTTGTTGGGTTTTTCTCCATTAATATTTTGGTTCTCCGCGTTCTCTCCTTAGTTTAAGTATGGATTTTTTTGTTCATTTTTCCGTGAGGGTTTGCTACAGTGTGCCCCCCATGAATTCGTTGTTCAACAATATACACTGTTTATATGAAAGTATGCACATGTAGTTGTTGGATACCTTCTTATGTCAGAGAAAAGGGTTTGCGAAAATACATTTGGGATAAAAAAAAAATAGATCTGCATACGAGATACAATTAAGAGAAGATTGACAGTTAATGGTTTGGAAGGAAAGGTTGGATGAAGTTTTTGATCTTCTTTTGAAGAGTAGATATAATACAAGATGTTCAAGTTGTGTTTTCTAGGGTTTAGGGTTTGGAGGAAAAACGTTGAAAAGTCTGACTAGAGTGTTGAGATGCGAGGCTAGTATATGTATTGAGGGATGCAATGAATGGAGCCTGGGAATTTATTTGGTTAATGTTGCTTGGTTGCATGTTTCTCTGTGATAGATTTTCCAAAAACACTCACATGCTTTTGTTTTTCTTGTAACTATGTTTCTTTCACGGTGTTTGGTCAAGGATGTTCGCTTTGGTTTGAGCTCAAGATTTTGAATCGAGACTTGTTTAATTTTCACGTGATGGTATTCGTGGTATATTTCCTTTTACAGAGGTGTATTGCATTTGTCTAGAGGCCCATATCCCACAAGTCATGTTTGCGTTTTATTTTTTTAACGACATTCTGAGATTTACCTTGCCTGTATGATTTGTTATTACTAAAATAAAAATTCAGAATAAACTTAGGTCAAAGCTTCATTAAAATATTTTCTTACGAATAGTATAATCGTTATCTGCAGTTATTTTTATTTTTTTTCTCTGAATGAGTAAGCTTTTAATCATGGATGTGTATAAATCTAGAGAGACCTTGGAATTTTGTCTAATGCATGTATGGTATTTACAGTTATGTGAGTTGGAATAGTGGAACAAGGAACATGTGGACATGGGACTTGAAGAGGTGTGGCAAGGTTTCTTTCCCTGCTGCACTCACCCTCTTCTTCAATGCTTTTTTGGGTAGTTTCCTTAGGGTTCCAGGGTCATTTATGGGTTATTTCTGGTTTATTTAAGGGCTGTAAATAAAGGATAGCTACATGTCCAAGGGTTCAGGGTGGGTAAGCCCTAGGTTTCAATTTTGAAACCGAGATCTGATACCATTTGTAACAGTCCGAATGGCTTTAAAACTATAGTCAATCTATATTTTTGTTTAACCATGATAGGGGACTTCTTTGTTTTTGGTTGCAAGATTTGACAACAAAATTTAAACATCACATAGTATATTTATAAATGCTATAACTTGAAATTTCTTCAATTTAGTACAAAAATAATAATTTCATAATTACCTCTCGAAGAAGAATGTCGTCCTGCTGAAAATGCTTGTTGAAAGTGCTTACTTGAATGTTTGCCTGAAACTGCCTGAAATTGCATGTCTGAAATTGTTTCCTCCCATCCAGCTAGGAAAATATCCTCTCCGGCTCCCTAGCTCCAGGAAATTAGATTCCCTGGCCCCTGAGCCCAAAATCCCAACAACCAGTCCACTAGCCCTAAATCTTCCTCCAATTTCTCTCCAATTCCCTCTTTCCCATTTCCTTCTCCCCTCCTCTCTTACTCCCTGAATCCCCCATTCTCCCATGCCCCAACCTCCTTTCTTATCCCCTCTCTTGGATTCTCCCCCCATTTAATTCTCTTCTTCCTTATCCCCCCCCATTAATTCCTTCACCTACCTTTTTTTAATAATAAAATAACAAATGATTCACATATAGTTTTTCAATAATTAATTTAATTTAACTTAATAATTTATGATCATTAAGAAATGAAATTGGGCTATTACAAATAACCACATTTAAAATTTGCATATTTTCTCTTTTTTCATGTATTTTACATTCTTTAATAGTTTTCCAACCCTTGCCAATGAAAAGAGACAATGGATCAACGAAAAGAATAATTAGGAACTAGTTACACAATA
This sequence comes from Picea engelmannii, assembly GCA_009831015.1. NCBI lineage: Eukaryota > Viridiplantae > Streptophyta > Pinopsida > Pinales > Pinaceae > Picea > Picea engelmannii. Next base: position 58,784 of record ML802010.1, read on the forward strand.
TAATAATTACTCTATTAATTTCAAGGTTAAAAAATACACTAAATTATCTCTAAGATAGATATACATTTTCAATATCTTATAACAATAAATGGAGCAAATTCCTTTCAACAAAAAGATGTTATGATGCAAACGATCATCTCTTTTTCTTTTATAACAATAATGGGTTTATTTTGTATTAAAAATTTATTGCAATCACATTGGTCATCATAATAATACAATAATAAGATAGCTATCCAAAAATATATCCTAAAACTTGTCCAAAATTTGGAGCTTATTGACAAAAGAAACCAAACAAACTTTCAGTAAGGATTTCAAAAAGTTACTATTTGTATAGATTATGTAAAAAGCACCTAAGATAAAGAAAAAATTGCAAAAAATTAAACATTAACACTGAATAAAAGCATGGTGGATGTAAGCTTTTTGTTGGTTCTTTGTGTTGGCATGAAAGTCTAATCTACAACCAACATTTTGACATCCTCTTATTGTTGTTGAATAGTGACCTCTTCCTTAACCTCCTACACTACGGACCCAATAGACAACCTATCATTTGAGGTTGTCGAAGAAGGATTTCTGACCAAACTCACAACCATTTTTCGAAGAGTAGCACACTTATCTTGAAGAGCTTTTATTTTCCTCTTTTGACTATGCAAGGTTTCTAGAATGAAGGCATATTCATTGTTTCTAGCTTCTTCTCGGGAATGCATCCTACCAACAATTGAGAAAAGCGAATTCTTATTATCACTGATGAAATATTCCTTCCTTGTTATATCTTTGTGAATATCAATGGTCTCACACAATGGGCATCTCCCATAATTCCAGTGGTCCATTCATAAGGCACTACATAGCACTTGTAAAACCCCTCTACCACTACCCACTCCTAATAATATATCATAACCATTAAAATGTCCCCTTTCCAACATTCCATCGGGTAATTAATGATAGAACATAAGACTATCAATTGCAGAGATTGACCCACTATCCTTATTATTTTCAATGCAGTGAGGAAGGGGCACTGAAGGCTTCAAGAGGAGAAGCATATGAGTTATAATTCTAAGATTCCAAACTAGGAAATGACCTACACCAAAACCATTGAACCAAACATGGATAAGAAAACCAGAACCACGAGGCCACTAGACAAATCTGAGCGAATCATGATCCCATGAGAGAAAACTAGAAACTCACAGAAGTGAACCAAAACTCATTTCAAGAATGAATGACCTAATTAAAACTAGGATGGAACAGAGCATGAAACCATAGAGATAATCCACAAAGGTTTCCCAAATTACAAACCTGAAGCCAAACCCATTATCCCACCTACAATAAAACTCAAATTTGAATGCAATTGATGAACCTGCTCCCACATTAAACATTGAGTGTGTGAGGGTACCACAAAGGTAATGCACTTTGGTTGTTGTGCTTCATGGTTAAATCACCCTTGTCGATTAATGCACCATTTTTCACTCATGCAACTTCAATACATGATTAAGATTTGGTTCTTAAGGTATGGGGTAGGTTGACACAAACCATTTTTTGTTCTTAAGGTACCATAGTCCAACTAAGTAGCCATATTGGTCAGTTGATCTTCCTTTTGGTTGAACCACCTTAGGATATGGAAATATTCAACTAGTGTGCTTTTTTAGGACTCAAATATTAAATCCATATATAGTATTCTAGGTGACTATTTAAATGCGAAAATCACACACACACACACACACATATATATATACCTTAAAAAACACACTAGTTGAATACTAATATATATAGACAAATATTCAATAAACTACATATAATTTAATATAAAAACTTGAAATTTTTTGGCTAATATTATCAATTTAATCATTTTTATGTAAAAAAATAGGTGATATTTAAATCAAATTTGTGATTTTTTTCTTTTCTAGAAAACGGCTAAAAAATAGCCAATTGGAGAAATTTCACCCCTAAAAAATACCCCATATTCAACACTTTTGAACTTGATGACTTCCTTTATTGTTTTCTTAACAATTCTTATAAGTTTTTCATCACTCAGAGGCGAAGCTCTAAGCACCAATTTGATAACTAACATTGAATCCTCAATTACAATAAGTCTTTTGATGCAACTTTCATCAAGAATCCTTAGCCCTTGAAATAGAGCAAATGCTTCCACTTGATTATTGGATGATCTACCTAGAGCCCATTCAAAGGTATTTTCTTGATTTTCTCCCAGATCAAGAATGATCGCCCCACACCTGCCACTCCTATTACAAACTAACGTTATTAACAACTAACAATCATATGCATTTTACATAATAGGAGAAAAATAAGTTAAGTACCTCGAATTTTGGTTGTTCATACTATAGGAAATCTCTTCAAAATGTGGCATTAACTTCATTATAATGATTAAGGACATAGACATATAACCAATGAAACCTCCAACTAACACAATTTCATAGAAAGTGTTTGAATATCTAATTCCTTCATATTGAGATTGGAAATTAACATGCCATTTAATGACAAACATACATAAATTATAGAATGCGTGTAAGTTTCATCCTCATGAATTATGAACTTGTTGAATGGTAGTTGTTGATTGTTAGATCAATTACAATTTGGATCTTGTGCCTAACTTCAATAATATAAGCCTCCAAAAAGGAAAATTTTAGGGGCTATAAAATAAAATTATTTTACCTTAAAAATAGCCCATTTTTTTATAGATATAAAATCCTTAGAAATTTGAATATTTTTACAAAAATATTATCAAACATTTTATAGTTTGCATAGGCGTTGTCTAACTAAAATGACTTTTTTTGTCAGAATCCGAGGACATAAATCTGCTCGAAATCACTATTTTTTTGGTGTTTAAAATTCATTTTTGAATGCAAAAATAGTAAGAAAGTAATTCCAACGCTACTGATTTGTATCGATCGGCTATGAGATAAGGAGTATGCCCCAGCCTAACCTTTCCCCTAATAATTGGCTGGAGAAAACTTTTCTGCTTGAATTGTTGTCTCACTCTACTCATCGGGACCTCTATTCTTATGGTGCCTCCTGGAGATTCAACATGCTGAAAAACCCCTAGGGCACTTGGATTATACATAAATAATCACTCAAATCTAAGAATCTAATATTTTGTTTCGAGATTTCAATCGTCCGAGAAAAATCATTTCATAGAACGTTTAGACTATGACATTTGTATATTAAGGACTAATAAAATTTGTCAAATTTTTTATATTTGAGATAAATTTTCATCCTTAAAATTATCTCTGGTTTCCAATAAGATTGTATCTAAGTAAAAGAGAAATTGTTATTTTTTCAATATTATTAATAATCTTATTCTTCCTTTTTTTTCTCTAATTGAGTTTTTGTTAGAATCTAATTAGAAAACCTCTAAACTCTTTATTTTTTTATTTTTTGGGGATTGGAATCTGCAAACCTCCCCTAAAAGTTTGCTAATAACTAATTTTTTTTATTGGAACCTCATTAAGAAATCCCTTGGAATCTAATTTTTGGAATTCATTAAGAAACCCCTTGGGATCTAATTAAGAAACCTCCCCTAAAAGTTTGCTAATAACTAATTTTTTATTGGAACCTCATTAAGAAACCCCTTGGAATCTAATTAAGGAACCACCCCTAAAAGTTTGCTAGTAAATAGTTTTAAATTAAAGGGACCTACCCTAAAAGTTTGGGGGTAAATAATTTATATTTTTTGCTACTGATTAATTTTTCATTAGAATCTAATGAAGGAACCCTGGAATCTAATTTTTTGTTGGAATCTAATTAAGGACCCTCCCCTAAAAGTTTGCTAGTGAATAACATTCCTTCATGAATTGCTTCCCAAATAGAACCCCTGACACGCACCCCTGTTCCGTTGGACCCCGACAATTGGCATCTAAAACAGTCCGCCGCGTCTAGCAGTCTATCTACACATGGAAAACAGTCCGCCGCGATCAACGCCGCGATTTCTAGTTCTATCTACACAT
>ML802010.1:79001-90938 GCA_009831015.1 Picea engelmannii
TTTTTGGGTCTTCAATATATTCTCGTAGAAGCTCCAATCCTCCATTCTTTGTCTTCATAAAGTACTTAGCTTCACTGCCTTTGAAATTCATCGTTGGCTATGGGAGTCTGAGCATCCTGTTAAAAATTGAAGGAGATAAGGAAATAGGAAATTGACCTTGCAAATGAATTATTCTCTGGTTGTTGTCTAATTTATCAATGCACTATGAAATCAACTCCTTGAAATCGTAGACTTCTGGAACATAGCGCGCTAGAGAAATTCCTAACGTCCAAATCTGGTTTGAAATCCTCTCTGTAAGTGGTATTGAAGATTAATATATGTATTCTCTTGACCATTGAAATATTTGATTTTCTCGTCCAAGTAGGTTGATGGTATCTCCACATAATTGTTCCTTTCTTTTGCTTGTCATACTTAATCAAGGTGACATAGTAGTGTACATTTCTTTTCAAAGTTTTATTATCAAAATAAACCTATTTACCTTAGCATGCTCTGGGATCTTGACTTAAGGATCATTGATACCAATTAATATTAAAATTGATGAGGAGTTGTCTTGAAAAGATCACCATTAATAATGGATTTTAACATTTAACCAGTTTTAGTCATTTTGGATAGATGTGTATTAAATGTACATTGGGGAATGTGATAAGAAAATACATGGATATCCATTGGGCAGTGGATAATCGGGATGGCCGAATGGTGGGGTAGTGAAAAGGAAGGGTGGTGATATGGCGGGATGGGAGCACGATGACGTAATGAGATCACAGGGTTGGGGATAGTATATGGAAGAGTGATGAACTCACCGCGGACCTGTGGTAAGAATTAAATAATTTTACTAAGTGTTAATAGATCACAGGTTTATAGACAAGAGGTATAGTGGGAGTATGGAGGAGAGTCTTAATATATCATGGAACCATGATAAGTGATGGAGAATTTTTCTAAGTATAAGAAGTGGATTGGGATGTCAAGGTTGCAGGTATAGATGAGAAAATTGGGAAACTTCCCTAGACCCGTGGTGAAATGTTTTTGAAAATTTTCTATGTATAAGTGAAAAATGGAGGCTGCAAAAATCAATGGTGTATTTTGGGGGTTTTGGAAATTTAGCAAGACTAGAGAATGCATTATGAACCTGCGAAGAACTAATTTTTTTTATAAGTATGGGAAAAAATGAAGAAAATATATGCACGAGACTTAACACATTTTCATATCAACAAATTGTTCCAACTATGGGATAGTAACCCCCTGTGGGTTACTGAGAATATATTATCTCGATCATTAGGAAATGGAGTCAGTCTGGGAAAAGAAAATGGAAAAAAAAAACTTGAGAAATATTTAAAGGGAAAGAAAATTGTATACAGATTGTGGTTCATAATGTTTAGGAGAATAAACTTTTAAGGTGTTTCCCATTGACAGGAAACATTTGGACTGTTCCTTTAATGTATCTTAATAAATAAGAGTTGTACCTAATAATTTTTTCAATCATATAGGGGCCAATACAAAGCGCTTCAAACTTTGTATGTAGGGTGGATTTTCTTTTTCCTTGTTCCATAACAACACCAACTAACTAATCCGGATTATTTTCGGCACAAAATGGAGTGGAGATATAATAAATAAATACATAGAGATATCGTAGATATCCAAAAATATCACATAAATGTATTAGAGATGCAACCATAAACACAGATATACAGTAATACACAATTTCTATTAATGAAATAAATGCAAAGAGTCTGTAAAAATATAGAGTGAAAGACTCGCTAGAATGGTGGCAGCTTATCTCTGAGAAGAGATGTGACAGCTACTCTCATTCAAAAGAAGATGATTACAATGAGGATCTGAAGGCCTTTTTTCAATAAACAAGAATTCCCAAAACCCTATACATCCAAAAACCTAACCCTAGGAGATGAAGCGCCAAAATTCATGTGGGCCCCGTTTGGGTAAGTTAGTACAACAACTTCCTGGGGTCCTAACTTTTGCATATGATCTTTGTTTTAGGCGTATGATAGCCCGTTGGAAAGGTATCGTCGAGGATATTAATTTTGGGGGCCCAATCATGCATTTAGCTATCATTTAGAATCTCTATCTTGAAAAACCTTCATTTAGGCCCTCAAAATAGCCTCAGAAGTTAAAACTGCTAAAAATAGTAAATTGCCAAAATTGCCAGAAAACTGCTTTGAGCCAGTTGGAAAATGTGGGTGGCCACCGATATCCACCTAGATAAATCCTCCCTTCTTAGGAAGCAATGGTATCCATTGCGTTGAGTGCCCGAGGGAGAGGAAAAAACATTTTCTGAATCTGAATCTTGGTGAGTTTCTTGCCTTGTTGTAGATGTCACACTGCTCAGTTTGTGGAAGTCTATCACGAACCTGTTGAGGCTGAGGTTGTTCAACAAGTCGAGATACATGAGAGGAAAATGTGAAGAAGAAATCTTTGTGCTTTGTTGCAACCTTGTCGACCTACTTCTGTTGGATAGAAGGTGCTCGGGGCGAGGCTGTAGTGGTTGCAGTATCCTTCTGTTCCCCTTTTGAACATATTGTGAAGAATCTGAAATTTGTAGTATGAGATACTACCTTGAAACACTTTTTAGGTGGAACAATAGTTGGAACTACCTCTGGTATTTTGTAGAGATGACCCCCCAAAGTAACAATGACATTATGGGGTCGAGACTCATAAATAGCATGGCGTCTCCACATATATGGTTGGCCCAAGAGGACATCACAGACATCCAGTGGGGCAACATCACGTAATACTTCATCCTTGAAGGTTTGGATGTCGTATGACAATCTACAGTGTTGGCTGACACGGAGATCCCGTCCTTGGTGAAGCCACCCGATGTTGTATGGTTGCGGGTGTGGTGTTGTCGACAATCCCAACTGTTTGACGACCTCTGTTGAGATGAGGTTCTTCTGGATTATTCTATCAACAATAAAATGCAGCGGGGTCCCCTTCACCCACATCTGTGAATGAAAAAGGTTCTCCCCCTCTTCAGGATCTATTGGTTCTTCTGGTTGAATTTTTGCGGTCACGACAATATCCGTGGGGTCTGCGTCAATGATCTTTCCTTTACCAGTATTTTTAGAATAAGGATTCGGCTCCTTGTCTTTGATATTAGCCACCAATGAATGTTTTGAGTGACATTCATCAGTGTTGTGCCAGGGGATTTTGTGGAAATCACACCATTTTTCTGTGTCCTTCTTTGTCTTCCCGTGACCCTTCTTTTCATGTGGCTTGGACTAGTTTTTGGGAGACTGTTTGTTAGGGTTGTCTTTGTCATACTTTGGTTGTTGCAAATTTTCAGACCCGAACTCCCGTTTGTTCTGGTGCTTAAATTTCTGCTCGATTTTAACATCACATTGATAAGCAACACCTAGTGATGAGATGTCTAGAAAATCCATTTCAGTTTGGATGTATCTGTGTAGAGCCCCACGGTATTTCAGAACCAAATGTCTTTCAGAGTCTTTGATACCCATCTTGGTGTGCAAGGTATGGAAGGTATTGGTGAACTCCAGAACTTCTTGGCCCCTCTCTTGCCGCAGTGTGGTCCATCTCATGTATTGGTCCTCATATTTGCCAGCAAGGTAATACTATTCCTTTAACACATCCACGAAAAAATTCCCAAGTGGGCTTGACCCCATATATTCCAGACTCCTCTGTGGAAATTTTCTCCGAGGAATTTTCCCACCAATGTTTGACATGGGGGAGATATTTAAGGAGTGCGAAGGTGATATTTTCTCTATCGAAAAAATTGTGAACATAGAAATAACCTTCTAGCAGATTTAACCATTTTTCTAGGGCTTCTACATCTATTTGTCCTTCAAATACATGAACATCAAAATTAACTTGTACCTTGAAAGGAGAGGTGACTCCAAAGTGTTTTCTTGATGAAGATGCACCTTCTGCTATTAGCAGGCATTGAAGGATGTGGGCAAAATTATCCATCATTTCATCCCTCTGTCGCGTGAGAGCTTGCTCAAGCAACAGATTGATAGGATCGTCTGCTCCGTCGTTTTTCTTTTCTTCTGCCATTGAGGGTTGCTTGGGTGTGCGAGAGAGATTGTCTTCAAGAGAGACAAGCTCAAGACCCAACTTTCTATACTCGGACCTCGTCGAGGACATGCACTGACAAAAAACAATCAAGAGCAACCTGCTCTGATACCACTGATCCGAATTATTTTCGGCATGAAATGAGAGCGGAGATATAATAAATAAATGCACAGAGATATCGTAGATATCCAACAATATAACATAAATGTATCATAGATGCAACCATAAACACAGATATACAATAATACACGATTTCTATTAATGAAAGAAATGTACATAGTCTGTAAAAATATAGAGTGAAAGACTTGCTAGAATGGTGGCAGCTTATCTCTGAGAAGAGATGTGAAGGCTACTCGCATTCACAAGAGGATGATTACAATGAGGCTCTGAAGGAATTTTTACAATAAATAGGAATTCCAAAAACCCTAGACATCCAAAAACCTAACCCTAGGAGATGAAGCGCCAAAAGTCATGTGGGCCCCGTTTGGGTAAGTTAGTACATCAACTTCCTGGGGTCGTAACTTTTGCATACGATCTTTGTTTTAGGCGTATGATAGCCCGTTGGAAAGGTATCATAGAGGAGATTAATTTTGGGGGATAAATAATTCCTTAATATATCATTGAGAAGCTCAATCTCGAAAAACCTTCATTTAGTCCCTCAAAATAGCCCCGGAAGTTAAAACTGCTAAAAATAGTAAATTGCCAAAATTGCCAAAAAACTGTTTTGAACCAGTTGGAAAAGGTGGGTGGCCACCAATATCCACCTAGATCACTAACCCTTTTGAAAATACTTTGTTGATGTACTTTTATGAAAATGTCTTTTGATGGTCTGTTGTCTTTGAATAATTTTTTTAATTCCTTTCTTCATTGTTCTTCCAAATGAATCAATTTATCATACCTTCTCTGTAGTGGGGAAAATTGTTCAACATATTTTGTATTCTCAAATTAAGTCATAGCATTTAATTACCAATGAATTGGCATTTTTACCTCCTTTCTATATACTAAGGTATATGGTGAAAATATTGTATTTTGTTTTGGTGTAAGTCTATTGGCCCATAGTGCATCAATCAACTTTATATTAAAATTCCTTTGATTTACAGTAATCATCTTTTTGAGAATTTGGATCAATGTTTTAATGGTGGATTCAACCAAGCCATTCCCTTGGGGATAATAATTTGATGATTGTCCCATAATTATATCATATTCCCCACAAAACTTTGTGAATTTTGAACCAATGAAAATTGATCCATTATCAGTTATAATTTTTTTTTGGAACTCCAAATCAGGAGAAAATATTATCTTTGAGGAAGGTAATGAGTTCTTCAGAATCGACCCTTTTCAGAGCTACGACTTCTTTCCATTTTTTGAAATATTCAGTTGTAGTAAGAATGTATGAGCGACATATTTTGGATTTTGGATTGATTGTTCCAATAACATCTAGTCCCTAATGTGTAAAAGGATCTTCAATCATTATAGGCTACTATGGCATTGTTGGTTTCCTCATCTTTCTTGAATTTTTTGACAAGAAATGTTTTTTCTGATCATTGAATAAGAATATTTAAAGATGGTGGGCCAATAATATCCTGCCCTCATAATTGTATGGGTTGTTGTTGTAGGTACGAAATGTCCACCATAAATACCTTCATGAAAATATTTTAGAACCTTTTAAGCATTTGTGGAATCGATACATATTAATAATATTCCATCAAAATTTCTCTGAAACAACACTTCATCAACTAATACATATTGATTGGCCTTCATTTTCAATGATATTATTTCTTTTAAAGAAATACCAATGGGAAATTGACCTGATTTCAAATAAAATATTATGTTTTTGTACCATTCTGATGTCGACAATGATTATTTTGATGAAATAAATATATCTGCATTTACTACATCAATTCCTGTCATTAAATTACATAATACTTGTCCCTTGAATTCCTTTATAGGTTTGATCTCGATATCATACTATTGGATTTTAGCAAGCCAATTTTCCCATTTTCCTTCTCTAAGTTGTTGATTAAGCAACATTTTTACTAGAGAGGTTGGGACATAAGCTATGACATGAGATGATAAAATATATGTCCTAAAATGTGATACTTCTTTAACTAAAGAGAGGGATTGATTTTCAATCTATGAATATCTTAGTTCATAATCATGCAATGTTTTTCTCATAAAATCGATTGGTAATTCTTCTCCCTTTGGATTCCTTTGTGTTAATATGGAAGCAATGGTTTCTTCTGAAGTGAAAGAAAACAATATGAAATATTTATCAAAGTTTGGGTTGACAAGGACTGGAGAAATAGTAATTGCATGCTTTATTTTTGTGAATGTTGTTTGAATCTCTGGAGTCCATTCAATTTTTTGGTCTTTCTTCAATAATATGTTGATTGGTTTTGCAATTGTAGCATAATCTGGGATGAATCTTCATAGAAAGTTTATCTTCTCAAAGAACGACTAAGCTCCCTTTTTAGATGTTGGAGGACTTAAATAATTAATGACCTTGATTATTTCTAGATCTATGTATATACCTTATTTACTTACAGCATGTCCCAAAAGTTTCCCTTCTGATACCGTAAACATGCATTTCTTACGATTCATGGATATTTCATACAATCTGCAACATTTTAAAACTTCTCTTAAATGTTCGATATGGTATTCTCTTAATTTGGAATTTATAGTTAGATAATCTTGATAATATTCCATAAACTTCCCAATCAATATTTAAAATCATGATTTGTTTCCCTTTGTAAAGTTGCACCAACATTTTTCAACCCAAAATGTATGCGAACATAAGCACAAGTTTCCCATGGTGTAACAAAAGCAATCTTTGGTCTATCCTCCTCAACAACAAGTACTTGGCTATATCTAGAAAAACCATCCAACATAGACATTAAGGCTGAACCAGTAACTTGTTGCAACAATATTTCCATATTGGGGAGTGGATAATTATATTTGATGTTTTCTTTGTTTAGGTCTTTGAAGTCGTCGCAAAGACAAATTTCCCCATTGTTTTTTCTGAATATAAAAGGATTTGAGAGCCACTCTAAATTTTTTATTGGAAAAATTATTCCAACCTTCTTCAACTTTTCCATTTCCATTTTTAGTAAAGGATTCAAATTAGAATTTATCATTCATCACTTTTTCTTAATAGGATTCAATCCTTCTTTAAGTGGTATAATGTGCTGAAAATTTGACTTATCATACTCCTTCAGATCATCATAAGTCCAGGAACAATATCATAAAATTATTTGAACAAATAAGTGTATTGATCAATTTATTCCATTGTACAATGGGTACCAAGATTTATATATTTGGTAGAATCATGTGTACCAATGTTGATCTTTTGTGTCTCTTGAACTTTTCTGATAGATACTTCTTCTTTTAAATCTAGAAATTTTGTTTGATCATCCCTTGTGAAAAGAGATTCCAAACTGACACAATATTTTGAGAAATCCACATTAGTTTGATAATCAAGGCTTTTCGAAGAATAACTTAAGTTAGTGAGAAAATCAACAACATGCTCATCATTTTCGAAGACTTGCAGATAGTCTTGATTGTTAGGTATTGAAGACCTGAAAAGTCGTTTAACACGAAAGGTATCTTGATTTTGGGAATCATCTAAGTTGAAAAGAGATGTTTCCACTACCAATGAATCAACCTTTTGATTCTTATCTCGAGGAATGAAAGAGATATTGAATGAGTTAAAAGAGTCCACGAGTTCACATTTTCTTCTTGCATAGTGTTTTATATTTTCTTTCTTGATTCTATATCTCTTTTTGATATGGTTTATAACCAATTATGAGTCTCCAGTTACTATCATATTTCCACTTTCTTTTGGAGTGCAAGAATCATTCCTTGTATTAGTGCTTCATATTCTACTTCATTATTGGTACATGGAAATTCCAGTTTCATGGAATGCAGATATATACCAGACCGAGGGATTTTAAAAATGATCCCTACTCCATTTCCAGACTTAGAACAAGGACCATCAAATGACATCTTCCATAATCCCTGGAAATAATTTTCTTCATCTTGCTTAGGAGGGTTGATTTGTTCTGGACTAAGTACAACATAATTTCTGATTCTAGAATCAATATAATTATGCATTACTTCATTCTCTTTCTTCTTGAAAGATATAGGTTTTCTACTTTCTCGAGAGACCCTAACCATTGTCCCATATTTTTCAGGAAACATCATATAACTTTCATCATTCATAATATATCCTCCAATCAATGAACACTAGTATCTTCCTAATACAACTCTATATGTTGGAGGAAAATCCACAACTATAATAGTGACTATTGTAATGTGAGGTGTGACACTTATCCATGCAAATAAATATTTAATTTTACCATAGGTCGGGACCTTTCTTGAATTAATATCATATATACTTTTCCTAGTCTCATTATTTTTTACATCCTATTCCTAATGCTTCCATGACTGATATATGAATGATATTGTTGGTAGCTCCACTATCAAGAAAAAAATATGTAATGTAAAGTCATGATTTTATATGGATATGTAGAATGGTGGGAGTTTATCCCTCGGCCTGAATGATGAAACATTTTGTTGTTGTCTTATACTCATGACAATGGATTCTATTACTGTATTTGAATCATTAAGTATCTTTAACAAATTTTCTATTTGTTGTGGTATCTTCACTACCTCTATGAAAGGAAAGGTAATTTTGAGTTTGGATAAGTCATCAATCAGATTATAGTTCATTTGTAGTGAAGTCTTTCCTTGAGTGACAACTTCTTGTTGCTTTGCTGGTTATGCAGTATTTGATTTCACTTTTTTCTTTTTCAGGTGCTTCCTTCATCTTGAATTTATTCACTTGTGATCTAGTATGGACAACATTATCTTGTGAATACTAAATATGTTCTTGTTCATCAAAAATGTAAAAGGATGATAAACCTTCATCCATCTGTATTGACTCTGAAACTTTATCTTAGGTGATGCCTACTTCTTGATAAAAAAATTCAAATTTTATTCTTCCACAATCTCTTATAATACCACAACATTAGGATTTGACACCCTTTGTGCCTTGGGTCTATGTTCTTTATTTTTGTTGTTTCTTAATCTTCAATCTTGTAATGTAACTCTTGTATTTTGATTTGGTGGGACAAAATTTTCATCTCTTTTTAGCCTGGTGATTTCATTCTACCTCTATCTTATGGTTATGCTCATTTGAGAAATACCTATTTTTTTTCTTGTTTCCTGAGAAACTATTGGATCGTTTATTACATTAGGGGGAACACCCTGGAGAATACATCCACTAGTTGCTTGATTTTCAACACTTCTTGAAGTATATGGTCCTTGATGTGATATGGAAAGAGTGTTCATTTGTATTTTCAGTTTCCCAAGAATCATCTCAGGATCATCATTGGTCTTTAGCACAAAATATTCCATCTTCGTTGCCTTCTGGAAGGCTCCATGTAAATCAATTATTTGTGAAGATCTTATTTCATAGTTCACATTTGTAGGAATTTCATTATTATAACATCCAAATATAACATGAACATTTGTTCGTTTCTCTTTTGGAATTTGATTCAAAGTTTTGAAGAATCACAAATTGAAATCTCTTATTGTTTCCCCTTTATTGAGATGAATTTGAGTGAACTGAGTGAGAAATGTATGATATGCAATGGGAGGTGCATACACAATCATAAAAATATTCTCTAGTTCATCAATTGATCCAATTGACTAAGTCGTGACAGAAAGGTACCATTCATAAGCTGGACCTATCAAGGTTTGAGGAAAGAATTTGACCATTACATCATCGTGTTCAATTAAATGGATATCACAAACACTTAAGAATTGATCCATGTGTCTCTTTGGATCCGTGATTCCATCGTCTGAAAATAATGGTAGAAATACTTGAGGGAGGGTTAGTAATGTATCTTGTTCTCCTTGTAAATTAAGCGGGATGGATGTATCCCTTCTTCTTAGAACTCATTGTCTTTCATTTATTTCTTATCGATTCTCTAGAATATCATTTCTTTCTTCTCAATCACCCATGATTAGGGTTCTTATTTTTTCCGATTTGGAAATTTCACCAACTTCATGAAGATGAATTGTTTTGCTATTACTTTTTATTAGTGGACCTTCATAAGATTCCAATTTGTTTTCATAGATTCACACCCTTCTTATTTGTCTTAACACTATTTCTCTTTCTTCCTCTTGAGCAAGGATTTCCCAATATATTTCAAGCTCTTCTCAACTTTTCACTGTTTTCAATACCAAATTGTAAAATTGATGCAACACACTTCCTTGATTTATAAATCCAACTTGTAACTAAGGTTGATTAGGTTCTGGTTGAGTCATTAAAATTATGGTCTGTGAAACCAGCCTTTTGTTCTCCCTATTATGGTCGCCAAAAACATTGATGTTTATACTGGTCACAATCCCAATAACAATCTCACATGGATATTATATCCCCATACGTTTTTATAGAGGTGGTACTCCTCTGTTATAATTTGAAAGATATAGCTTGTTGTATCTTGAGCTATACTATCAAATAGGAGAATGCTAAAACGAAAACCCCCAAACTATTTATTGCTTGAAAATACAGTTTAAAGAAAAATAGTATATTCACAAAGAAAAAGTTCTCGAGAGAAGGACTGAGAGACTTTTACAAACTTAAATGTAATATTTACAAAATATTATACAAAGATAGGGAAACCATAAAATGAAAATAGAAAATTCCTCACATCCATCACAACATAATAAGATTTGGTCACATTTCATAAGACAAAAAAGTATACATCCACATTGCAGATAATTTTAAAAGAGTATGGAATTTAAATCAAAAGATAATATGATAGGTACACCAAAAAATTCAAACTCATAAATTTGAAGTTTGAAAAATCATTAAAGTTTCACCTCGAAGTAATTCTTTGGGGATTTCAAAAAATAATAGTTTGTTTTACAATAAATTAAAATATTGCACTCGTCCAACTGGATTGGGATGGGGATCTTGTGGTGTTGGATTTACTTCACACACACATTGGATTTATTTTTCCTAAGGTTTTTCCTTGTTTATTAGTCATTATTAGTCATTTATCCCATCTCCTATTTTTTAGGAGAGGATATTCCACCTGGAGAATATTCTCTTAAGTTGACACTTCAGTTTGACTAGTTGAGTTGAGTCTAGATGTTGCATTGGTTTTATCACCATGAAACATTGGCGTCATCACCATGCTAATGTGAACTTTCCTTGGGATCATCACGAGAATGGCACATTACCCTTTATTCCTTTATCTACTCCTCACTACACTTTGTTCAGTCAATTAACTGAAGACTGGATGACTAGTTAACTCAGCTAGGTGGCAGTTCACTCCCCTGCGAGACTAGACTAGGTGGAATTTCACTCCTGTAACTTCTAGTGTGTGTCAATATCACTCTATACCACCACTATGGTGCATTGATTCTCCTCCAGTGTGCATTCATTGAGTTATACAGACTATATCATGTGTAAATTATTCATTATTCATTATAATTAATGAGAATTCTTCTATTGTTTCTCTCCTTCTTATTCTTTCTCAATTTATCTCTGCAAATGTGTGTAGTATTTTCTAGATAGATCTATTATGTGTAGGTTCAACACATTTACATGGTATTAGAGACGACAGACTGCTAAGAAAAAACTATACCAATTTTTTTTGCAGGTACAAAAGATTGAAGACAACGAAAAGATGGATTTCCCAAAAGAATTCATTCTTACACCTTACAACTACTTTGCAGGGAAGGAGAAAATAGTCATACATCTCCAAACCAAACAATTGTACAGGTTAACCTTGAATACAGACACAAGAACTGACATCAGCCATAGAAAAATCAAATGGATGAAGCATTTAGAAAAAAAATTCTGTGTTATTTCTCCCGATCTCC
>ML802010.1:91478-122415 GCA_009831015.1 Picea engelmannii
GGATCAATAAATATATTTATTATTAAATTTATTTTAAAGGGTTAAATTATTCATGCTAATTGTCGTGTCATACCTTGTATATATCCCTATTATGTTACATGTTCACATACTCTCTCTCTCTATATATATATGAGAAGAAATTAAATATTATATATAACAATGAAATCAACTTAATCAAACAAATAAATAATTTAATAAAAAAAATTAAAAAAATATGAACCCTCTCTTTCAGCTCTGTGCATGAATTAATGGGGTGGAGGGCATGTGCGTCATGGCGAGCACCAGGGCTATCAGTGGCAGGAGCCCCGACCTGATGAACGCTAGGTGCTCAGGAAAGGTGATACCAGTCGCAAGGTGCTCCATTGGGTCTAGGAACCAGCCTAGGATGGTCGAGTAGTGCTGCTCTAGGAGCCCCTCGACTTCCTTGCATAGGCAGATGAGCTTTGCTCACATCTCTTACTCTGCTTCGCTTAGCGTTGGACGTTGATATCGCTCGAAGGCGTGCAAAGGAGCACCAACTGGGTGAAAAGATATATATATATATATATATATATATATATATATATTGTGGCTTAAGGTTTTTGTTATGGTTTTGTCTGTTGTCCTTTTGCATTAGTATATATGGCGGTTGGGGTTTTTTTTGTTGGGTTTTTCTCCATTAATATTTTGGTTTTCCGCGTTCTCTCCTTAGTTTAAGTATGGATTTTTTTGTTCATTTCTCCGTGAGGGTTTTCTACAATGTGGCCCCTGTGAATTCGTTGTTCAACAATATACACTGTTTATATGAAAGTATGCACATGTAGTTGTTGGATACCTTCTTATGTCAGAGAAAAGGGTTTGCGAAAATACATTTGGGATAAAAAAAAATAGATCTGCATCCGAGATACAATTAAGAGAAGATTGACGGTTAATGTTTTGGAAGGAAAGGTCGAATGAAGTTTTTGATCTTCTTTTGATGAGTAGATATAATACAAGATGTTCAAGTTGTGTTTTCTAGGGTTTAGGGTTTGGAGGAAAAACGTTGAAAAGTCTGACTAGAGTGTTGAGATGCGAGGCTAGTATATGTATTGAGGGATGCAATGAATGAAGCCTAGGAATTTATTTGGTTAATGTTTCTTGGTTGCATGTTTCTCTGTGATAGATTTTCCAAAAACACTCGCGTGCTTTTGTTTTTCTTGTAACTATGTTTCTTTCACGGTGTTTGGTCAAGGATGTTCGCTTCGGTTTGAGCTCAGGGTTTTGAATCGAGACTTGTTTAATTTTCACGTGATGGTATTCGTGGTATATTGCTTTTTGCAAAGGTGTATTGCATTTGTCTAGAGGCCCATATCCCACAAGTCACGTTTGCATTTTATTTTTTTAACGACATTCTGAGATTTACCTTGCGTGTATGATTTGTTATTACTAAAATAAAAATTCAGAATAAACTTAGGTCAAAGCATCATTAAAATATTTTCTTACGAATAGTATAATCATTATATGCAGTTATTTTTATTTTTTTTCTCTGAATGAGTAAGCTTTTAATCATGGATGTGTATAAATCTAGAGAGACCTTGGAAGTTTGTCTAATGCATGTATGGTATTTACAGTTACATGAGTTGGAATAGTGGAACAAGGAACATGTGGACATGGGACTTGAAGAGGTGTGGCAAGGTTTCTTTCCCTGCTGCACTCACCCTCTTCTTCAATATTTTTTTGGGTAGTTTCCTTAGGGTTCCAGGGTCATTTATGGGTCATTTCTGGTTTATTTAAGGGTTTTAAATAAAGGATAGCTACATGTCCAAGGGTTCAGGGTGGGTAAGCCCTAGGTTTCAGTTTTGAAACCGAGATCTGATACCATTTGTAACAGTCAGAATGGCTTTAAAACTAGAGTAAATCTATATTTATGTTTAACCATAATAGGGGACTTCTTTGTTTCTGGTTGCAAGATTTGACAACAAAATTTAAACATCACATAGTATATTTATAAATGCTATAACTTGAAATTTCTTCAATTTAGTACAAAAATAATAATTTCATAATTACCTCTCGAAGAAGAAGGTCGTCCTGCTGAAAATGCTTGTTGAAAGTGCTTACTTGAATGTTTGCCTGAAACTGCCTGAAATTGCATGTCTGAAATTGTTTCCTCCCATCTAGCTAGGAAAATATCCTCTCTGGCTCCCTAGCTCCAGGAAATTAGATTCCTTAGCCCTTGAGCCCAAAATCCCAACAACCAGTCTACTAGCCCTAAATCTTCCTCCAATTTCTCTCCAATTACCTCTTTCCCATTTCCTTCTCCCCTCCTCTCTTACTCCCTCGATCCCCCATTCTCCCATGCCCCAACCTCCTTTCTTATCCCCTCTCTTGGATTCTCCCCCCATTTAATTCTCTTCTTCCTTATCCCCCCCCCCATTAATTCCTTCACCTACCTTTTTTTAATAATAAAATAACAAATGATTCACATATAGTTTTTCAATAATTAATTTAATTTAACTTAATAATTTATGATCATTAAGAAATGAAATTGGGCTGTTACAAATAACCACATTTAAAATTTGCATATTTTCTCTTTTTTCATGTATTTTACATTCTTTAATAGTTTTCCAACCCTTGCCAATGAAAAGAGACAATGGATCACCGAAAAGAATAATTAGGAACTAGTTACATAATATAATAATTATTCTATTAATTTCAAGGTTAAAAAATACACTAAATTATCTCTAAGATAGATATACATTTTCAATATCCTATAACAATAAATGGAGCAAATTCCTTTCAACAAAAAGATGTTATGATGCAAACGATCATCTCTTTTTCTTTTATAACAATAATGGGTTTATTTTGTATTAAAAATTTATTGCAATCACATTGGTCATCATAATAATACAATAATGAGATAGCTATCCAAAAATATATCCTAAAACTTGTCCAAAATTTGGAGCTTATTGACTAAAGAAACCAAACAAACTTTCAGTAAGGATTTCAGAAAGTTGCTATTTGTATAGATTCTGTAAAAAGCACCTAAGATAAAGAAAAAATTGCAAAAAATTAAACATTAACACTGAATAAAAGCATGGTGGATGTAAGCTTTTTGTTGGTTCTTTGTGTTGGCATGAAAGTCTAATCTACAACCAACATTTTGACATCTTCTTATTGTTGTTGAATAGTGACCTCTTCCTTAACCTCCTCCACTACGGACCCAATAGACAACCTATCATTTGAGGTTGTCGAAGAAGGATTTCTGACCAAACTCACAACCATTTTTCGAAGAGTAGCACACTCATCTTGAAGAGCTTTTATTTTCCTCTTTTGACTATGCAAGGTTTCTAGAATGAAGTCATATTCATTGTTTCTAGCTTCTTCTTGGGAATGCATCCTACCAACAATTGAGAAAAGCGAATTCTTATTATCACTGATGAAATATTCCTTCCTTGTTATATCTTTGTGAATATCAATGGTCTCACACAATGGGCGTCTCCCATAATTCCAGTGGTCCATTCAGAAGGCACTACATAACACTTGTAAAACCCCTCTACCACTACCCACTCCTAATAATACCATTAAAATGTCCCCTTTCCAACAGTCCATCAGGTAATTAATGATAGAACATAAGACTATCAATCACAGAGATTGACCCACTATCCTTATTATTTTCAATGCAGTGAGGAAGGGGCACTGAAGGCTTCAAGAGGAGAAGCATATGAGTTATAATTCTAAGATTCCAAACTAGGAAATGACCTACACCAAAACCATTGAACAAAACATGGATAAGAAAACCAGAACCACGAGGCCACCAGACAAATCCGAGCGAATCATGATCCCATGAGAGAAAACTAGAAACTCATAGAAGTGAACCAAAACTCGTTTCAATAACGAATGACCTAATTAAAACTAGGATGGAACAGGGCATGAAACCATAGAGATAATCCACAAAGGTTTCCCAAATTACAAACCTGAAGCCAAATCCATTATCCCACCTACAATAAAACTCAAATTTGAATGCAATTGATGAACCTGCTCCCACATTAAACATTGAGTGTGTGAGGGTACCACAAAGGTAATGCACTTTGGTTGTTGCGTTTCATGGTTAAATCACCCTTGTCGATTAATGCACCATTTTTCACTCATGCAACTTCAATACACGATTAAGATTTGGTTCTTAAGGTATGGGGTAGGTTGACACAAACCATTTTTTGTTCTTAAGGCACCACAGTCCAACTAAGCAACCATTATTGGCCAGTTCATCTTCCTTTTGGTTGAACCACCTTAGGATATGGAAATATTCAACTAGTGTGTTTTTTTAGAACTCAAATATTAAATCCATATATAGTATTCTAGGTGACTATTTAAATGCGAAAAGCATATATATATATATATATATATATATATATATATATATATATATATATATATATATATATATATACCTTAAAAAACACACTAGTTGAATACTAATATATATAGACAAATATTCAATAAAAGACGTATAATTTAATATAAAAACTTGAAATTTTTTGGCTAATATTATCAATTTAATCATTTTAATGTAAAAAAATAGGTGATATTTGAATCAAATTTGTGATTTTTTTTTCTCTAGAAAACGGCTAAAAAATAGCCAATTGGAGAAATTTCACCCCTAAAAAATACCCCATATTCAACACTTTTGAACCTGATGACTTCCTTTATTGTTTTCTTAACAATTCTTATAAGTTTTCCATCACTCAGAGGCGAAGCTCTAAGCACCAATTTGATAACTAACATTGAATCCTCAATTACAATAAGTCTTTTGATGCAACTTTCATCAAGAATCCTTAGCCCTTGAAATAGAGCAAATGCTTCCGCTTGATTATTGGATGATCTACCCAGAGCCCATTCAAAGGTATTTTCTTGATTTTCTCCCAGATCAAGAGTGATCGCCCCACACCTGCCAGTCCTATTACAAACTAATGTTATTAACAACTAACAATCATATGCATTTTACATAATAGGAGAAAAATAAGTTAAGTACCTCGAATTTTGGTTGTTCATACTAGGAAATCTCTTCAAAATGTGGCATTAACTTCATTATAATGATTAAGGACATAGACATATAACCATTGAAACCTCCAACTAACACAATTTCTTAGAAAGTGTTTGAATATCTAATTCCTTCATATTGAGATTGGAAATTAACATGCCATTTAATGACAAACATACATAAATTATAGAATGCATGTAAGTTTCATCCTCATGAATTATGAACTTGTTGAATGGTAGTTGTTGATTGTTAGATTGTAATGTCCCATTTTTCCTAGGCAGTCAGAATACTGTGGTGGTTTACACAGTTTCCCGTAAACCATTAGATGGATGAGTTAGGGAAATGATATTGGTAAAGTAACTTTCGAATTATAAAGTGAAACTTAGGAAAAGTGAGTTTATTAATATTAAACCCCTCTTTGAGGGTATTTCTCTCCAATTATTAATTAAATGAATATTTTAATGGAGAAAAAGAAAAGTGAAAGAGAAAAACGACGGTTGAGGGTTGGAAAATCATTATTGACTATTCATTTCAAAAATTAGGTTTTGGAGAAGAGCTTGGAGAGCTAGTGAGGGTTTCAGCTGGAAACCCATTTCGGCACAACGGATTCGGCAGTGAAACTATCTGCCCTAGCCATAAGATTGGAGAAGTAATCCCGACTTTTCATTTGTAGACATTTGGCATTGTGATTCAAGAAGCTTCATCAAAGAAGGAACTTTAGTTACAGTTTTGTGAATAGATAAAGCATTTTTCCTTGGCATGTGTGGAGGGATGGGCATTTTCCTTGAGTTGGGAGAACTCCTCATCATACTGCTGCGTTTTTTTCCTTAAATACTGAGCTCTTCATTTCCCCGGGGTTGGTATCACTGTTGGGTGTGATCTTGAGTGTGTTACTTCTGGTGTTTATCATTTCTGGGCAGCGTGTCATCTTGTTGGCTGTATTCCCATTCCTCAGGCCCTATGTGTTCATTTTTGGTGCTGTGTGGAGGGAAAGGAAGGAGTTGGATGCTAGGTCGACCTCTGCTGGGAGACTTACACTACAGGGCGAGTGGTATAATGTTGAGAGATGACTGCTAGATCGCCTCCATCAGCTGGCAACGCAATGTATTCATGGGTCATCCCATTTCCATCAACACGTGTGGCAGACAGGGCATTCTTTTCATTGTTGTGTGTAAATTGAAGTTCCCAGTTCAGGCATCAGTCATCCTCTTCATATTTGGGAGGTATTTCATTTCGTTTTGACTGTCATAAACTCAACCTTACTATTTAAATAAAATCAGCCTGAGTTTGGGTTAATTTTCTCATTCAAATGTGATTGTTTTCATTATTATTTTATGGGTTTTGTTTAATAACGAAACAATGACTTATGAACTTCATTGGGGAGGTATAAGGGATTAAAATACCACCAAACCAGCAAGCAAAACACAAAACATATTGTTGTCCATTTGATCTTTCGGATCTTAACTTTAGTGCATTAAAAGTTTTAAAGAATGCGTTTAATAAGTTTGTTGAACACATGAAATAGCATCAACACAATTAAATGAAAGCTATAAATGAAATGAAGCAAACTGAAACAGAAAACAAAATCAGAAAATGAGAGTCACAAACAGAAGTTGTTAACGGAGTTCACCCCCTTGACTGGGCTACATCTTCGTGTCCCTCTCCAATGGGTACGAATCTATTAAGTGTTTTTTTTTTAAATGGTACAAATGGCTTCAGACCTGCTACTCAACTTCTGCAGATCCAGAATAATATGTTGAACAAAAGTCCTTAAGACCTCTCCCCTTGAAAAGTACAAATTGGCCTCCAAAATGGCGTGGAAAGCCAAATACACAGTGAGAACAGTCGACTATAAAATTGCCAGCATCTAGAAATCTCTGTATGAATAACTCTCCCCTCGTCATGGCCAAAACGTCGAGTTAAATAGGCCGAGATCAAGAGTTTGACCCCCGACCTTGGTGCGTTTCAATCTATCTTTGCGCGATTTGATAACAGAACGGATAATCTTCAGGCTCTATTCATAGCTGAAACTCCATGTTTCGTTGAGTGTTCAAACTTACGCACATCCTTTTTTTAGCATGGTATTGTTATGGCTATAAAAATTTGCACATATCGCGCCAAACCTGTTAGCAAAACCCCGCACAACTAATTTGTTTGTTATGATAAGACGAATTATATGTTATTTGACGAGCACGTCACCATTGTACCATTTGTTTTTCTGATTTTTGGATCGGTTGACCTTTTAGAAATAAATGACCTCCTGGATCATTCCTCCCCACTGGAGAGATTTTGGACCTCTGGATCACCCCGCAAGTAAGTGAGGGTACAACTCCCTCACTTTTTCAATCTCCATCCATCTTGCTTTGCTAGGATTCATTCCTTTAAGCCCCACTCAAAGGTACTCGATATTCCCTTTGCGTGAAGTCCTTTTGCTTCTGTCAAGAATGACATCTTCCTACAACTTATTCATATATTCAGATGCCATATCATCAACTGAAGGAATCTGCATGTTAGTCTCATCATCCATGATCATAGGAGGCTCATACAATTTAAGATTCTCAACATTGACAACTGAATAGATATGCATGTATGGAGGAAAATTTAAGCGAAAAGAAGTAGTACCAATCTTTTCCAAGATCTCAAAAGGACCATACCTGATAGGCTTAAGATTTTTACCTTCAACTTTCATTCTTTCTTTGGTGATATGTAACCAGACTTGGTCTCCAACCTGAAATTGATGATCAACTCAATGCTTGTCATGCCTGGCTTTGTACTTTGCCTGGCTCTTCTCCAACTGTTCTTGAACTTCCTGCTGCACTGCTTGGATTCTATGAATGAATCTTAGAGATTTATCTGGGTCATGATGTCCATCCACTGCATCTTTTCCAAAAGAGAAGTCCATGGGTGTTTTTGGCAGATAACCAAAACAAGTTTCAAAAGGAGATCTTTTCGCGGAAGAATGAACTGCAGGATTGTAAGCATGTTGTATATACTGCAACTTCTCATCCCATAGTTTAGGATGTTTACTACAATATCCTCTGAGCAGCTGAACCACTGTCCTGTTTACTACCTCGGTTTGCCCATCAGTCTGTGGATGAAAAGCTGTACTTTTCTTAAGTTTAGTATCCATAAGCTCCCATAAAATTGACCAAAATTCCCCCAAGAACCGAATATCCCGATCAGATACAATAGACATGGGTAGCCCAAAATGTACCCAAACATTCTGAAAGAATAGATGAGTTGTTTGTTAAGCAGTGATCTGCTTGTTACATGGCATCAATATACACATTTTGCTGAATCTATCCACAACAACATATAGGTAATCATGCCCTTTTCTAGACATAGGTAGTCCTCCTACAAAGTCCATAGAAATGCTTTCCCAAGGACGAGAAGAAACTGGAAGAGGTGTGTACAAACCCAATTTCCTATTGCTAGGCTTACTTGTTGCACACATAACACAACCTCGTATGTATTTAGCTACAGTTTCTTGCATTTGAGGCCAATAACAATGATACTGTAGTAGTGACAAAGTTTTTCTAACTCCAAAATGACCAACAATCAATGAACTATGTGCTTCTCGAATTACATGTACCCTTTCTTTCTATGGAATACAAAGTTTCCCAAGATGATGCAATAGTTGATTATGCACATAATAATTTTCTTCCCGTTTACCATGTATTAGTGAAGCATACACCTTCTTAAAATCTTTATCTTCTGCATACTGTTCAATGTAACTTTCATGTGTTAATGCACTGTTTTGAAGAATGATGGATGCATTTGTAGGAGGCCTTGACAACATGTCTTCTACCTTGTTATGAATTCCCTTTTTGTACTTAATTACCAAATGAAACTGTTGTAAGAAACCCATCCATCTTAAATGTCTACTCTGTTGTACTTTAGTTTGAGATTGTAAATACTGAAGTGGCTGATGATCAGTATGTATAATTGTTTCTTTACCCATGATATAATGTTTCCACTTCTTCACACTCTGTACTAAAGAATAGAACTCTTTGTCATAAGTTGGATAGTTACTTACCGCAGTAGAGAACATTTCTGAATGGTAACAGATTGGCTTCCTCCCTTGCATCAAAACGGCTCCCATGGAAAACCCGCTGGCATCTGTTTCAATCTCGAATGGCTGCTGCAAATATGGCAATGTCAGAACCGGCGCTGTGCTGATCTTTTCCTTCAAAGTTTCGAAGGCTTTCTGATGCTTTCCTGCCCACTGGAAAATCTCTTTAACGCTTGTCAACGCATGTAATGGGGCAACAATGGAAGAAAACCTAGAAATGAATTTCCTCCAATACTGAACCACACCCAGAAAACTTCTGATTTCAGTAACAGTATTAGGCCATGGCCAGTTTACAATGACAACAACCTTGGCTGGGTCCACTCGTAGGTGGCCTCCACCAATAATATGGCCCAAATATACTAAAGAATTTTTAGCAAACTCACATTTAGACATCTTTACATAAAGATTCTCCTTCCTCAATACATCTAAACCTTTCTTCACATGTACAATGTGCTCCTCCCAGGTTTTTCTAAACACAAGGGTATCATCCAGGTATACAATTATAAAATCATCAATGAATGGTCGAAAGACATCATTCATGACCCGCATGAAAGTAGCAGGTGCGTTACAGAGCCCGAAAGGCATTACAAGCTATTCATACAACCCCTGTTTTTTTTTAAAAGCTGTTTTCCAAGCATCATTTTCAGCAACCCAGATTTGATGATACCCACTACGCAGATCCAGTTTAGTAAAATAAATTGCATGTTTCAACTGATCAAGCAAATCATCAATGAGAGGAAGAGGATACCTATTTTTAATGGTGATTTTGTTAAGGGCCCTGTAGTCGATGCACATTCTCCAAGACCCATCCTTTTTTGGAACCAAGACTATAGGAGAGCCACAAGGAGAAGTGCTTAGCTGGATGACCCCATTCTCAATCAGCTCCTGAACCTGCTTCTTGATTTCCTCATTCTGCATTACAGACATCCGATACATGGCTATGTTCAGAAGTGGCACATCCTGCTGCAACTGTATCTCATGCTGAATCTCTCTTTTTGGTGGTAACCCTTTCGGATCTTGAAATAAATCATCATACTCAGAAGTAAGTTCAATCATTTCAGATTTATGTTTAGGATCACATCCTTCAAAAGATTTAGAGATCTCATCACTTTTCACCTTAACCATCATTAATACAAAATTCTTACTAGAATTTACCAACCTCTTCATTTGTCCTGCAGAAACTATTGCTAGATTTGTTTTTGTCTTATGTGCTCGTACAATATATTCCACATCATCTATAAAAAGATGATACTTAGTCTTCTCTCTATAAAAGACTGCTTTCCGGTCATACAAATATGGACTCCCAAGTACTATTCCACAAATGTCAAGTGGTACTACATCCAATTCTACCTCATCCATGAAATTTTCAGTAATTGCAAACTTTAATACACATTTCTTTGTAACTTGCAATTGTGTATCATTAGTAACCCAACCAAGAGGATAGGGTTTTTCATGAGGCATAGTAACTAGATGTAATTTCTTAACCACTTCTTCTGATATCAGATTTACTTGAGAACCACTATCAAACAATGTATCAATCTTTGTGTGATTTGCAATGACACGAACATGAAACAATGCACTTCTAGTTTTATCATTTTGCTTAGAAGTAGATGGAAGATTTGTACTTGCACTAGAACTGGATTTTTCATCGATGGGAAGTGAGATACCTTTACCCTTACCCTAGATTCCGACAGCTGTAACCTTTGTTTCATCACCTGAGTCGAATCCCAAGTCTTGAATAACTGTTGCAGTAGCCTTTGCTTTGCCTTTATCTTTGTTTCCTCCGTACTTCTTTGGCCTTAACTCCGGATGAAGTTTCCAACACTTAGAGACATCATGCCCCTTCTGACAATGTGAACATGTGGGTTATTCACCCTCTTTCTTAATGGTAGCCATCTTCTTCTTCCCCTTATCTTTGTCTTTAAACTTGCTGTCAAATTTAGATGATTTCTTCATAAAAGTATCATTAACATGCTTTCCCCTAGCTTCTAAATGTGTGGCTTGAACACATACATCATCCAAATTACCGGGGTTAAACATCAACAGAGTATGTCTCAAATAAGAATGCATGCCACCAATATACTTAAGAAGAGTTTCATGTGAATCCAAAGGAACATTCAATGCAATAGCCCTCTTTCTGAATTCATGAGTATATTCTTGAATACTTTGTCCTTTAGCTTGTCTAAAAGTTTTCCAACTCATTATTAATTGTTGCATGTGACCTAAAGGATAAAATTGCTTTCTTAATAGTTCAATGAATTCATTCCAAACTGAAATTATTTTACCATCCTTTCGAAGATCTTGTTGAATCTTCTCTCCCACCAAGTAAGAGCCATCCCACTCATTTGCAAAGTGGCCAATTGAATCCTGGAAGGGTCATCATTAATGCCCTGCACCCTGCAGTATACTTCAAGATGCTTGATCCAATTGTCTAACTTTTCAACATCTAAATCTCCATTATCAGTTGGTAGTTCAAACTTTACATCCAATTTGAAATATGGCATATTAGAATTTGCATTATTTGAATGAGAAGTATGAGAAGAAGAGAAAGTTTGATTAGTTTCAGGAGGATCACCATCACCTCCTACTCCTTTTCCCTTTTCTTCCTTCTTCACTTCTGCATCTTTGGATGAAGCTGCTTCTTCTTTCTTCTTCCTTTCTTCTCGTTCATTGAGAAGAATTTCCATCATGGCTTTCATGCTAATAAAAGCCTCCAAAAACTCAGTTTTGGAAACAACAGGTTTTTCCCATTCTGTATGTCCTTCTTCTTCCCCTCATGGAGAAGACATGGTTGTTCTCGAAAATGTCCTCCTCGAGCCAATCTCAGGTTCACCTTCTACCAGTTCTCCTTCACCAAGTTTCGAATTGGACCTGGTAAGCATTCACAAACTTTTCACAAGAAGTTAACCTGCTCTGATACCATAACATGATCTGTTAGATCTTAAATTTAGTGCATTAAAAGTTTTAAAGAATGCGTTTAATAAGTTTGTTGAACACATGAAATAGCATCAACACAATTAAATGAAAGCTATAACTGAAATGAAGCAAACTGAAACATAAAATAGAATCAGAAAATGAGAGTAACAAACATAAGTTGTTAATGGAGTTCACCCCCTTCACTGGGCTACATCTCCGGGTCCCTCTCCAATGGGTACCAATCCATTAAGTGTTTTTTTTTAAATGGTACAAATGGCTTCAGACCTGCTACTCAACTTCTGCAGATCCAGAATAATATGCTGAACAAAAGTCCTTAAGACCTCTCCCCTTGAAAAGTACAAATTGGCCTCCAAAATGGCGTGGAAAGCCAAATACACAGTGAGAACAGTCGACTATAAAATTGCCAGCATCTAGAAATATCTGTATGACGAACTCTCCCCTCGTCATGGCCAAAACATCGAGTTAAATAGGCCGAGATCAAGAGTTTGACCCCTGACCTTGGCGCGTTTCAATCTATCTTTGCGCGATTTGATAACCGAACGGATAATCTTCAGGCTCTATTCATAGCTGAAACTCTGTGTTTCGCTGAGTGTTCAAACTTACGCGCATCCTTTTTTAGCATGGTATTGTTATGGCTATAACAATTTGCACATATCGCGCCAAACCTATTAACAAAACCCCGCACAACTAATTTGTTTGTTATGATAAGGCGAATTATATGTTATTTGATGAGCACGTCACCATTGTACCATTTGTTTTTCTGATTTTTGGATCGGTTGACCTTTTAGCAATAAATGACCTCCTGGATCACCATTTAAATTTCACTTTCAACAGTCAAATACCAAAGCATGCAAAGTGTTTGACGAAATTCCAACACCAAAACGAGAAGGTTTTTTTCCAACTTTGCAACTTAGAATATTTCAGTGGTATCAGAGCATGATCCTCGCCAGCTGTGGGCGGCATTGATGACTGAGGAAGGGAAGCATACCATCACTTATAGGTGCAGAAGGTATAGGAGCTTAGAGGGCAGAAGAGAAGAAATGGAGGACACTCCAGGGAAAAATGAAAATGCTAGTCCGACAGAGGACAAAGAGGACTGTTTGATCAAATGGCTTATGAAAGCCTTACAGGATATTGCAGAGGGCTAGAGAGAGACCCAAGAGTTCATGGGAATAGTCATAGGTTATGCTCTAGGGAGTAAGCATGGTGAAGAAAAGGGAGAGAGCAACAATAGAGGGCAGATGGAAGAAGGGAGAAACACACACAAACCTCATATTGAGGTGATCACTTCCAGGACCGACCCTCAGAACCGCCCTCACGACTACAGTGAGATTCCTAGGTCTACCATGCCAAAGTTCTTAGGACCACCGGAGACAGGTACAAGAGGGCAGGTAGAGCAGGACGAGCCATTAGCAACCTATTTCCAGGAGTATAAGTCCATGGATGCAGAATTGAGAGAATCTATGACTTTTGCCGAGTTTTGTAGCTTCAAGGGGAGAAACAGGCCGAGGTTCTTCAACAGGGGTCCCACGCAGAACTACGAGTTACAGCGCATGGTGGGCAAGCTCACTTTACCATACTTCGATGGGACATCGAAATGCACTGCACGAGCTTGGGTGCAAAAGCTCAACACCTACTTCCAGCTGAACCCCATGGCAGAGACCGATGCCATTAAGTTGGCCACATTTCACTTGGAGGGTGAGGCACATGACTAGTGGTACCACGGGATGTCGACTCTGGGACATGCCCATATTGTCACCTATGATGAGTTTATAGGGAGACTGGTGCATAGTTTTGATAGGAGAGATCCCGAGTTGTCTTTCAGAGACTTGGCACAGTTGAAACAAACTGGTTCGACAGAGGCCTTTATATCAGATTTCCAGAGGATATCAGTGATGGTCACCGATATCTCCCATGACTCACCGTTAGCAGGACACCAGGGGTTCCTGAAGACTTACATGCAGGTTCGGGAGAGGTTCACTTGGAAGAACCTCAAGGGAGACATACTGAAGCACGTTCAAGAGTGCGGAGTTTGCCAGCGGAACAAGGTGGAGCAAACCCATCCGACCGGATTATTACAGCCATTGCCCATTCCAGATCAGAAATGGGAAAGCATCTCCATGGATTTCATCACCGGGTTACCCAGGGTGCAGGGGAAGGATTGCATTTATGTCATGGTGGATAGACTCACCAAGTTTGCCCACTTCTTCGCTATTCCTTTAGACTACTCAACAACACAGGTGGCCGAGCTATTTTTCAGAGAGATTTTCCATTTACATGGGTTGCCCAAAACCATCGTCAGTGATAAAGACAGCAGGTTCATGGGAGGGTTTTGGCAGGAGCTTTTTAGGTTGGTAGGTACTGAGTTGACACCGAGCACTAGTTACCACCCGCAGACTGACAGACAGACAGAGATCGTGAACAAATGGGTGGAAGGTTATTTGCGGAACTACATTTCGGGGCAGCAGAGAGCTTGGGTGAAGTGGTTACACCTGGGGGAGTACTGTTACAATACCACCCATCACATGTCCATTGGCATGACCCCTTTTCGGGCACTCTATGGCTACGAGGCCATGACTTTTGCCGACGTTGTATTCAGTGACACTAGGGCACTGAAGGCCAGAGATTGGATACAGGACAACTAGGATATTCTGAGAGTGTTGAAGGAGCACATGAGGATGGCCCAGAATCAGTAGAAGATGTATGCGGACAAGCATAGGACCGAGCGCTCGTTCGAGGTTGGGGATTTAGTGTTCCTGCAATTACATCCATACCGACAATCTTCATTGAAACAGAAGGGGGCCGAGAAGCTCAAACCTCGCTACTATGGGCCCTATAGGATAACTCAGAGGGTGGGGCATGTTGCATACGAATTAGAACTACCGGAGGGGAGCAAGATTCATAACGTGTTTCACATATCGTTCCTTAAGCAGGTAATAGGACAATAGGTGGTTGCCTCACATGAGTTACCCCCTTTGGATGACGAGGGACAGTTGGCCACAAGCCCCGAAGATATTTTACAGGTACGGGAGAGGAAGCTCCGTAATAGGGTGGTCAGGGAGTTTTTGGTGAAATGGAAGGATCTACATGTGGAGGATGCTACTTGGGAAAACGAGCAGGTGTTACAGTTTCCAGGTTTGAAGTTGCTTGAGGACAAGCAAATTTGGGCAGGGAGGACTGTAATGTCCCATTTTCCCTAGGCAGTCAGAATACCGTGGTGGTTTACACAGTTTCCCATAAACCATTATACATATGAGTTAGGGAAATGATATTGGTAAAGTCACTTTCGAATTATAAAGTGAAACTTAGGAAAAGTGAGTTTATTAATATTAAACCCCTCTTTGAGGGTATTTCTCTCCAATTATTAATTAAATGAATATTTTAATGGAGAAAAAGAAAAGTGAAAGAGAAAAAGGACGGTTGAGGGTTGGAAAATCATTATTGACTATTCATTTCAAAAATTGGGTTTTGGAGAAGAGATTGGAGAGCTAGCGAGGGTTTCAGCTAGAAACCCATTTCAGCACAACCGATTCAGCAGTGAAACTATCTGCCCTAGCCGTGAGATTGGAGAAGTCATCCTGGCTTTTTATTTGCAGACATTTGGCATTGTGATTCAAGAAGCTTCATCGAAGAAGGAACTTCAGTTACAGTTTTGTGAAGAGAGAAAGCATTTTTCCTTGGCACGTGTGGAGGGCTGGGCGTTTTCCTTGAGCTGGGCGAACTCCTCATCATACTGCTGCGTTTTTTTCCTTAAAGACTGAGCTCTTCATTTCCCCGGGGTTGGTATCACTGCTGGGCATGATCTTGAGTGTGTTACTTCTGCTGTTTATCATTTCTGGGCAGCGTGTCATCTTGTTGGCCGTATTCCCATTCCTCAGGTGTCGTGTGTTCATTTTTGGTGTTGCGTGGAGGGCAAGGAAGGAGTTGGATGCTGGGTCGAACTCTGCTGGGAGACTTACACTACAGGGCGAGTGGTATAATGCTGATAGATGACTAGTAGATTGCCCCCATCAGCTGGCAGTGCAATGTATTCATGGGCCGTCCCATTTCCATCAACATGTGTGGCAGACAGGGCATTCTTTTCATTGTTGCCTGTAAATTGAAGTTCCCAGTTCAGGCATCAGTCATCCTCTTCATCTTTGGGAGGTATTTCATTTCGTTTTGACTGTCATAAACTCAGCCTTACTATTTAAATAAAATCAGCCTGAGTTTGGGTTAATTTGCTCATTCAAATGTGACTGTTTTCATTATTATTTTATGGGTTTTGCTTAATAACGAAACAATGCCTTATGCACTTCATTGGGGAGGTATAAGGGATTAAAATACCACCAAACCAACAAGCAAAACACAGAAACATACTGTTGTCCATTTAAATTTCACTTTCAGCAGTCAAATACCAAAGCATGCAAAGTGTTTGACGAAAGTCCAACACCAAAACGAGAAGGTTTTTTTCCAACTTTGCAACTTAGAATATTTCATAGATCAATTACAATTTGGATCTTGTGCCTAACTTCAATAATATAAGCCTCCAAAAAGGAAAATTTTAGGGGCTATAAAATAAAATTATTTTACTTTAAAAATAGCCCAATTTTTTATACATATAAAATTCTTAGAAATTTGAATATTTTTACAAAAATATTATCAAACATTTTATAGTTTGCATAGGCGTTGTCTAACTAAAATGACTTTTTTCGTCGGAATCCGAGGACATAAATCTGCTCAAAATCACTATTTTGTTGGTGTTTAAAATTCATTTCTGAATGCAAAAATAGTAAGAAAGTAATTCCAACGCTACTGATTTGTATCGATTGGCTATGAGATAAGGAGTATGCCCCAGCCTAACCTTTCCCCTAATACTTGGATGGAGAAATCTTTTCTGCTTGAATCGTTGTCTCACTTTGCTCATCGAGACCTCTATTCTAATAGCGGCTCCTGGAGATTCAACATGCTGAAAAACCCCTAGGGCACTTGGATTATACATAAATAATCACTCAAATCTAAGAATCTAATATTTTGTTTTGAGATTTCAATCGTCCGAGAAGAATCATTTCATAGAACGTTTAGACTACGTCATTTGCATATTAAGGACTGATAAAATTTGTCAAAGTTTTTATATTTGAGATAAATTTTCATCCTTAAAATTATCTCTGGTTTCCAATAAAATTGTATCTAAGTAAAAGAGAAATTGTTATTTTTTCAATATTATTAATAATCTTATTCTTCCTTTTTTTTTCTCTAATTGAGTTTTTGTTAGAATCTAATTAGAAAACCTTGAAATTCTTTATTTTTTTACTTTTTTGGAGATTGGAATCTACAAACCTCCCCTAAAAGTTTGCTAATAACTAATTTTTTTTTATTGGAACCTCACTAAGAAATCCCTTGGAATCTAATTTTTGGAATTCATTAAGAAACCCCTTGGGATCTAATTAAGAAACCTCCCCTAAAAGTTTGCTAATAACTAATTTTTTATTGGAACCTCATTAAGAAACCCCTTGGAATCTAATTAAGAAATCTCCCCTAAAAGTTTGCTAATAACTCATTTTTTATTGGAACCTCATTAAGAAACCCCTTGGAATCTAATTAAGGAACCACCCCTAAAAGTTTGCTAGTAAATAGTTTTAAATTAAAGGGACCTACCCTAAAAGTTTGGGGGTAAATAATTTATATTTTTTGCTACTGATTAATTTTTCATTAGAATCTAATGAAGGAACCCTGGAATCTAATTTTTTGTTGGAATCTAATTAAGGATCCTCCCCTAAAGGTTTGCTAGTGAATAACATTTCTTTATGAATTGCTTCCCAAATAGAACCCCTGACACGCACCCCTGTTCCGTTGGACCCCGACAATTGGCATCTAAAACAGTCCGCCGCGTCTATCTATTTGAACTGTGTTTTTATCACATGGAAAACAGTCCGCCGCGATCAACGCCGCGATTTCTAGTTCTATGTAGACTCGGTCAATGCGGCGATTTCCTCGGAAAAGGTCCCCGAGTCTACTTTCCAGTTAATGCGGCGAATTTCTTGGAAAAGCACCGCCCAATACTAGTTGAATTGACTTGAGTTTTAGGGTTTTCTGTATTTCCTGTTACTTCTGTCATGTTGCTTTACAATTTTTTCACTACAGCCACACTGTGTCACCACCATGGCGATTTCTACGGCGGTTATTTTTCGACCAGGACAGCTGCTGTGTATATATATGCACATAGCCAACCAAGAACACAACGTTGGTGTTAGCAAAGGGAAAATGGATCATAAAAATGTTCTTGTGATGTTGCTTGTAATCATGGTGGCCTTTGTAGTTGCAGTGAAAGAAGATAGTTCATATGATGATCATCAATATTTGTCTGACTACATGGCTGGTGGATTAACTTCTGATTCTCATGTTTTGAATGGACGTAACATGCTGCAGAAGGAGGCTCTTCTGCATAAAAAGGACTGGGAGGCTCTTCTGTCATTTAGAGAGACCATTACATCCGATCCAACAGGATCGTTGTCCAACTGGACACTTGAAAATTCAGAGAATCTATGTTCGTCATGGTATGGTATTCGGTGCAGAAAACGCACCCAAAGAGTGGTGGCCATAATCCTTCCTGGATTACAATTGGAAGGAACCCTTTCAGTATCTCTGGGCAGTCTCTCTTTGTTGCGCACTTTCGATATTTCTTATAACTCTTTGACAGGAGGAATTCCACCAGAATTTGGGCGGCTTAAAGCGCTGGGAACACTTGATCTCAGCAATAATCTCCTCTCCGGTTCTATGCCAAAATCACTGTCTAATTGCACACGTCTTCGATGGATCGGGCTTGCACAGAACAGGTTGGCGGGGAGCATTCCAAGAGAGTTTGGTCGTCTAGTTGGGTTGGAACAACTCATCTTGTCCGGGAATGTTCTGAATGGAAGTATTCCAACTTCTTTGAGAAACTGCACATCTCTACAGGAGCTGTCCATTGGAAGCAACAATTTGAATGGTACAATCCCTTTCTTCTTAGGTATGATGACAAGTCTATCTTATCTTGATCTTAAATTCAATTCACTACACGGTCTCATCCCTCCAACTCTCAGCAATTGCACTGAAGTATCATACATNGAGTATAGTAAATAAAACATTATGATAATATGTTATATGATTTTTATGATGTTTTTATAATCTTTGTGATGTTTTTAATTAAATAAATAAATTGTTTAAGATTGTTATGAATATAAAAAATGATGCTTGAAAAGGAAAAATTAGAACACGATTATATTGTTGGAGAATAAAAAGAGACATACACACCTTTAAAATCGAGCTTTCCTCGCATATATATTGTAAAATGAAATATATAATGCTATTCAATAATATATTTATTTATAGAAAATTTATATTTTTATTGGAAAAATTAAAATTATATAAATATAGATAAAAATATTAAAAATAAAATATATTTAATTATGTAAATAATAATGGACACATATTAGCATTTTAAAGAAAATCATTTTTAAATAGATATATGAGATAAAGATTTTAACTATTGTCATTTACTATATAAAAACATTAATTCGTTGTTAATTAATTGATAGGAATAATAAATTAAGATGTATAAGAATTTAGATATTTGAAAGAGAAGAATTAATTGAGTTATAAGAAAAATTTAAAATATATTAAAACAAAAACATATTGTTAATTGAAACACTTAGAGTTATAATAAATTTTTTTAAATATATTTTTAAGTATTTTAAATTACTTGTCATTTACTACCTACAAAATTAATTAATTTTTAATTAATTAATANATATATATATATATATATATATATATATATATATATATATATATATATATATATATATATATATATATATATATATATATATATATATATATATAATTTATTAAACACTTGAGGAATCATAAATAAAAACATAAACTTATCAATTACTTATTAATATTTATGTAAGATATAATTATTAAAAAATAAGTGTCATTTATTACATAAATAAAATTAATTTGTTTTCAATTAATATGGATGATAAATTATATACTTTATGAATTTAATATTAATATATAAAGATATAAATAGATTAATTAATTTTAAATCTATTAAGTATAAGAGGAATCATAAGGCATGAACTTATCAATTAGTCATTAATATTTATGTGAGATATAATTATTAAAAAAACACATAAAATAGGTGAGAAGTTATAATAACTCTTTTATGAGTTTGTTAGATCTTTATTCATGGATTTTAAAGTCACATTTAATTTTAATTTTAGAGATAATAGTATGATACTTTCTAATTTGATTATTGTACACATATATGAGTTTAGATCCATCTTAACTTTTGATCTAGTAAGGGTTAAAAGGGATCAAATCCCTACGGTAGAAATCTTTTTTAGACTACAAAACTTAAGGAAAGGTTTGTACCTAGAAGGATTTGATCTTTTTAGGTGCTTGTTAGATTAAGAGTTAAAATGGATCAAGGTTGGTTCTAGTTGTAGGCAATCACATGAAAATTCTAGATGATCATCATTATGTATTTGTGTATGTTTGAGGTGAATCTCATCATTTGAAAATTTCTAGAAGTATAATTTATCTAGAGAATACTATAAAAAAAGTCACTTTAAAAGTATATATGAAGAGCATTACAATGAATAGTAATAAAGTAATAATGTTCAATGGAAAAGAAGGTGAATCATAAGAAACTAATAGAATGCATTTTTTTTCCGCAGAAAAAAGCGTAATTCTTATCATTATAATGATCAAAATTACATTTTGTAGATACACTTTTGTAGTGTATTCCTGTGATATAGTATGCTTGTATTACTTCAGAGCATGAAGTTATGTCTTCTGCATCCCGTAGGATCTTTCATAATCATTACAAACCAATAAAAGGCTTTTGTATTTGTTGTAGTTCTTTCTTCTTGATCTCATTGGATTTTATACCAAAATCTTGAACCAAAAACGGTTTCAATAGTTCACAAAAAGGTTCTTTGTTGTTCTTTTATTCGTTCATTTAAGGACTTTGTGATCTTCCAACGCCCATTTCCATGTGAGTGCCTTCTGTCGATGCCCTGTATGCTTCTTCATTTCTTTCCCTGTAGACATGTTGTCAGGAAAAAGAATCAAAAAGTCTCTGTAGTGTTTTTATGTCTTCCACAATATTTGCAAGTCTGATATTGTTGCATCTTTGAGTCCCATTTATCCATTTTATTGCATTTTTTGAGTCTCCAAAAATTGTTATCTTTTTGCAATCCTTTTCAATTGCAAAGGCCAAGAGTAGTTTGAGGCTCATAAGTTCAGCATAATTATTTGTTCCATTTCCCAATCCATACGTCAAAGTGTAGTAGTGAGTGTCTAAGAAGTATAGTAACCCTCCACCTCGATAGGTATAGTGTTGGGAATCTTCGTCAAAGAAACCCCAAGGTATTGATTTTTCAATTGTTACTTCTCTTATCGTTTTGTTCTTGTTTCTACCTTCCGAAGGAGCAAAGGAGGAGAAGATTGCCAAACTATTAAGAGAAGTTTTTTCTAGAACTATAGACACCTCATTAAAAATGGCTTCATTCCTTGCGAGCCACACTCCCCAGATGATCAACAATGGTAGTATTCTGTATCTTTTATAAGATAAGTTTTCCCACTATTTCATCCAAGCTTGTTCCAATGTGTGGCCTTCCCATCGAAATTTTTTTGCCAGGGAACTGGAGAATTCAGTCCAAACCATTCTTATATAAAAACAGTCTAGGAAAAGGTGTTGTGCGGTTTCCCCCTCATTCTTGCACAATGAACATCTACCTGGTCCAACAAAGTTTCTTTTTTGGAGTATGTCCCAGGTGGGAGCTTTGTTTGAAAGCACGCTCCACCAAAATAGTTTTGACTTAGCAGGGTAGTTTACCTTCTAGATCCTTTTCCACCACTAGACTAGTTTTGTTTGTACTAGATCTTGTATTAAGTGAATGTATCCTTCCTTTGGGGTGTAGATGCTTGAATCATTTATGTCCCACACCAGTTCATCTTCTTGGTCTCTTAGTCTGATCTGTGAAGTTTTTAGGGTTGTAAGGTAACTCTTCAGTTCAGCTGAGTCCGCAACGTTTAAGTCAAGATCGTTGGTTGACTTCCACCCTTGAGCCCAGAGAGTTGTGGAAGGTTGGTCAACAAGGGATTTTCGGGACATCGATCCTTTTAGTCTTAATGAATGAATAAGATGATCTGATAGTATGTGCTTCCCTTCACTTCCCATCTATGGATCTACCCCCAATCTTACCCGAAGTTCGTTTCCTACTTTCCAAGCAAGTCCATTCTCGATAACAGAGAATGATTTTATGACAGCCTTTCATATCACCGAGGCTCCTTTAAGTGTTTTATGAGCTCATCCGATCCAAGACTCCACTGAGTTTGGTTCAATGTACTTTCTTATAATTACCTTTGTCTAGAGCCTATTTGTAGTGAGTAGGCGCCAACCCCCTTTAGCAGCCAAGGCTTTGGAGAAGACATGTATATTTTTTAGGCTCCATCCACCTAGAGAATTTGGGACTGCAATCCTTTTCCATCTAACCCAATGTAATATCCCTCGACTGAACCCAATTGTAAATGTAATATAAATATACTTAAGTTGGTGATTTGTTTTGACCTCATTTGATAATGCACATCATGTAGCATAGTGCGCGCATGAACTGCGTAGTAAAATGATGTAATATGCACATTGCAAGATATCGTGCGCAGTAACTAAAGTGCGCGCAACCTTGAGGGCAGTGGATATCGTGCACAGTAACTAAAGTGCGCGCAATATTAAGGTAAGTGAACCTTTATGTATATGATATGCATTATAGGCTGGTGAACCAGTATTATAAGCCATAATGCTTATGTTTTGGTATTAGGCCGGAACGCCTAGATGTCAAGGGCCAATGTGCCTACTTTGTACATGACTCATGATTAATATAAAATACATCATTGCGCGTAGACCGACCATGATAAAAGAGATGGGGGATTGAACTTCACCAATTAGGGAAAGGGAGGGCCAAAAGTCAAGGGAATATTATATTAAAATTTCCTAAAACATAAAGTATGGACAATTATTTTATCCTAAGTTCTAAAGTTGGGGACAAGTGGACAAAAGTAACTTCCGATATGACAAGTGTCAAGTTGTGGACATGCATTCATATCGTGGGGGAACTTAGCTCATTGAGAGATTTCTCAGGGATACCTTACGAATAACGGGAGGACCATCATTCTCACAATCACTTTTCACGAAGAGTTCACAGTAATTCCTGTACACACTCAGTTATCTAGTCAATGATTCCATGACCATTTCACTCATACATTATGTTATCCTTGAGACAACCATTTCACCTTTCTGAAGCCTGTTTCTGCACCCTTTTTGGTTGGTGTACTTGGTTAGCTTAGAGTGGGATTGAAGAAGCGGGTTGTCAGGACCGTGAGCAGTTCTTTGAGAGAGAGAATTGTTGGGGATTGATTCCCAAAGGTGCTAAACTGCATCTATAGCGCTTTGAGACTTCTGGTCCATCCTGTTGTTGAAGCCCTGGAAGGGAAGTGGGGAAGCCGAGGGATTGTTGAGCAGAAAAGGGGCACACTTCCTTGGGTGGGACAAGCATGTGGGGAATGAGAGGTTGTAGGCTGTTAGTTGAGTGAGCACCTGAGACAGAGTCTTTCCTATTGTTCATGAGCCTTAGCCTGGATAGGAACCCTTTGCCCTGGGTGGAGTTCAGTCCCAGCTCGGGGGTGACTCACTGTTGAGAGTGATGAACAGTTCAGTCTATGGATGGGAGGATCGTGGACGGCCTATAAGCAGTTGGTGACAATCTTTCTAAGATAAGTACCAATTGTATGATAAATTGATATGTTGTTTTGTTATTTACATGCCTATGTTATGATTTTATCATATATGTGATTATGATTGCTTGTGTGCTTATGGGTAATTTCCTGTAAATGATGCATATAGGTAGTTACTGCTATTTCAATATAAAAGTTGTATGTTACATAAATTAATTGTTTGTTTATGTTTAGATGGAAAGCTTCCGCGAGCGTGCTGTATGTATATGTTTTAGTTGCATGCAGTTTAAAGAGTAAATTTATGTGGCATTGCTTAGTTGACTACTGGGTATGCTACTGTATGTTCCATAGTATGGGAACGAAAGTGTTCCCTAGAGTAGCATTGCCCATCCCGATGGCTGGGAATGTTACCGACTAGTGTCAGAGCATGAGTGGTTGCTCTGGAGTGGTGTACCCTAGCCTGAGGTTGGCCGAGGGGATCGTTACACCCAAGGTGTCACATGTATATCTTTCTTCCCACTCCACAAAAATCTGAAGAGATCTTTCTAGTTGCCTCCAAAGTTCCTTTTGGGATCCAAGACAGTGACATCCAAAACACAGGGATAGCTTCCAAAACTAATTTTACTAGGACTAATCTACCAGCCCTGGAAATCCATCTATGGCTCCAAGATATTAATCTTTTTTCCAATTTTTTGACAAGCCATGTCCAATCCTCCTTCCTGTAATCATTTGGTTTCAAAACAAATCCCAAGTACTTCAGTCCTTCATCAACAGTTTTCTCTTCGAAGGGGAAATGTTGTCGAAACCATCCTTTTTCATTTTCTGAGAGGAAAAAGGAGGTAAGGGTAGACTTCCCTTCATTTATAATCATTCATGTAGCTTTGGAGAAAAGATTTACAGTGTTCTTTAGAGTCTCGGCCTCCCCTTTTTTCTCTGATGTGAACATGAGGATATCATCCACAAAGAGGAGGTGTGTCATTTGTAGACTATTGGAAATATTAATAACTGGAAAAGTACCTGAACGCTTTTTTGCTGCAAGAGCCCTGCTTGGGCCTTCAACCACAAGAAGAAAAAGAAGAGGAGAAAGGGGGCATCCCTGTCTTAAGCCCCTTTCATGTCTAAAAAAGGTTGTTGCCGAGCCATTTATGAGCACTGAGAAGGATACAGTTGTAATGCAGCACATAATCCATCTGATAAAAGGGACTGTAAAGCCTAAGTGTGTTAAAAGAAGTCAGATGTAGAGCCAACTTACTCTGTCATAGGATTTGGATAGATCATTGTTTAGCACCGCACTCTTTAGATTTCTGGTCTTTATGCTATGTAAAGCTTCATGTGCCACCCCTATTGCTTCATGGATCCGTCTGCCTTCCAGAAACTGAAACTGTTCGAGTGAGATTTTTTCAGAGAGTATTATTTTAAGTCTTCTTGCTAAGACTTTGGACATGATCTTGTAGATGCAGTTGCAAAGGGAAATTGGCATGAAGTCATCTAGTATGTCTGGATTATCCTTTTTAGGAATGAGGGAAATGAAGGTATATTTTAAACTAAGTAGAATTTGTCCAGATAGCCTTGTCTCTTCAACTAAGTTTAGTATATCTTGTCCAATAAAATCAAAGAAACCCATAAAGAACTCAATTGTCCATCCGTCTGGCCTTGGGCTTTTGTCCTTTTGAAAACTGTTCATTACATATTTTAGCTCTTCTAAGGTTACCTTTTACATAAGAATTATGTTATCCTCCTCATTTGTAAAGCTAGGGAAGTACTGTGTCATTCAGATCACTTCTTCAATAGTGGCCTTGTTTTCTGCTTTATAGAGTTCCTGGAAGTAGTTTTTTCCGATTCTTGACATTCCTTCAAAGGTATGTTCATGTTTTCCATTAATATCTTTAAGTTGCCAAATTGTGTTTATGCATTTCCTGCCCTTTGCATAAGCTTGAAATTTTTTTGTGTTCTCATCTCCACTTTTTAGCCAAGTGGCTCTACTTTTTAATCTCCAAGTTTCTTCTTTTTCCTTAAGGATTTTGTTTCTCCTTTCTTCCAGTTTAAGCAGATTTATTTTGGCTTCTGTCGTGTCAAAACCACCACCTTATTCATCCGATATTTGTTTTAACTGTGATTCTAGTTCTTTTAGTTCCATGTCCTCCTTAAGAGATTTCTTATGGGCCCAACTCTTTTTTTTTTCTTTGATTTTGTGGATATTTTTGACAAAGTGTAAACTTGTTGCCTCGTTTCTTTCTGGGTTGTAGACTATCCAATTTTCCTTGATGAGATTTAAAAAAGTGTCATCATTGAGACAAGTTCTATTGAATTTGAATGGACTGGGTGGCTTGTTCATCCCATTCCTTAATTCAAAAAAAATCGAATAATGATCAAAGATTCCCCCATGTCTGATCCATTG
This sequence comes from Picea engelmannii, assembly GCA_009831015.1. Lineage (NCBI taxonomy): Eukaryota > Viridiplantae > Streptophyta > Pinopsida > Pinales > Pinaceae > Picea > Picea engelmannii. The sequence continues at coordinate 117,645 of ML802010.1, forward strand.
TTTCATTTGAAAGGATTTTTCAAGAAGTGTATCCTTTATCAAAAAATAGTCCAATATTTTGGCTACACTGGCTTCACCCACTCTATTGTTTCTCCAAGTATATTTGAGTTTGACTGGCTCAATATCCAGAAATTTGTGTTCCGCCAGTTTTTGTGTGAAGTAACTAGTTAAGGGATCCATTCTTGCATGAGTTCCCCAGAATTCATTAAAACCCAAGGAGAAATTTAAATCTCCTCCCAATATTATAAGTTTTTTCTTTTAAGAAAGACTTGGAGAAGATTTTGTCCCAAAAGCGGCCTCTATTATGACATGGTCCATAGATGTTGACAATGTTGACGGGTTCTTCCAATTCCTTCTTGATAATTGTAATACCGAGACCAAAGTCAAACCCCCAAGAGTTGATGACTTTTATAGTGCATGAGTTCCATCCAATAGCTATACCTCTTGACCTTCCAAGAGATTCCAGTGTAATGAACTTCCAATTTGGTAGTAAAGTAGAGAGTTTGTTGTAAACTTCAACCCCTTCCCCCAAGGTTTCCTGAAGAAGAAGGACGTTTGGATGTTTTGTAAGAATCACCCTTTTTAGGGATGGTCTTTTGAGGTGGCCAACCAATCCCCTATAATTAAAAGAACAACATTTCTTCAAGACCCCTTTCTCAGGGTTCGCCTTGCTCTAAGCACCCTTTCTATATAGACCTATTTTCCTGCTAGCAGGTCAATCTTAGCTTTCTTTTGTGCCTTTGAAATGAGGGATTTTCTTCCTCTTCCACTTTTATCTGTTGTGGCCAGATCTAGGGCTAGACCTCCCAAGTGGTCTTTGTTCATAGATATTAAGAAGTAATGCCTAGAGGAGGTGTCAGAAGAGGCTGAAGATTCCTCCAATACTAGGGCAGAAGGTGTAGAGGGAGGATCCAAAGGATGAATGGATGAGGAGGAGGTATATTTGTTCGAGGAGCAGGGAGGGAGCAAAGGGGTCAGTGAGGTGGAGGGGAGGACATTAAGGTGGGAAGGAAGTGGGAGAAGGGAAAAGGGAGATCAACCACTCTAAACCATTTATAGATACATTGTTTATTAAAACAATAATAGAAGGAGAAGGGTTAGAGGAGGTACCCGTAACTGACAAAGTTATGGTTTATGTCAAGACTGTACTTCACTGATACGGTTCTATTGTAACCATATTTGAGCATTGATATACTTTCTCCACAGGCGCTTCCTCTATAAAGTGATTCTTTTGACAACCCTGATCCCTTTGACAGTTGATGGCGGAGACCTTTGAGCCATAAAATTTCTATGAAAAACATTTGTGCCTACCATACATTGTTCCTTTGGTTCTTAAAGGAAGCTTACAACTCTTGATAATATGGCCATACTGATGACACCTTCTGCACTTGAAGGGTATATTCTCATAGTCTAGTTTTTGAATATAGTTGCATCCTCCCCAGCTGAGATCAATCTCTTCACCAAGACCTTCCCTGATGTTTAGATTTACCAAAATTCTTTCTACCTTCCTTTGTTTTGATTCTTCAAAGTTCATGTCTGCATCCAAGAAATCTCCTAAAGAATTTCATATTTTTTTGAAATATTCGAAGGACCAAAGGTGGAAAGGTAGGGTTGGTAGTCTTACCCAAACCGGGATTTTATCAAGTCATTTTGTGCTTGCATCAAAGAGCGGGCTCTAAGGTTGGAGAAGAAGTGGGGAGTTGTTGATGCTCTAGGCTTTACCTAGTGCCCATTTGGAGTGCTCAGTGTTATGGAAGGTGAAATTGTACCAATTTATGTTTAGCTCCACAAGATCCAGTAGGTATCCATGTTCATCCTTCTAAGCATTATGCATCCAATCTCAAATTGTTCTAACCGCAAAAATTATTCCATTAACATGTCCTACGATCGTTTGATTTTCCATGTGGTTACCCGACTGATCTCTATGTCTTCTCCGAGTGAAAATTTTCCAACCCTTCCTTTTGTTTTTAGTCTTTTCCTCTTAATCCTAGATCCTACTTCTCTTGATCGTGTGCCACCATGTGTCGTCCTGTCGTCCGAGTGTGCAAGAGGCTTCCTTAAATGTTCCCTGGAGAAAGAGGTCTGGTTGCATCCTTTGTGCTCATATGGTTCTAACGGGGCTGAAATGAAACCCTTGTTTGAGGGGTAGGATATAGTGGCACCTTGCCCCTTAGCTGAATGGACTGAGGAAGCTGCATCGGGTCTAGTGGAAAGAAGGTTGTGGGAAGGCTCAAAGGGAGAGTGGATTAAACCTCCTTCAACAAAGTTTACCTAGTCTAAATCTGTTGCCTGAAGCGGATTGAGGGGTGGTATTAAATATACCAAAGAATTCGATAACCCCGACACCCAGGGTTATGTGAAATCACCAAAAAGGAGGTCGTCGAGCTGTGGGGGCAGTGAAGGGGAAAGAGGGTTAGACTGAGAAGGAAAGGGATTGAGGATAGAAGAGACCCCATCTTCCGCCAGTTGTTCAAGAGGTCCTCCACCCGCCAAAACCTCAAGTGCCACGACATCCACCAAATTTGACTTCTTGTTTGCACCAGAAGCCCACGCGGTCATCAAGAGAGAAGCCTCCGTTGAGAGAGCGTCAAGAATGTGCCAGGAAAAGGCCACCGGGAAAAAGACAAATGGGAATTTGTTAAAGTGGAGGGATACAAACTAACCATGAGCTAGAGGTAAAGGAACCTGTGAAGAGTGCAACCCTATGCGGAAGTGACACTTCATAACCGCAGACCAATAGAGAAAATAAATATACTCCAATACTTTCCCTACTTAATAATCATAACCTTGAATTTTTCGAAAGTAATAGAATGCATATAATAAATAAGAGATAGATTAAGTAATGACCAATCTCAATTTTTCTTATTGATTTTGAAGACAATTCAAATCTTTTATTCGAGATATCATGATGAAGGTCATACCATGTCTCTCTCTTGCTTTCCAATATTAATAATTGTTTTTTCCAACCTCATATGCTCCTCACAATTATATTTACATTCTATTGCATGATTTTAGTTGTAATGCATTGTATATATATTATAATGGTTTTAATGTGGGAATACTAACATATGAATAATACCCAACACACCCAAACAAACAAAGTGGTGGACTTCAACTTATAGCCGATAATTTTTTTTCTAACGTCATAGTGTGTATTTTGAAATTGATTTGCATTATGTTATTGTTAAATTTGTTTCACTTTATAATTTGCACTATCTCACTACTGAAATTAATGCACCAAATCAATTTTATTGGTATAGTTTATTCAATTAATGCCCTAAATCATTTTTCATGGTATTATCATTGAAAGCAATGCACCTTATTGTTTTGAACTATGTCATTACTAAAATTAATGCAACCACTTCATTAGTTTAAATAATTTTTCATCGTGTCATCATTGAAATTAATACACTATATTATTTTTCATTATGTCATTGTTGAAATCAATAATCATCTTTTACTATATCATCACTGAATTCAATGCACCCTATTATTGTGTGTTATATCATTGTTGAAATCAATGCAAATGTGTAATGCATGTGCATCAAATAATTGTTGAAATAAATATAATTTCTCGATAACTTTAAATAATTTTTCATTGTGTCATCATTGAAATCAATACACCTTGATTGGAATGTAGCCTTAAAGATGATCATTTTTTACTTCCCCTTACATTAAAATTTTGATAAAATTTTTAAATATCCTTAGCTATATACATAAAAGGTTTATATTCAATTATGTTGGACATTATATATATTGGAGACTAAGGAAGTCTCCAATATATTTAAATATATAATAAACACATCCCAAATCTTGTTTTTTTTCCAAAAAAAAAAGAAAACATTAAGAATGATTTCTTCTATATCCATGTTCTCCATGTGTACTTTCTCCTATGCTTTCCTTGGTTAAAACTTTGTCTTTTTTACCCTGCTTATGTCAATATTGAAATTCTAAAAAAGCCTATATTTTTTTTTTCATTTGAGAAAATCAGGACATTTAAATAAGACATCATTGAATTTGAGTAGAGGATATTTTCTTAATGTCAATACTCAAATTATAAGAAAACCTAATTTTTGGTTCATTTGAGAAAATTAGGATATTTAGCTAAAAAAATTGTTGAATCGAAAGAAAATAATTGTGTTAATGTCAATACTCAAATCTTAATAAAGCCTATTTTTTTATTCATTTGAGGAAGCTAAGATATTTGGCTAAGAAATCGTTGAATCTTAACCTCAACAGAATTAGAAAAATGTTAAGGAAATGCACCTACCTCTGACTACATCTTGGAAAGTGTAATATAATTTTGTTTCACAACGTTAGGTAGGCATATCATGATTCCCATTACTTAAATATGCATAAGTTTTTCTTCTAGTACCGGTGTTTCACCATTGATTTATCAATACATGAAAGGTTACTTTCACTTTCTCTTTCTTCTGTAAAGGATTCAAACCCAACTATATTTCTTACACGAACATACCCATGACCATATCCACTTTGGTTACAATAACTAAATTTCTTTGACCATAGGATAAACTCTTGAGACATTTTTGTTGACTCTCGTGTAGGGAAATATACAATGATACAAATATAATTAGAATGATTCTCTCTTTTGGAGTGATATATTCCTAGATGATATTTATTATTTGTTCGTAGATATCCTATATTTTCTCATAAATAAGGACCCATACTATCCCTAGTAAATATACCATTGTTAGGTTTGGAGCATCAAACATGCTCACCTAAAGAGTTATAGGTGTATCACTTAGAGCCT
>ML802010.1:152127-162675 GCA_009831015.1 Picea engelmannii
TTTTAGTTATATTTTCATATTGGGACTATGATAGTGATTATGTGCATAACATAATGATTTATTCTCTTGTGAAATCAATCTTGAATTTTTGTCAAAACCCTATTTTGCAACATAATTTATCTTTTTACCTAGGAACCATATTGAAGTTGTACTTGTACCATCAAAAACAATGTTTGGATTCCATTTCCAATTGGGGTCATAATACAATTTTTGAATAGTATTTGTAGAAGTTACAACCATTTTAATTTGAAAATGCAAAAACCTCATGGAAATGATAGATCCACTAGCTATAGGATTCCCCTCTCTATATTCCATTTCTTCCTAAAGGATTTCTTTTGTATTTTGAAGAAAGGTAGATATATTATATATAGGTCATTGGTTGCTCCTAGTTTCAATCCAAAATGGCTTTGAGAAGTGTTGCATAAAACAAATATACTCATGACTCAACCAATAATTTTCTCTAGATTCCTATGATCCAGATGATGTAGGATATGAAAAGAGATTTCCAAGATATTTTCTTACAAAATCGTCGTTAAGAAACCCAATATCACTAGTTTCTTTATATCTAGAACCCAAAATGCATATTCCTAATTTTGATGGAAACTTCAATGGTGATGAGACTTTTTCAATTTATCCACCACTACCATTATTGAATCATGTTGCCTTACTACATGATTGTCCCAAGTCCTGTGCTACTCAAAATATTGTAATGCATGGGAGCCATTGATTTTATCCCTTCTTCGTCATCCGATCAAGTGTGTGGGGAAGTTATGCACCAGGAGGAAAATGGTACAGGATGGGACCTTCCCATCATCACATCTAGTGGATGAGTTCCAAGTAGTGGGTTTTAGTGGAGGTGGGACCCTCTTATCCCATCAAGGGTCCAATCATGTCAGGTGGGTAGCTGAGTACAGGTGGGGCACATAAATATTATTTAATAAAAGAAAAGAAAAGAAAAAGAAAAGTAGAGAGAAAGGAAGAAAGAGAAAGGAGTAAGGTTGGGTGTGACGGGGCATGTGATGTGGCTATGGAGGTCACATGGCATCATCTCAGGGTGCCATGTGTACTTGAGGTGCCAAATCAACAAAGAATATTCTATGTTAAAAAATATGGAGCCAAACTTTTATTTTGGCCATAATAGGATTCTATTAACCCATAATTAGGTGAGATTTTTTGGGTATGTTCCCTATGCCAAGGGTATAGAATTGACAACGAGGACAATTTCTCAATTATGTACCAATTCTCTAGAATTTGCAAATTATTGATTTTTCAAGAATAGACTAATACTCACTGGAAAAGCTCTATTTTTTATGATATTTTTACAATGAGATAGGAAAGAAAACATGAAAATACCCAGTGAAATGATTGTTCGTGAGGCTTTGCTGATGCGCGGACAAAAACCCTATCTCTCTCACAGCATAGCCAGTTGCAGTACGCACACAACACCAGGCGAGGCAATCCACCAACGACGACCATGAAAACTTGGTGGTCATTGATACACCGATATGGGCGAGGAGGGGGGGCAAACCCCCCTCATACCGCAATGTGGTGGCCAATGACAAATCGGGCGTTAGAGCAAGGAGACCCACCTTCGAGCCGCCGCCGCAGATAAGAGAGCAGCTCTTAGCTAAGGAGCAGGGTCTGAGAACGGAAATGGACACAGAAGCAGGAACATCCCAGCCCAAGCTGCCACGAAGTTGGGAACCAGGTAAATGTATTCCACAAATGGAAAAACCTCCGAGATATCTCATTAGTTCAACTAGGGTTGGAGAGCACACACAATTTATGAAAGAACACGCCCTCATTGGTAAATTCCTGGGACTTTGGCCCACAGAGAGGGACCTTAACAAGTGGATTAAGCACTAGTGGAACCCCAAAGGAGACTATGAGGTGCAACTCAGCTCCAAGGGTTTATTCACCATCATTCTATACAACCTAGAGGACAAGGACAGGATCTTTGAAAATGGACCATATTTCTTCAACTCTACAGGGCTGTTCCTATGCTTCTGGACTGAAAGATTTAGCCCGGATAAAGAATACTTTACCATGGCCCCTGTATGGATACATCTATACTCCCTCCCACAAGAATTCTGGCTGGAAGAGATCTTGATGGGCATAGGTAATACCCTAGGACAGTACGTCAAAACTTCGGAAGCTACAAGGAAGAGAAAATACACCTCATATGCTAGGATCTGTGTATACATGAATATCTCGAAAGAACTCCCTAGAATGGTGACCCTTGAATACCAGGATGAGGACTGGAAACCAACTCTGGATTATGAGCACATTCCTTTTAGATGCAGGAGATGTCATGAGCACGGCCACCTATATCGGGACTGCCCTCTCATCAAACAAGCCGCAAAGGCAAGCGAAACCACGCAGAAGGATGGCTTCACCACTATCACCTCAAGAAGGCGAAACCCCCCAAGAAAGCAAATCCCAGATTCTAGTCAAAAAATTGCAACCAAAAACTCATATGAGATTTTGGACCAACTGCCAGAAGAAGAGGAAATCAAAGACCCACACAAGGACCCTCAGCAGAAGCCAAAGAACAGCCCAAATATCAACCCTAATCCTACAACTGGCGAAACCCACACAGAAGACAGAGGAGAAGGGGATGGGGACACTCCAATGTTGATTGACGACCGAGACCTGGCAAGAATAGACCTGGAAAAGATGGAGGAAGCTCTCAACCAGAAATACCTACAAACCCTACCTGAAGAAAAATTGCACAAAGTCCATAAAGTCTTTCTAAACTCTTCAACTGGCTCTACGACACGCCTGGGCATAGCAACGGACCTGAGTTCTGGCTCAAAGAGAATCCCTCGAGAGAACAAAATAAGAGGGTGGAAAACTGCGCACCAACTGATCAAGGAAGTCGACAACCTTATGATAAACTCGGGTCAGATCCACAAGCTATTGGAGGGATACCTCCACTCAGCCCCTCCTTCTTAATGATGAAGTTCATCACCTAGAACATCAGAGGACTGAACGGTAGATCCAAGCAAAGGATTCTACGAGACTGCATCATAGCAGAAAAACCAGACATTATGATGCTACAGGGAACCAAATGCCGAGGAGCAGAAGCTGAAGCAATCTTTCAGCATATATGGCGAGCATGAAACTCCTTAACAATAGATTCAACAGGGGGCTCAGGTGGCCTTGCCATCCTATGGAACCCGCACAGCATCACAATCAGCAAGCCCTTCACAACGATAGGCACAATAACCGCCCACTTCGAGGTTATTGGCTCGAATCAGAAAGGATCCATCACCAACGTCTACGGGCCCCACAACAATCAGGACAAAGACAATTTTATGAAGCGGTTGGAACTGATCAAAACCCTGGCAGCAACACCAAATTGGATCCTAGGCGGCGACTTCAACATGATCCTGACGCTGTAGGAGAAAACAGAGGGCACCAAAAAACTCGAACAAGATAGTGGTAAGTTCATAACTCTCATTGACCATCTAAATTTGGTAGATATAGAAAATAGCAATGGTACTTTCACCTGGTCCAATCGTAGATCGGGCAATCAACACGTCGCCTGTTGACTGGATCGTTTCTTAGTCACTGAAGAAACATTGGAATCAGGCTCCTGTTTGGAAAGCCTCATTCTACCAAAAGCAGGTTCATATCACTGGCCCATCGTTTTGTAGCTAAATTCGGGAGACCCACCCAGGTACAAGCCTTTTCGCTTTGAAAAATTATGGCTGCAGCACCTGGAATTTCAGCGACTAGCCAAATCCTGGTGGGCACAAGCGGAAATAGACCATGGATCCAATATGTACAAATTCCAACAATGCCTTAAAAACTTCAAACAAATGTTGAAACAATGGAACAAAAATTGTTTTGGCGATATACTCCACAGCATCAGGACTATAGAAAGCAGGTTGGGGGAGATCCAAAAAACATTCATTTCTGGCTCGAGAACTGCCGAATTAATGGAGGAAGAGGCACAACTACAGGAGCAACTTGAAGAAAGAAGGAAGCAAGAGGAAATCTTATGGAAGCAGAAATCCAGGGTGCAATGGCTCAAGGAAGGGGAGAGGAACACAAAAAAATTTCACAAGGCTATGATACACAGAAGACATGTCAATAGGATCACCCACCTGGAAGACAGTCAAGGCAACATCATCAGGGAACATACCAAAATCGAGGAAGATCTTATCAGGTACTATCAGGACCTACTAACGAAACCGAATAAAGACAGAATGGAGGCCATTCAGCGGGTCACTGGGCACATATCATCACTGGTCACCCCAGAGCAAAATGTAGCATTAACACGGCCCATTACTCAAGAAGAAGTAAACCAAGCAGTCAAAACCATGCCTCTAGGAAAAGCCTCAGGACCGGACGGATTCACCACAGACTTCTTCCACCACTGCTGGGACCTGGTCAAACACAAGGTATGGGAGGTGGTAGAGGAATCGAGAGCTTCAGGTCTGGTACTACCAGCTCTAAACGCCACCTTTCTCACCCTCATTCCAAAGGAAGAAAGAGTCACACACCCCAAGCAGTTCAGACCTATAGCCCTGTGCAATGTCATCTACAAAATCATCATGGAGGTCATAGCCAATCGTCTAAAACCCATTCTGCCATTTGTCATCTCAAAGGAGCAGGAAGGGTATGTGGAAGGGAGACAAATCATGGACAGTGTTGTCCTAGCCCACGAGATCATCCACTCCCTCAAGTCCACTAGAACTCCAGGTATGCTCATCAAACTTGATCTTTCCAAAGCTTTCGACCGAGCGAACTGGAAGTACCTAAGAGCTGTCCTAGATTCTTTTGGTTTCGATCAGGGTTGGGTAAATTGGATTTTAAATCTAACCTCCTCATCTTTCTTCTCCATTCTGGTAAACGAAGTTCCCTCCCAACTGTTTTCACTGTCCAGAGGAATTCGACAGGGGGACCCCCTCTCTCCCTTCTTGTTTGTACTCATGGCGGAGGGCCTTGGACGTTACATCAAGGCAGCAGTATTGGAAGGCTCTCTCAAAGGCCTTCCTTTACACAAGATTCAGCCGGCACCCTCTCATAGCCAATTTGTTGATGACACCCTCCTCCTGAACTCCCCCACGGCCAGGGAAGCCATCAAACTCAATTCCATCTTGTCCGAATTCTCTGAAGCCTCAGGCATGACGCTCAATTTGGACAAATCCAAGCTCTTATTCGTTAACACCCCGTCTTGCATCCAGATCCATATTTCCAGACTTCTGGGGATACCCAGGAGCTCCCTTCCATCCAATTATCTTGGGGTCCCCCTCGCAGGAATGACGATACGCTCCATCTCTTGGGACAACCTTCTCCTCTCCATCTCAAACAGGCTAAGCAATTGGACCTTTCGACCCCTCAATATTGCCTCCATATTGGTCCTTCTCAAGTCAGTACTGCAAGCACTCCCCACCTACCTTTTCACCGCTTTGGCTGCACCAAAAAAAGTCATTAAATCCATCAGAAGCCTTCAGCGAAACTTCCTTTGGAGTGGTCATCAACCCAACAAGAAACGGGTGCTAGTTAACTGGGAAACACTTTGCATGCCAAAAAATCAAGGAGGATTGGGACTCAAAGATCCAGGGAAGTTCAATCAAGTAATGGGAGCTAAAATCTGTTGGCGATGGCTCAAAAATCCAACAACAACCTGGGCACAACTATGGAAACGAAAGTATGCCCCACTCACACCAGAGGACCAGCTAATATGACACAACAATCAAATACAGGGCTCCCATATTTGGAACATAGCTTGGCAGAATCACACGTTGGTACAGGAGCATGCCTTTTGGGAAATCAGAGATGGAGGAAGCGCCCTGTTCTGGCAAGACTCATGGCAGCAACTCAAACCACTGGACGCAATGGAGGAACTATCTGATCTCAAACGAGGACTCCACCAGAACACCGCCCTAAAGGTCAAAAACCTTTGGAAACCTCAAACGCAGCAGAAGAAGTGGCGACAATGGAAGCTTTCACATCAAGAGCTCGAGATTCTGGAAAATCTCAATCTACAGGGATGGAAAACTCAAGCCACGCGCAGGAAAATACTCACAAGAGAGGGACCAGACATTCTGAGTTGGGGATACTCAACAGTGGGAATCTTCAACATCAAGGAAGCTTATCTATTGCAGGGCCATCATCAAGGACAAAGAAAAGAATGCATTTGGAGTAAATTCTGGAATCCGGCTCTCTGGCCCAAAGTCTCCACCTTTCTGTGGCTCGTGATGCATAATAGAGCCCTAACGTGGGACAACTTAAGAAAAAGGGGCTTCATTGGACCATCCATCTGTGTCTTATGCTACCAATAGGAGGAAACCAAAGAACACCTCTTTAATGGGTGTCACTACAGTCAACAGATTTGGGACCAAGGAGCGCTAGCCATGCGCAGATCCAACCAAGATCGTAGCAGCATTAATGATACAATCGAGAACTGGGATCATAGCACTTACAACAATCCCATACTAAATCTCATTTGGCATCTTTTGCCGATATTCATCCTCTGGCAAATCTGGAAGGAAAGAAATAAAAGAATATTTCACTCCCAACCCTCCAAGCCAGAAACTACCTGGGAGACAATCAGATCCCTAATTAAAGAAACAATCAGAAGCAAATCTTGGAGAGAAGAAGATCTGCAATGCAACCCAGAGGAGCAATGCACTCTGCAAAACTGGCAGCCCATCTTCAACAAGCAACTGGGGGAAAAAATTCCTCAGAATCCATTGACTAGCCCAACTAGCTGGACTCCCCCCCCGAGAGCACTTCATCAAAGTTAACTTTGATGGAGCATCCAAAGGAAATCCAGGAACTACAGGATATGGGGCCGTGCTCAGAAACTCCACCGGCGAAATCCTTGGGCAGGAAGCGGGATTCATAGGAGACACAACCAACAACGTAGCTGAGCTAACGGGATTAGTATGAGGCCTCCAATTAGCCATGGATAAAGGTTATCATCAAATAATCCTAGAAGGGGACTCGCAGGTCATCATACGGCTAGCCACCAAGATTCTCCATGGCTGTCACCCTGACAAAGTCTCGCCAAGCTGGAGACTTCACGGCCTGCTTGAAGACTTCAGCCACCTCCTTCAACCCCAACTCAGCATCACTACCTCTCATGTGAGACGGGAAGCAAACAAAGTGGCAGACTGTCTCACAAACGTGGTAGTGGAGAGGGAGATGGAACACTTTTGTTGGGAGGCCCAAATACCACCAGATCCAGAGATCTTCACCCGATGCCACACACTGGCCACAGAAGACCTTCAAGCCCCAGATGGGGTGACACATAGCGATAGGATGCCACGCGGGAGCCAGCCGGGACGCAACATTAAAGCTTCAACCGGCCAGCGTCCCCTCACCATTTAACTCGCCATGAACCATCGCGACTGCATTTACCCGACGAGGCTTCTCGCTCGAGGGAGACATACCAGTCAGGATCGCATCATCCAGCCAGCCATTAAGGCTATGGCGGCTCGGCTTGCGTTAATTATCATTGCTCGGGTTGTTGGTGCAGAGAACCAGCCGCTTTGGGCAGTCCTTGCTCCAGTGGAACTACAAACGCGTCGTCGTTCCTTTGTTAATTCGCAGGTGCAGGGGCCGCATCCAGTGATTTTGCTTGCACTTGGAAGCCAAGCGACCTCTCGAGGAAGCACTTGGGTATCCCACCAAACCTCAACCATGCCGAGACTACGAGGGAAACCACGGAGGGGAGCACCATGGTACTCTGTGGAATCTAGGAGGCAACGGAAACAGAAGTTTGAAGCAACTCTAACCATGGCTACCCGACGGAGAAAAGAGAGGCCACGAACGCCACCCATGGCGTATGTGGTCGAAGAGATTCCAGAAGGGGGCGTGGAAAGCGTCCCCGAGCACCTGCTATTTATAGTGCCTGAGAATTGGAACCCGCCTTCGGACCTTGGTCAAGGTAGACGACCCTGGTTTGCTGGCAATACGGCAACTCCCAAAGCCACTTGCACTGAAGAGCCCTACCCCACCTGCTACATAGAAGAGGAGTTACCCCCGACTCGCTTAGGGAGGTGACGTGGGATAAACCACAGGTGCATGGCCCAGATTCAAGCGACAGCCACAGCCAGGAGCAATCGTTCTCAACCAACTGGGAATGCCTCAGCCTCATCTTTGAGATAAGAAGTCGGCTGGACGACCAAATCTTTCAACTGGCGAGGATCGACCAGCGACTGGATATGCTCTTCACGGCCCACTCTAGGACACTTCCGAAGCGAAAATTCCCAACTTGCGCGCGTGCATATGCATTCCCAGCCGGATGGAAGCAGACAGAGGACCAACACAAGTGCGCAGGCTAACAGGTCATTGGATGTTCAGAATTGGCTTTTGTTTTGCTATCAGTTAAGCTTTAGGCCATCTAGTTTACAGCTCTCTTAGCTTTAGCTTATGATACTCAGTTGCATTTCCAAGACTGTAAGTCACGGTTTCCTTCGGGCAGGACGTTGCATGAAGAACTTAGTTATTTTTGTGACCAGGGTGACACATGGTAAGGGATGCCCAGCTGTCCCGGTTTCCTATCCAGGCGGGACAACTGGCATCCCAAACAACTATTGTATTTTGATTAAAGTAATATAACAGGCCCCACCCCTTTTTATTTAAAAAAGAAAAAGAAAATACCCAGTGAAATAATTTTCCATATTCCAAGGGCTTCGGATCGAGGATGTTGAAACAAGCCAAAATCCACTATTTCCAAGCCACTTTTGGGGGAAATTTGGGATTTTCAGAGGAGAAAAAGGGACCCCGGATCACAAAACTAGAAAATTTTATTTACTTGATATTTTACTTCCTCATCAAGATAGACAAGTTTTCCTTAGTAAATATTTTCCAAAAGTTCTCAGTTTGGGAGATGGCTAGTTTTTCTAAAAATTCTAAAGTCTAGAGAAATTGTAAAATGAACAAAGTTGTCAATTCTAAATTGTTTTAGAATTTGATTGGGGGGGAAAAATTAAAAATATTAAAGTTGATATGTGTCTACCATCACTAGTGTTATTAATGCCTGATACAAAAATTTTCTTGGTTTTTGATGATTTTTTTTCTACATATGACAAAAGTTGACCTCCTAGTTAAAATCATGGTTAAAATTGCACTACGAGAAAAAGTGCAGAAATTGGGTGAAAATGGTTTTTTCAAAAATCCATAACTTTCAAATCAAAGATCGAATTGGGGAATAATAATAATCATTGGAAAGTTGATTCACCGGAGAATAATATTGAAATATAAAAATATGGAGAATTGTGATGGATTATTCATAAATTGAGAAAAAAGGATCTATAACATTAATCGAGAAAAAATTATAATATGCATAGGTCTAACAAAAATGGTTGCTTGCACATTTTGAAAAATTAAGGTTATGAGCAAATCAATTCAAGCTTGAGATTGTAGATTAGAGACATGCAGGATGCACAAAGTTCCTATTGTCTTGAGAGGGAAGACAAAGGCCTCAACATTAGTTTGGGTAATGAAGAAACATAATCTAATAAACATAGGAGCAGGGTGGAGCCAACAAAATTGGTAGAGACTATGAAAATTCTAAGAGTGGAAGTATAGAGTTATAGAACTGCTAATTAGAATATAATAAGAGCCCAATAATAATTAAAATAAATGAATATTATGTTATTGCAAAGCCTAAACCAACTGCAAAGAAAAATGAAGAATGGATCGGGCTCAATACATGAGGAAGAAGGATAACCTCATGAAAGGAAGGATAACTACAGAGCATCCAGGAACACAAGAAGTGATAATAAATTTCAAAGACATCACTACTCACCTACTCATGCATTGAGGAAATTTTATACATTTAATGAGTCAAGGAGGAGCCCAGAAGTGTCTCTTGTTAGGAATCAATGAAGAATATATGAGTTGGATAGATTGTAGGGTGAGAATAGGAAGCTTAAGCCACCAACCCTTGATGGTGAAAACAAAAAGGGGAGATGATGTTGAAACCTAGTTTCTTGGAATCAGAAAATATTTCCGGTTGCATAGTTAGTCATCTAACCTAGAAGCCAAGATTGCCATATATCATTTACATGGAAAATATTTTATGTTGTGGGACCAACTAAATAAATTCAAACACATTAATGAGAAAAGGATTTCTCGGAAGCAATTCAAGAAATATTTCCACCAACAATACCTTTTGGAGCACTATTATGACAAGAAGATGTAAGCATTCTTTGAACTCAAGTTGGGGAGCATGACCATGGAAGAATATGAAAATTATTTCTTGGAGTTGCTTAGGTATGTGGGTTTTATCAAAGATTAAAAGGTGAAAATAAAGAGGTCCTTAAGTGGATTTCCATCTTTTTATAAATATAAAATTCAATTTGACGAACCCAATACTTTGGTAGAGAGAAAGGAAAAGGTAGATAAACTTTTTAGAAGTATTTGAAGGATAAGAAGAAAAAGGAATCAAATAAGAAAAGGAAGGGACTCAAACCTCCTTTCAATAGAAACAATCCTAATACATATCAACAAAATCAACCTGCTAAGAATGAATCCAAGATGGAAGAATCCTTGGGAAAAAGGGGAAGGATAATAATCAAATGT
>ML802011.1:0-12700 GCA_009831015.1 Picea engelmannii
ATTTAAGTGTAGTTTCATGTATGGGTTATTAAGAACTTCATGACTAACTAATTATTGTTACAGGATGAGTTTTTTTCAGCAGGGGAATTAATGGCCGAAATAATAGAGGAAAGAGTAACTAGCATCGAGGCCATAGGAGGCCTCGATTTTCTATTCACTTTGTTCTTTATCCGCAAGATTTGAACCAATTGTTTCAAGTTGGGTTCTTTAATTTGTTTGGCCATGGGATATTGCATCCTCGACCTAAAATTCCCCCCTTTCAACAACCTCAGAATTTTCCCAGCATTTATGTTCCCCCACATGTGTTGATGCAACCTGAACCTCCCACAAACGACGGTTGGCAAGAAATTTTCAATCATCCTTATTCTCACCACCGTGGTTGGTCCAGTATCTCATTTCCATTACCACCACCACCACCTCCAATTAATCCTAATGCACAAATTTCCCATGTTGTTTCACAAGTGCAGTCTTTGCATGCCAACAAGAGACTGAAAACTGACATTCCACAACCTGTGCTAGATAACGAAAAAGAAGTGGCTTCCCCCTCCAGTCCATCCATAGAGGCTTCTAAATATGTGTCTTCATGTCTCCACCTAAAATATGATTTCTCCCATGTGATCAACGAGATATAGCCCCAAGAGTCTAACCAACCAAGGGGTACCCCAGAAAAGTTAAGAGGAGACAAGAACGAGAAGAGAAAATATGCCTCACACAACAACAAATATGGATTTTAAATATTTTTTTTGATATTTAGTGATGAAGACAATGTTTAATGATTTTCAACATATTTTGGACAGTTAGATTTATTTTGGATCTTTTTGTGGATAAGATGGATATATTATTTTTTTTGGGATATGGTCTTAAATTTTGTCGATATTTAAATATTCGACTTAAATGATATCCACGAGAGCTACAAGAGTGTTATATGATCCAAATGATTAATTTTATATTTTATATTTGATGATTGGCAAAGAGAATGATGGGGGTCACAAGGGCACAAGGGGTCCCACCTATTAGTTATTATTAATTATACCCTTATTTATATATTATTATTAATTATTTCTTCCAAAACTAATTAGTTAAGTTAATTTGACTTAACTAAAGAAAGTAGTTGAACTACCTCAACTTATTGAGAAATAATAAAGTTCCAATGAGAGGAAGAGATAAGAGGATAATAGAAGTGGAACTACAATACTAAGGTTTTCTCTCTAGTTAGTGAGATAGCTTCAATTTTCATTCATTTCTGAGTTTACTTGAAAGCCTAATCCTCTTGATGACAACAAGGTCTTATTGAAGGCAACAGGATTAAAAAATGAATCATACATTTCAACAACTTGTTTTAAAGGTGTTTGATTTATCCTTGATAGTCTGTGTACTCTTGTTTTTTTATGAATTCATTTTCATGGTTGATAAAGAATATCTTGCAGAGTCAAGTGGCAACATTTTGTGGCAAGCTGATTCAAATCATTAGTTTCAATTTTATTTCACTGTCAGGGTCCTTTTGTATGGTGTACATCGGAGACTCCTAAATATGACTTTGGTCCATACCCTCACAGGGGTTTGTAAAAGAGAAATATAGTTTTGTATCTCATAATGAAATAAAATCAGATTATTATTATGTCTCATACATGTGTTTTCATGACTTGGTTCTTCCTTTCTCTTTTGTCTCCATGTTTACTTCAATGTAAAATCTATATGCATTCACCTAGCTTTGATTAAATTCTTGTTTTTACATTGTTACAAATATAAATCATAAAATCAGCCTTGATCCTTTGTAATTGATACTTTTGGATTGAGTGAAAGTTTTGAGGCTATAAACCCTAGTGACATTCCCAACTATCTTTTCCTAGCCAGGCAGGATATGAAAATGATTGAGTAAGGTATTCCATACCTTTTCCTCAACATTTATTTGGTGACCATACTGGTGAGATCTTCCATATCTCTCTAGTTGATTGTATTCATGATTATCGTTGAATCTTTATGTTTTATTCGAATACTCTTTGAATGATTTTTCTCATGACAGTACCTTCTACAAGGCAACCTAATATTGAACACGGTCTTAAAGACCATACTAGCATTGCCTTGACCTTATTCATTACTATTATAGAAACTGCTAGTACCCGAGTTGAGCTTGAATTCTCTTGGGAAGTAGTTGAACAAGATATAAGTATCTGTGAACATTGGGAAGCCACGCAAAGGCAACCTAGAAATCAGCAGTAACCTCCATTTTCCTAAGTCTTTGGCCTTGTTTTTCATGTCCTTGAGTCCTCGCATTTCTAGAAGAAGAAGAGGATTGTCCCCTGAAGTTACTCCTATCATTGAAATAGGAAGGAGGAAATCCATTTTGTCAACCCAAGGAAGCATTCTAAGGAGGAATTTGTATGATTATGCCAGCTCACCTTTTTCACCCTTACCCATCACTTTCAAAACGACATCTGTGGGTGGTGTTATTGGTGTTGGAGGTGCTTCATCATCCAAACCTTCGGCCTCATCAATAATTGTTAGTCTATATAGCCATCGAGTTCCTATCCAATCTTCTACCAACCCTACTAAAGTTATAAAGAAATACAGGATTTTTCAGTTTGAGTAAGATGCTACGACCACCCCATGGCATGTATCTTCTCCCTTGAATATAACACATGTTACTCCTCTGTTACCCAAGTTTAAAGAGCATATTCCTAAGTTCTTATGGAATAATATTGTTTCTACAAACGAACACCTAGTGGCATTTTCTAATGCTTGTCATAATATCGGGGCTAACGATAACGATACATGCATGCGCTTTTTTTTCAACTCCCTTGAAGGAAAAGCAACAACTAATTTTTTTGATCTCCCTCCAAAAATCCTTTCCACTTGGGAAGATTAGGTTTATTGGTTCAAGTCCACTTATGGACAATCCAAGAGCCCGATCAAATAGTTAAGGGAATATAACAATATTTCTTACAAAGATGGTGAGACTATTAAGTCCTTTAACCTTCGTTTCACCAAATTGTACAATCAAATCCCTAAACTAATCCACCCCAAAAATCAAGTCGTTTTCATGCATTATTATAATGTGCTTCCCTCTCCTTATCGTCATAGGCTTGAATAAAAGGATATTGACAATCTTAGCCCCGCTCTCCACACTTTCTTGGAGTACGAAGAGCAACTTGAAAGAACAGGTTGATGCAGGAGCATCAAAATCACATCAAAAGAAAGCAGATGTGGAACTGGAATCGACACCTCAACACATCGAAGGACCTTAACCGACCTTAATCAACTTGGTAGCACTGTGAAGATCTTTTTGATTTTCTCGTTAATTTATTAATTGTCTGTAAAGTCGAGCCACCGTTTGAAAGGACAAAACCATTGTAAATCCTTTACACGACTGTAATGTATTACAGGTGTGGGATATTAGCCTTGATTAGTCATTAGGTTTCATTAATTGAGTAGGTAACTATTTGAATAGAATTTAATAGTATTTAGATAGGAGGAAGAAGAGCAAGGAAGCTCTGGGTCCTTAGACAAGTTTTTCTTGTAATAGTTGTAAAGGATAAACCACTGTAATTATGTTTTCTTCTGAATTGAATAGAACAGAGGAAATTGACCCAAACACACAATGTTGATATTGTTACAGTTTGAATGTGTTGTTATGTGTTTGTGAATGGATGATGTTCATAGTGAATGAATGGATAGTTGAATGAGTTCAATTATTTCTCTTCTGTAAGATTATGCAAGGAGTGCATACAGAGCGCAAGGAGTGCGTGTGAAGAAGTATTTTTCAACTTAAAAGCTCAGAAGATATAGTGGGGAAATTTCATATGTAGATTGTGCATATTGAGCACAAGGAGTGTGTATAGAAACAAACTTGTGTTAAAGTTTGAAAGACCATGAGGTTGAGCGCAGAGTATGCTAGGAGGGTGTCAGAATGTCTTTTGAAGAAGACACAGAGTCCAAGTGTGCGCAAGGGACAAGATTTAAATTTCATTTACCAGAAGCTCAGGAGGAATAGTGGTTTTAAGTCTCGGGAGGAAACACTCAGAAAATTTTCTAAGTTTTGAGGAGTTGAAGCGTTCAAAGGTGAAGCACAAAAAATGAAAGTTGGAAGGAAGAACAAGTATGGAGGATCGAGCGGGAGAAATCCTTCAGAAAATAAGTTTGAAGGTTGGAAAATATTGAGGGTCAAGATCCATTCAGAAAGAGATGAATATTTCAAGCCGTTAGATCTTGGAGAAGTAGCACACTGGTTAGCGTGAGGGGTCATCGTAATTTCGCAAAACCAAAATATTTGGAAGAAGCAGAGTAAAATTTGCGAAATCGCGAAACGCGAAATCTTGAAATCATCAGGACCGTCCATTGAAAGGAGACACGTGGTAAGAGATCAACATTTCGCTGACTTGCAGAGTGGAAAGGTCAAAGGGTGGAGTCGTGAAGAATTCACGAAATCCAAATTCGTGAAATGATCGTGGTCGTTCATTGACTTAGGACACGTGGCGACAGATCAACGTTTCGTTGATTCATGAGTTGGGAAGCTGGAGGTAGAAGTTGCGAAAACTCGCGAAACGTGAAATCGCGACTTGATCACAGTCATTGGTTGGAGAGTTGTTGGTGATCATTGATCTGATCCAAAAATTTTGTAATTTCGAGTATTTGTATAATGAAGGTGAATCACATCGGGAGTTCCGACACGCGAAATCCCGACGCGCTCGGAAGGATTGGCCCCAGGTCATAGAGAAGGGTCATATGGTTGAATTTAAGGGAGGAGCTAGCACGAAATAAGCCCTTGTCGTGATTTTGGGACTCGGGAGTTCAAAGGACAAAGAGTCGGTTCACTCATATAGCCGATATGTGAAATCTGGATGTGCCTTTTCAGATAGGCGTGTGGTCACAAGGCGTGGTCACGTGGAGGAGAATTGTGTTTTAGCGCTTGTGCACATGAGTGGAGTTTTGCAAAGACTTGTGGATTGTTTCTGAGAGGTTCCAACAAGGAATCAAAGATTGTTGCAATTTAGTCTTAAGTAGATCCTAGGACCAAGAGGTCATGTTGCCCTTGGAGAGAAGGGGGGTCTGCACCAAGTGTTATCAGAGCCTAAAAAAGGATATGAAGTTGAACTCAATGTGTTAGGAATAGTTGAAGTGATGTCACCAAGGATACACACATGACCACCTATGGCAAACCGTGTTGTAGGAAGAGAAATGAGAGAACTTCGCACAAGGTTGGAAGTGATGGAAGAAATGCAAAGGAGAACACCTACCGCTGAAGATGTCAGTGATGCAGAAAGTGAAGAAATAGAAGTTGAATAAGTTATAGGGGAAGATGTGGCTGATGAACGCTTATTGAAAGTTGTTGTGAAGTTGGGAGCTAGAGCAAATATGGACGTCCCAATGTATTAAGGTAACTTGGATGCTGAAGAGTTATTGGACTGGATAAGGTCCTTGGATAAGTATTTTGACTATGAAGATGTCGAGGAAGGAAGGAAGGTGAGACATGTTGTCACGAGATTAAAATGACATGCAACACTGTGGTGGGATGAATTGCAGGCAAAAATAAGGAGCAAAGGAAAACTGGAGATAAATAATTGGGACATGATGGTAGCCAAATTGAAGGCTAAATTCATACCTAGGGATTACTAGATAGAGTTGTTCAGAAAATTGCAGAACCTGAGACAGAGGGGTATGACAGTGAAAGAGTATACAAAAAAAATTTATAGGCTGAATATTAGGATTGGACAAAGAGAGAAGGGTGATGAAATTTTTTCCAGGTGTATAAATGGTTTGAGGTATGAAATTTAGGATGAAATCAGTATGATGACTATGAGGATAGTGGAAGATTCTTATCAGATTGCACTGAAGGCAGAAGAAAAGTTGGCCAAAAGCTAGAGTCAACGAAACAAAAGCAAAGGCTTAAACAGAGGTAAGGGAGTTGTCTATGATAAGGCACCAAAATATAAGGATGAGAATGATAAATCATATGGTCACTTTGAAAGAGGAGGAGGTTCTCAAAAAAGACCATTTGGTGGGAGAAATTATTTTCCTCGAGGAAGAGGAAGAAGTAGAGGAGATGGAGTTAAGTGTTATGCCTATGGAAAGACATGACATATTTCTTGGGAATTTCCTGAGAGGAAGAGAGAAGGAGGAGGAGAAGCACACATTTTGGAAGCCCGGAAGAATGTGAAATCAGAGGCAGCAGAAGGAGGACAAAATCTTATGATGAGGAAAGTTCTTCTAAAGCCAGAGAAAGAAATAGAAGATCCAGTTCAACAAACGAAGTTGTTTAATAATGATTGTAAGGCAAAGGACAAAGTTTTCAAGATGATTATAGACAGTGGGAGTATTGATAATTTTGTATCAATGGAGATGGTGTAGAAGCTAGATCTGAAGACAACTGCACACCCAAGCCCATACAAAGTATCATGGTTGCAGAAAGGACATCAAGTAATGGTAAGTCAACAATGCAAAGTTGAATTTAAAATAGGAGGCTATAAAGATGAGATTTTGTGTGATGTAATTCCTATGGATGTTTGTCATATTTTGTTGGGGAGACCATGGTAGTTTGATAGGAATGTTATTCATGATGGGAGGAAAAATACTTATACTCTGGAAAAGAATGGTAGAACCCACATGTTATTGCCAATAAAAGAGAAGAAAGAAAAGGAAGAAGCCAACACAAGAATACTTCTCATGAGTGGGAAGGAACTCTTGAAGGAGGTCAAGAAAGATCAGGAAATGCAATTTGTTGTAGTAAGGAAGCCAAGAGTTATCCTTACCAATATGTCTGTGGATGATTTACCTGAAGAAATCCAAGAATTGTTGGAGAATTT
Source organism: Picea engelmannii (assembly GCA_009831015.1). Taxonomy (NCBI): domain Eukaryota; kingdom Viridiplantae; phylum Streptophyta; class Pinopsida; order Pinales; family Pinaceae; genus Picea; species Picea engelmannii. The sequence continues at coordinate 6,801 of ML802011.1, forward strand.
TGCTGACATGGTAGTGGATGAGTTGCCTCACTCATTACCACCTATTAGGAGTATTAGTCACCATATTGACTTGATTCTAGGAGCTAGTTTACCAAATAAAGCAGCGTATAGATTGACACCTCGAGAGAATGAAGAAGTTAAGAATCAAGTTCAGGAGTTGTTGGATAAAGGTCTAGTCAGGGAAAGTCTAAACCCATGTGAAGTGCCAACTGTATTAAGTCCAAAGAAAGATGGGGGATGGAGAATGTGTACAGATTCTAGAGCTATCAACAAGATAACCATCAGGTATAGATTTCCTTTACCCATGATGGATTGCTTGAGTGGAGCAAGCTATTTTTCAAAAATAAACTTGAAGAGTGGATATCATCAGATAAGAATGAGAGAGGGAGATGAATGGAAAACAACATTCAAGACAAATGAAGGTTTGTATGAATGGCTAGTCATTCCATTTGGATTGAAAAATGCTCCAAGTACATTTATGAGGTTGATGAATGAAGTATTGAAGAACTTCATAGGTAAATTTTTCATTGTATATCTGGATGATATATTAATTTTTAGCAAAATAGAGGGAGAACATTTAAAGGACTTGACATTAGTGATGAGGAAATTGCAGCAAGAAAGGTTGTTAATAAACTTGAATAAAATTTCTTTTATGAAGATAAAGCTCATATATTTGGGTTTTGTGATATCTTCAAATGAATTGAAGATGGATCCAGAAAAGGTGAGATCAATCAGAGAATGGTCGTCACCCAGGAGCATATTTGAGGTGAGAAGTTTCCATGGTTTGGAAAGTTTTTATAGAAATTTTATCAGAAATTTTAGTGGAGGCTGAGAAAAGCTTTAGAGTGTTGAAAAAGAAGATAACAGAACAACCAGTTCTGGTTTTACCAGATCTTGGAAAAACATTTCAAGTGAGGTGTGATGCAAGTGGGATAGCCATCAGAGCAGTTTTGAGTCAAGATAATAGGCCAGTTGCTTATTTCAGTGAGAAGTTGAATGACGCTAAGGAGAAATATTCTACATATGACAAAGAGTTTTATGCAGTGATTCAAGCTTTGAAAAAATGGAGACATTATATAATTCCAAAAGAGTTTTTCTTGTATAGTGATAATCAAGCTTTGCAATTTATTACTAGGCAAGATAAGTTGAATTAGAGACATGCTAAGTGGGTAGAATTCATGTAGAATTTTACTTTTGTCATTAAACATATTTATGGAAGTGCTAACAAAGTTGCAGATGCTTTGAGCAGGAGAAGTTTGGTTGTACAGGAATTTCAAGTGAAGACCTTAGGGTTTGAGAACCTTAAGGAAATGTATCAGGAAGATTCAGATTTTAAGGAGGCTTATGAAGCATATGGAAATCCTTTGTTGAGGGATAACAACTCATGGTCAGAATATTTGATCCAGGATGGATTGTTGTTTAAAGGAAGCCAATTGTCCATACCAAGATGTTCAATGAGAGATAATTTGTTGAAAGAAAAGCATAGTGGAGGTTTAGCTGGACATTTTGGTCATGAAAAAACATTTGCACAAGTGAGTAATTTGTATTATTGGCCAGGTATGAGGGAATATGTGAAGAAATTTGTAGACCGATGTAAAGTTTGTCAACATGCAAAAGGGAAGAGACAAAATATTGGTTTGTATCAACCATTGCCTATTCCAAAAAGGCATTAGGATGCAATTAGTATGGATTTTGTATTGGGATTACCTAGAACCGAGAAGGGAAGTGATTCCATATTTGTTGTGGTCGACAGATTTTCCAAGATGGCACATTTCATACCATTCCAGAAGATAAATGACGCTACACACATAGCCACTTTGTTTTTCAAAGAAGTTGTGAGATTACATGGATTTCCCAGAAGCATAGCTTCAGATAGGGATACTAAGTTTGTGGGATACTTTTGGAGGACTCTATGGAAGAGGTTGGGAACTAATTTATCTTTTAGTTTAGCATATCACCCTCATACAGATGGACAGACCGAAGTGGTGAAAAGGATTCTAGGAAATTTGTTAAGAAGTTTAGTTACTGAACCAGGTCGTCAGTGGGATCAAATTCTAGCACAGGCAAAATTTGCATTGAACAATTCAGTTAATAGAAGCACTAGAAAAAGTCAATTCAAGATAGTATATGGAAGATAGTCGAGATGGGTTGAAGAATTGAGAGAATTGAAACAAGATGAATTCAGGGGCGCTGGAGCAGAAGATTTTACTACAGAAATGCAAAGACTTCATGATCAAGTTAAGAGGTAGATATAGGATAGTAATCAAAAGTATAAGGACAGAGTTGATCATAAAAGAAGGGAAGTTCAATTTGAAGTGGGAGATGAAGTTTTAGCTCATTTGAGGAAGGAGAGGTTTCCAAGAGGAACATATAATAAATTGAAGATGAAGAAGATAGGACCATGCAAGATCCTTAGAAAATTTGCAGCAAATGCTTATGAGATTGAGTTGCCAGATAATATTGGGATATCACCGATATTCAACGTTGCAGATTTGTATCCTTATAACAAAGATGACGCAGGTGAATTGGATGATCAGGAAGAGATTTAGTGGGAAGAACAGATGCCCATAGTAGAAAAACCTCAGATGGAGAAAATTTTAGAACAAAGAGTTGGAAGGAAAACCAGAAGAAAGATCTATCCAAAATATTTAGTGAAATGGAAGGATCACCCTGTGAAAGATTCAAGTTGGGTAACTGAACCTGATATTTTGAAACATGGGAAAATAGTGTGAGATCTCATGGACATGAGTCCATGAATATTTTGGCTAGAGGAGTATGATGCATGAGCATCACAATCACATCAAAAGGAAGCGGACGTGGAACCAGAATCGACACCTCAACACATCGAAGGACATTAACCGACCTTAATCAGCTTGGTAGCAGTGTGAAGACCTTTTTTATTTTCTCGTTAATTTATTAACTGTCTGTAAAGTCGGGCCACCGTTTGAAAGGATAGAACCATTGTAAATCCTTTACATGACTGCAATGTATTATAGGTGTGGGATATTAGCCCTGATTATTCATTAGGTTGCATTAATTGAGTAGGTAACCATTTGAATAGAATGTAATAGTATTTAGATAGGAGGAAGAAGATCAAGGAAGATTTGGGTCCTTAGACAAGTTTTTCTTGTAATAGTTGTAAAGGATAAACGATTGTAATTATGTTTTCTTCTGAATTGAATAGAACAGAGGAAATTGACCCAAATACACAGTGTTGATATTGTTACAATTTGACTGTGTTGTTATGTGTTTTTGAATGGATGATGTTCATAGTGAATGAATGGATAGTTGAATGAGTTCAATTGTTTCTCTTCTGTAAGATTATGCAAGGAGTGCATACAGAGCGCAAGGAGTGCATGTGAAGAAGTCTTTTTCGACTTAAAAGCTCAGAAGAGATAGCGGGGAAATTTTGTATGCAAAGTCTGCATATTGAGCACAAGGAGTGCGTATAGAAACAAAATTGTGTTAAAGTTTGAAAGCTTAGGAGGTTGAGCATAGAGTATGTCAGGGGGGCATCAAAACGTATTTTGATAAAGACACAGAGTGCAAGTGTGCGCAAGGGATGATATTCAAATTTCATTTACCAAAATCTCAGGAGGAATAGCGGTTTTAAGTCTCGGGAGGAAACACTTAAAAAAGTTTCTAAGTTTTGAGGAGTTGAAGCGTTCAAAGGTGAAGCGCAGAAAATAGAAGTTTGAAGGATGTAACATCCCGCTCTGGTGCACTGAGAAAACTTATTATTTGAGGACGCTTGCTCGCAAGTGATCTGGACTTTTTTTATGTTAAAACATTTATACTTGATTATGATGCGTTATGATAGACGACATGAGGTTTTACTATTTGATGTAGACAGGTGCTATTGACTCAGTTTTATTGAGTGTGCAGGGTTTTGGACCTTGATGATGCAGAGGCATCGGTGGAACCCCTTGGACTCCGGATTGAGTCAGGGAGTGTGCTATTTGGGTTGATTTATTTACTGTGATATTTCATTGATTTGATGATTTGATGTTGACATGTTTTGACATGATTGTCGATGATGCAAGCTGACGATAGCTTGCCGACCAGACTCACATATGGAGTAAAGGGGCCACACACGATTTCCAGAGAGGTTGAGAGAGAGGTGTGGACAGCAGCCCTGCCACAGCCTACTAGCACTCCCGCCGTGGCTCGAACTGTAGGTTAACGATTACCTAGTTCAAGAGGATCCACGATGCCGTGAGGGAAGACTGCGACAGTCGCTCACGATGACTCTAAGGGGCGCACAATAAGGCGGGGGCATTATTCCTTAGAGCCCTTAGTCTCCCACAAGTTCACCTGGCGGAGTGTTGACTCCAGGGGTTATAGATGTCTATCAATCAGTCAAGTTGGCGAGTGGCACCCTTGGAGCACGTGGTGCATCCTGAAGGGCACGTCGCACAAAAGAAACAAATGAGGCGAGTGGCACCCTTGGAGCACGTGGTGCGTCCTGAAGGGCATGTCGCATTGATGTTGAGCAAAAAATAAACCTAGATGGCCCTAAGACATTAACGCCTTAAGAAATTCTTAAAACAACTCCCCTAAACAATTGTCGCCCAGTTCAAAATCTAAACCTAAGTCTAAAAAAAAAAAAAACTTCTCTAAGATAAAATTTTGATTAACCTTAAAAAGGGGGGACCCTATAAAAATAAAAATAAGGATGTAACCTAAAACCCACTTAAGTAATGGTTTGAGTATTCTAAAATTTAGGGGGGTAAAGTGAAGAGAGGGATAAATGTATTGAAATCCGTGGTTTTAAAATTTTAAAGAAGAAATAAAATTATTTAACGTGTGGGAGTATAAAAAGTTATGAATTTAAAAATAAATGAAAAGATTAATTAGCGCATTTACCTTTTGGGTTTTAAAAAAAAAAGGAAAGAAAGGGAATAATAAAAATAGGGAAATGAGCCTTTTAATAAATTTAAAGAAAATAATTTTGGAGAAAGGTGGGGGATGAGTGACACTTGTAAGACAGAGAATTTTTAGAGGGTTTTCATTAAAACTTAAATTAAATGTGATTTAGGGCAAGGGGGGGTCTGAAAACTCTATAAAAGAAAGGGAAGATGAGGAAGAAGGGGATGGGCAGTTAGCGTAACGTTACGCTGTCGAATTGTACTTGAATGATTGCTTGTGAGGAGTTGGAATTTTCTCAGCTTGTATTGGAGTGGTAGCTCAGCCTTGCGAGGCGAGCTGGGAAGCTAGACTTACCTTATGGATTTGTGTGGCCCCTTTGCAGCTCGGGGGGCTAAGGGGGAAGCAGAGTACCCCTAGCAATTGGCTGGGAGGTACCGGTGTAGTCTCTACGGTCGGCGAGCAGGAGTGGCACGGAGCGCGGGACGCGGCACGGAGACCGGTACGTCATCCGAAGCAGGCGAAAGGCAATGGTATGATTCTTATTTCTGGTAGAGTAGAAAGCATTGGATATATGGTCAGATCTGCATGTGTTTTAATGGGTAAACTGAGTTTGAGTTTCATGACTGAGTTTTATAGATTGGCTGTATGACTGTGCGTTGATGGTCCTTCCCTTCCTTTTATTTTTAAATTTGTAGACTGTGTTGATTTTCCTCCACTTGGTAGCGGCGGATGTCAATAACCCTTCTCGGCATTTTTATGGGGATAAACTCTCTGCGTTTTTGTTAAAATAGTCTATGAGGTCCTATTGTTTATCTATTTTTCTACCATCTTCGTGTTATAACTTGCTGGAGGATACCCAGTGAGTTGCTCCCTCGAACTCTGCATTTTCTTCTGCGTGTGTTGTTTACCTCGACATTCTGGTTTGGGACTACTGTAAAAACTTCATGTAGGATGTTAATTTTGTGCTGAATAAAAAGAAGTATCTCGTCGTCTCCTTCTGGAGTTGGCGGAAGAATTTTAAATCTGTGTTA
>ML802011.1:13623-28343 GCA_009831015.1 Picea engelmannii
TAGTAACTTTTAGTAACCCTTAGTAAAGGTAGTAATTAATTGTAGACACTCTTCCTCTAGAATCCAAATGATTAAGAGAATTACCATAATGCAAATAATAATTTAGATCAGCGTGCTATGAATCACAGTCACTAGAGATAAAAAGAATTTCATAAGATATTTAATCAAATTATGTTTCACACCTTACTGCATCCTTATCGAGTAATTAATCCCTTGACTCTTTTTCTAGTATGCATAATCCTTACTGTTTATTAATTTTATGAGATTTGAATTAGAATCATATTCTAGTTTCCTCTCCATTATCCTTATTCCGGTTTTAAGAGCAATCTTATGAAAATAGGATATTAAGTCTTATTTAGGCCAGTGTGACTTTTTAAAATATAAAATTTGAAGCATCCTAAATTTACTTTTATGCTAATATTCTTGGTAATGTTCTTGGTAATAGGGTCAACATTTAAGGTAAAGTTTTGAATATATATTGTTTAGGTATTTTGTAACTGTGATGTATGGTTATTTGATAGGTAAGAGCATCACTACTGTAATGAAGTTAGGTTATTTCAGTGCAAGGATACTATGATGTAAAATGGGAAGTTGATATTGTGGTAGGGAAATGTTATTGTAGTAATATGGGGTTTTTCTTTATTACGAGATTGTGTGGTCAATATAATGACTATATATCGTTAAGGTAACCGGAAGTGTAAGGTGATCTTTAGCTTAAATTATAATGCCTCGAAATCCTTCTACAAACCATTTTACGATATGTTTCTCATGTGATTTTGTGTTAATCATCATTTATTATGTTGCAATGTTTTAGTAATGAAAGCCTTATTAGTTGAAATTACTATGATGTTCTAATATAAAAGTAATACATGGTTATTATGGTTAGGTCTTTGGTAGTTCCTTGAATTTAACAACAAACAAAGGTAAGTCATCATTATTTTAATTACAATGATTTGTGTTGTAAAGGCGATGATACGGGTATGTGACGGTGATGTTTGGAAATTTCATTATGATTGATAACATGTAAATGAAGGGTCCTTAAAGCTAAGGGAAATCAATTATTATGATTCAGTAAATGGGGATTGCATTTAATTCATGTATATTATATTAAGACTGGGTTGGTAACTCGTCGTCTAATGGAAATCAATGGAGTAATCGGTCTGTACTTAATGTCATGGAGTCTCTACAGTGGCTGGTCTATGTCAGAGTCCTTCTGACTTGCATCTTCCATAGAGGGTGTGGTTGTCCATTGATTTTGTTGTACTTGGTTGGCTTGCATTGTTGGGTCAGCTTGTGTCGGGCGGGATATAGACACCTCCATGTAGCCTTAGTTTATATGTTTGGTGTATGATTTTTTCTGTGTAAAGAATCCAGTGTCGTATCAAGAGTCTCAGGCCCTTTAAAGGCAGGGTTTCCACTCTTGCGACAAACCTGACAGAGATTACTAGTTTCTTCCTGAGAAGTCGGCCAGGAGCCTATCTGACCTTCTCTCTCTCCGGAGCAGAGAACGAAGATTAAACACCCTGCTTTCCTGTGCAGAAATAGAAAAATCTACCACTATGTATTCTTCCTTCGGTGTTCGTAATGTGCATAACCCAGTATGTCGTTAAACGTTTGCAGTTACTTGGTGTGCGCCTTATGTCTATGGTCGTTAATGCTTGTAGTTACTTGTTGTGTGCCTTATGTCTTCTTAATGTGATCATCGTGGGTGCATCTTGTTAGTCGTCGGGTGGCATCGTAGAGTCCAGTGTGTTTGTTTCTTTTTACACAAGCGCACACACCTTAAACAAAAAAAAAAATTCACCTGTCATCAGAGTTGTTGTCGTAACAAGGAGGTCATTACATATGGTATCAGAGCCAGGTTCGAACCGCGGCTGGGGATTCACTACGGCTTGCGTTGACATGATTATATTGATTATACTGTTGTTGATCGAGTTGATTATGTGCGTGCCGGTAATCATGGTTAGAGGACGCCGCAGAGGCAGACGACGGGGTGCTAGGCGAGGAGGCGTGACGCCTCCAGTAGCATCCACGCCTGAGGGGTCTAACCCCCAGGGAGGCGAGCAGGTTCTTGGACAGGAGAAGATCGCAGTTGGCAATGTCGTGGGGATGATGAGATCTTTTCAGTGCATGTCAGAGGCGTTGATCAGCCGATTGGACAGAGACAAGGCCAGGGCGCCGGCACCCGCTGAGGTTCCGCCGCGCGCACCGGCCGTTACAGGTAGCATTCACCGTGAACTCGAGAAGGTTAAATTTCTCGAGTTCTTTGGTGCCCCGGATGGCGCCGCCGCCAAGGCATGGTTGGAGAATATGGCGATGTGCTTCGCACTTCGTGATTATACCTCCAACATGAAGGTCTGCATGGCGGTCTTTCAACTGAAGGGGAGTGCTCTTCTATGGTGGAAGACGCTCTTGTCATAGCTGAACATGGTTGTTGAAGATGTGTCATGGGTTTTGTTTGAGGAACGGTTCCGAGAGAGGTACCTTTCAGAGGAATTCATTGAGCGTCAGCTCAATGAGTTCAACGCTTTACGACAGGGAGGTCGTACGGTGCCCGAGTATGAGGCACGTTTTATGGAGCTGCTCTGGTATGCTCCGCACCTTAACACTGAGAAGCTCAAGGTCAACCAGTTCGTGTTTGGCCTTAACGGCAGCCTGTGTGAAAAGGTTAGGATCCTGATGCCTCAAACCTTGCACGACGCTGTCCAAAAGGCCCTCATAGCAGAAGAGGAGCTTATCAGTGGGGGTCAGACCAGGACTCCATCGAGACCAGCAGGGCAGGGTTCCTCTGGGACACCGCAGCATCAGACACCGGTGAGACATACGTTGGGATATCGTGGCTTCCAGAGAGGATCCACTTTCACTACACCCCGACGACCACTGCCTCAGCAGTGGGCACCTTATCGGGGACCACAACAGCAGCAGCGTCGCCCGCAGCAGTAGCAGTTTAGGCCTGTTCAGCCGAACAGACCAGGGTTCCAGGCCGGTGGGCCGTCATCTTCTACTTCGGGTACCAGGACTATTGGGTCGAAGAAGGGGTGTTGGATGTGTGGGGAGCCACACTACCAGCGTGATTGTCCTGTGGAGAGGACCAGAGCATCCAGATCAACCAGAACCACTATAGTGGGAGATATGGGCAAGGCCCATCAGATTCATGCAGTGGTGAATAACCGCCAGGCAGAGCACCAGTCGACTATGCTTGAGACGACAGGTACTGTCGCTGACCAGACCCTTAGTATTTTGATAGACCCAGGTGCTACTGAGAGTTTCATTTCTGGTGCAGCGCTAAAAAGTATTAAGGTAAAGGCAGTCGAACATGATGAGTTTAGCTTCGTAGAGGTGGCTTCTGGAACCAAACAGAAGGTTGGAGGAAAGGTTACAGGTTGTGCCCTTAACCTGGGAGAGTTTGTCACGAGGGTCAACTTGTACGTCACGATCTTAGGATCTTATGACGTCGTGACTGGTATGGATTGGTTGGAATCACATGAGGCGATACTCAACTGCAAGACGAAACGGTTGAGCTTGATCGATGATGAGGGACAGAGACGTGTGATTGTAGGATGGAACTAGGGAGTATCCCTGAGGCCTTACAGTTACGTAAGAGTATGCACAAGGGGTGCAAGCTCTATGCGATCCTTGCGCTAAACGAAAAGGGAGTAATGGAAGGTCTAGAACACCTTCCAGTGGTGAAGGAGTTTGCAGACGTATTTCCAGAGGAGTTACCTGGGATGCCGCCGGAAAGGGAACTGGAGTTTACCATAGACCTGAAACCGGCGACCGAACTGATAGCAAGAATGCCTTATTGGATGTCGACCCCAGAGTTGCAAGAGTTGAAAATGAAACTGAAGTATTTGTTGGACCTAGGACTGATATGTCCTAGTGTGTCACCGTGGGGTGCACCGGTTATTTTCATACTAAAGAAGGATGGATCATGGAGGCTTTGCATTGACTACCGACAACTGAACAAAGCTATGATCAAGAATCAGTATCCCTTACCAAGAATTGATGATATGTTCGATCAAATGAAGGGTGCGACGATGTTCTCCAAGATCGATTTGTGATCTGGGTATCACGAGTTACAGATCAAGGAGGATGACATCCCTAAGACCACCTTCAAGACAAGATTTGGACATTACAAGTTTATTGTTTTACTGTTTGGACTGACAAACGCCCCAGGGGTATTCATGAGTTTGATGAACGGGGTGTTCCGCGAGTATTTGGACAAGTTCGTCCAAGTATTCATTGACGATATCTTGATCTACTCTTGGACAACGGAGGAGCATGACGAGCACTTGCGCTTGGTACTACAGTGTCTATGGGAGCACAAATTGTGTGGGAAGGTGTCCAAATGCTCTTTTTACCAATCGAGGATTCACTACTTAGGGCATGTCATCTCCGGCGAAGGTATCGCCGTGGATCCAGCCAAGGTTGAGGCTATTATGGAATGGCCTGCGCCGACGAATGTCACGAAAGTGCATAGTTTTATGGGTTTAGCAGGATACTATCGATGGTTTGTCGAGGGATTTTCGAAGATAGCAAATCCGATCACGGAATTGCAGAAGAAAAATAAGAAGTTTGTCTAGACGGAGAAATGTGCGGAAGCATTTCGGAGGCTTAAAGAGTTTTTGACAACAACACCGATACTAAAGGTCCCTGACATGGACGCAGACTTCTTGGTATGCATTGACGCATCCAAGGAAGGTTTAGGCGGAGTCTTGATGCAAGACGGATGGGTGATTTCTTACATTTCGAGGAAGCTGAGAAGGCATGAGGAGAACTACGCGACGCACGATTTGGAGTTATTAGCCATCATTTATGCCTTGAAGGTTTGGAGACACTACCTTGTTGGGCGAAAATTGGAATTAAGGACTGATCATTGTGGGCTGCAACACATTTTCACGCAAAGCGACCTGAACGCGCGACAATGGCGTTGGTCGGAATTTCTTAGTGAGTACGACTTCGAGATTACTTACATAAAGGGAACAGTGAACCGAGTGGTTGATTCTTTGAGTCGGAGGCTGCGCATCTTTTCGGTGTTGCCTCTTCAGATGAATCTACGTGAGAATATTCTCACTTTACAGCGTGACGATGACTGGTACAAAGAAGTCAAGGATTTTATCGGACAAAACACAATGGTGGTACCACGATATGAGGGATATTCATTTGATAGTGATGGTTTATTGAGGTTTATAAGTCGGATTTACGTATTGCCAAACGACGAGTTGAGGATGTTGATCCTGACCGAGGCTCATAGAGCAGTTTACATGGCTCATCCGGGAGTTACGAAGATGAGGGTAGACCTTAAACCCTTATTCTTCTGGAAGGGAATGAAGGCCGACATAGTCAACTTTGTGGCTAGATGTCTAGAGTGTCAGCAAGTAAAGGCTGAACATAGACACCCGGTAGGATTACTTCAACCACATGCCATTCCGGAATCGAAATGGGAAGTTATTTCGATGGATTTTATTGTTGGATTGCCACTGATGGCAAGGAGACACGACTCGATTTTTGTAGTAGTTGAAACTCTAACGAAGAGTGCTCACTTTATTCTTGTGCGTATGACGTATCAGGCGCTTGACATAGCGAGAGTTTTCATCAGTGAGATTGTGAGGCTGCATGGCGTGCCTAAGAAGATTATATCCGATCGAGGATCGGTGTTTACTGGACAATTTTGGACGAGTTTCCAAGAGGCCTTGTGAACCCAACTTAATTTAGTACTGTGTATCACCCGGAGACTGACGGATAGACCAAACGAATGAACCAAACCTTGGAATACATGTGGCACATGTACGTGAAGTCCACCGTCATAAAACAATAAATAACATAAAAATCAAAAGCCATATTTTCTAGTCTATGATGCAACCCTTCCTTGGTTGTTGTTGTCACCTCTTGATTTTTCTGAATTTTCCTTGGGCTAGGCAAAGCATTTAGGCTTTATCTCATTGATCACATGGGACAAATCGTCCCTCAAATGCATCCATGAAGACACAGATTTGTCAGAGTCATCGGAGGGTGAGGAAGGGGCAACAATAGCTTTTCCTTTATCAAATTCATGGTGGGATTTCGTCTTTAATCTCTTGCTAGCATGGGAGGATCGCATTGGAGAGTGGTTAGGTGCAGCTTGGACAATGGGGTTCAAAGGTGGAGGAGCGGGCAAAGCTAAGTTTGGCCAACCACGGTGTTGGGACACTGTCGGGTGAACACTCTCCTGCCACCCATCATTTTTCGGGACTTCAGGGTGTAAAGAGACATGAGGAGGCACAAGGATGTCGGGGGCTTGAGGGGATTGGAAAGGAGGTATTTTAGGCCTCGGTTGGACTATTCCTTGCCCAATCCAATTAAAGAATCTAGTATGAAACAATTGGCCAAGCTCGTCTGAATCAACATCAAAACATATAGAGAACCTGGGCCTTCTTGGGACTCGGTTCCAGTTACCTCTACCTCTGTTTCCTCAGCCATGGCTTCCCCAACTGAAAAAACTCACCTTGCATATGTTAACGATTAGCAAATAGTCTTTTAAATAACCATGCATGACAACTCCTTAAAAATACGAAATAGATTTGGCTTAGAATGTATCAGGCTCATGCAATCCAATCCATACAAATTGTTCTAACGTTAATCAACGAGTAGGGGGGTGAAATAGTGTTTCGGGATATGTGAGGGGTTTGTATTGAGCGGAAATATGATATAATGAAAGGGGACAAGAAATGGTCACTGCTCAATGACAACAACAATCAACTGTAAATCAACCCAAACCTTACTACAATCCACTCAAGACACTGCCACTTCATCCACTTAACACATAAATTCTCTTGGTTGTGATCAATATCAGAACAGGGAGTGAACAAAATGAAAATGGGATATGTGAGGAGGTTGTAATTAGCGGAAAATGAGATAATGAGAGGGGGGGAAAACGTTTATTTTTCATGAGATTAATCAAGCAATCCATAACATTATTTGGCAGTAAGAAAAATATGCATCAACAAACAATTAGATGACTGAATAATAATTCCTGTGTATTTTCCTAATTTCACTATCCATTAATATCCAACATAGTTCCATTACAAAACATAAGTATTTCACACAATTTGAAAGAGGTTTTGTTTCCTTTATTCGCACTTTCTTCATTTTATAACAACCAACAACATCACCCATTCCCAATATGTAATCATTAACATCCACCACTGCCATACATTTCCCCAATCCACATCTACATTTAAAAGTAGTGTTTCCAAAATAATAATGAAGTCACTATTTCTGCAATAGAGCTAATCAATATCTGTAATAATATTCGTTCCCATGTATATATGCAGTAAAATAATTAAGACCAAAATAATCAAAACCTCCCATGTCATGCCTGAAATGACAATTAACTATATAACCAACAACCAACATTTTGACACAGGCTATGCTGGAGTAAGTTTCCAAGGAAATGTAGCCATGCCACTGTAAAACAGAACAACTCAATGTGACTAAAAAACTGGGCCAAATATCCAACATGATTGTCATCAACAGTGGTCAATTGCAATAGATAACATGCTTAAAAATCTAAGGGTATCACTTAGTATAACAACAATTATCCATACTACACACAAAGAGCAGCTAACCAAACTCCACAATACAACAGTTCAACTTATCACAAAAACACACAGTCATGATAATAACTCAACATATCACGTTGAGGCTATGTATACTAATAAGTGGTTGGTTTGTTTAATTCACATCGCAATTTAACCAAGTTATGCGCACTCGGTTATTCAACCAATGGAACAAGGATGCCGTGGATATGCCTTCTATAGCTATCTAGTTTGATTGTCATTGAGCCCTAGGGGAAAACATAGTTATCATGCCCAATGTTTCACTTGCAAAACACCATACATAGAACACGACCTGTGTGAGCAATCCTAAGCATTTGTGACCAATGTCAACCATCAACCAAATCACCATAAATGAAAAGCCGGTGATTGTTCATTAACCAACAATTCGCCACTGTGGTAAGGAAAAAAAAACAATCAACCGAACAAGCCATGGTAGCTATGTATACCCACGCACCCAATCGAAATGGGCAGAGGCCCTTCCATTCAAAACAACTGAGTTCTTTAACATCAGGCTAGTGAATTTGAACTTTTAGAAGTACAAATTGGCAATGTAAGGCTCACGCTATTATCACAGAGGCATTGACAAAAAGCTATACGAACACGACTGTTATACAACCACAGGTGAACCTGCATTCGAAGTAATAAACCACAATAATCAGAAACAACTTAACAAGCTCGACAGTCTGCCTATGCAGCTCCAGTCTGGAGGGTTAAGGGTTTTCACGGCATCCGTCACAAGAGGAAAGGCACCAACTATAGTGAAAATTCGAGGCCAAAGTTGTACACACAAGGAGGACTATGATTCGCTTGTGAACGGGAGGCAGTTCCTTGACAGGGACGAATCAGGAAAACAAGGCTCTAGTTAAACCTAAGAATTGCGAAGACAACCATCCAGCCATGATTTAAGAAAAAACCCTTTAACCAAACGCAGTGGTAACAAAGAGCTATCACCCAGGAAGACCACCAACTCCGATGAACTCAAAACAAATATAAGCAGAACCATCCATTTTACATTTAAAACCAAAATTTCACACAATTGCAGCACTCAGGACAAACACAAACCCACACAACTGAGCCAAAAACATTTAATAACCAAAGTGAAGTCAAGAACAACCAAAAGAGACATACTTGTTAATCAAAAACCTTAAGATGAGAGGTGGCCAAGTGGTTTCAACCTACTAAAAACCCGGAGCGTGAACACAACAGCCAGATCAAACAATAGCCCGACTAGGGTGGTGGCCAACGGGAAGGGTAAAGGTGACATGTAGTAAGTGCACATTGCCTCCACCCATATCTCATTTACTCCACAGTACATGCCAACAAACCCCCCATTAACACCATTAATAAACCCTTGCATCGAGAACATCAACAAATTTAACTATAACGTAATCCAAGTTCCATATAATAATTCAACCATTTGCATTGTTACTTTTCCAATTGCGCCACCCATGTTTATATTCCCAATATAACTCCAATAAATCGCTTGACCACTATGCAATCTAAACGATCATGTATAGAATCATCACCAATAGCGTGATCAACATCAACCCGAACCATAGCATAATCACCATAAAAAATCGCAAAGCCATTACTTCCATGAGCCACCAATGTTTATAACATATGTATATCAGCTACCGATTCCATTAATCAATGCATAACCATTGCATTATCACCTTGCCAAAATGCGCCACCAAAATTTCCACCATATGCATATATAAAAAAATGTAATTTAACAATTTTGTATAGCCATTTCCTTGTTAGCTAAGGTTTAACAATAATCAACAAATATTTTATGCATGTAGTATTGCAGAACTAGGTTCCTTTGCACTCGTTGTAATACTTTGCCTTCTTCAAAACTGCGCTTCATGTGACTTTACTAACATGTTTGTTGTGTAGGTGCGAGAAGGACAAATACCATATATGAATAACAGGTTGTAGTGTCATGAAGGAACAACATCTCAAAGCTTAACTCATATCAATGACAAGCATATTAACATCAACCATGTAAATTTATGTAGCACATCATCATAACATAAAAAATGAACAGATATGCTCTTAAATAATTCAAGGGGGTCCCACCTACTAGTATTATTTAGTTTTATAATAATAGGTTTTAGCAACACTTTGCAGGTGGAACTACGTTGACGTTTTCAATCGTCAAAAAACTGGCGACTCCATAGGGAAATTTATTTTTAACATATTAGAACTCAGAACCCATGGTTTCATAGACCAAGAATAGTAATCTCAATAAGACGTAACTAGAATGATTATGCAACAGAGGAAAGTGAGCGGATTTAATGGAAAGATGACCGGAAATTTGGGAATAACTCATGAAAAGTGTTAAGTATGAGGGGTTTTACCACTGTATCCATAGTCATTTGGTTGTAAAATGCTCTCAACTTGAAAGAGGAAAACTTATAGATTTGCTCTTAAGATCTCTATGGATGAAGAAATGGAAAGAAGAAGCGAGAAACAACCAATTCCTCATAAGATAGAAGCGGAAATATGTAACAAATTCAAAAGGCCCTTCAGAGGAGAGATCATAACAACTGTGTAAGCTCGATTTTTATTGACTAGCAATGCTTTTGTGGAGGTATCACTGTGGTAGAATTGATCCAACCTTCTAACTTGACCAAATGCTTAAAATATGATAAAGAAAAAAATTACAACAGAAGTAATAATGCAGAAATTAAAACAGCAGCAATAAAAGACAACGGTAAAAGACAGAAATAAAACACTGCAAAAAGTCAACTCAGAAAGCAGAAATCTGTAAGCACAAAAATTGAAAGCAAAGTTAAACTACTAATATACAGAAGAATACCATCAGCAAAAATACCTTTCATGATGGTCCCTCACAATACTTCAAGCGAGGACTGTTAGTGTTGTGGGAAAACCATTTTCTTTGTAATTCCTTTGAAATTTCTGAGTTAGTGTCCAAGACAAAGGTAATATGGAAATGACCCAACGCTTGAAATTTTGACGTAACTATCAGCCTTTTGACGCATACGATTAAATCATCAAGGTAAGCATGGAAATTGACCAACTCATTGAAAGTTGTGTGTATAGGCCGTTTTAAGGCAATACTTGTATCAAATAAACCAGAAGGCCAACAGTTGTAAGACATAGTATCGCAATTAGTAGTAAAAGTGGTTTTGTGAATATTTTCCCCTTCTACCTTGATTTTATCGTAACCAAACAAACTGTCAGGTAAGGGATCCAAGTGTAACTCTAACACCTATTGTAGAAACATTTTCATGCTGATAGGGGGGAAAGACTTTCTCATAATTGCTTGCCTGAAATTTCGAAGACTAATGCAAGTTCTAATATTATTAGTGGTCTTTGAAGTAGGTTCCCAATTGGAAACCCATTTAGGGTGGACTAGAAAAAACATTTCAGTCCTTAAGAGAATCTTCAACTTCCCTCGAAAGGTTTCCTTCAGTGCAGAGTTAACAAGTCTTCATTTTTTCCTAGCTGGTTTAACAGTATGTTGAACAAGACCCAGATCAAAACCATGAAGATCCATATTAAACCAAGCAAAAACCTCTTGAAATCCACCGAGTAATTCATCAAACTTTATTCCTTCTTTATCAGAACCTTGGACATTTATTTTAACGTTCAATGAAGATCCAGGTGTCCTAGTGTTCATGGAGATGGCTTCAACCACCTTCAGTTGTAACTCCTCCTCCTCTTCTTTATTTCCTCTAACACTCCATGAAAATGAGCTCTTAAGAGGAATAAAACCTTCAGGATTCTTATGACTTTCCATGGATATAGTTTTCTCGGGCTTAAGAGGTTCATCTTGGATGATAGCACAAATGCTCTCATCATCTGGGAGGGCCTCCCAAAATCCTACATGGCCAGGAATATATGGATGATATAGCGGTTGAAAAGCACAATCAGGCCTGTGAGGCAAAAGTTGTTGATTAGGGGAGGCTGCAAAGACAACTAACCGATCAACCATGGAATTTAACTCCTTTTTCACATGAGTGATGTTGAAAGATAGAAGGTTCGAGACAAGTGCCCAAACAGTTTGGGAGTATTGTTCCATTGGCTCGTTTCTAGGAGAGCATATCTTGCATATTACGTTCACAACCAGCTCAGAACTTCCAAAAACTGAAAGGTGACCACAACCAAGATTAAGGGCATTCCTAATAATAAATCTTTGAAATCAACGACATTATTCAAACAAGCAAACTCTAACCTGTAGGACAGATTATGAAATTTTACTGCAGGAGAAACCAAGGTAATGCCAGCCCCATTTCCTTCACTAGAGCATGAACCATCAAAGTTCATATGCCATAAATCATCATCCAAATCAATTCTTTCCAAAGGAATATTATCCTCTCCAACAAAGATGGAATACACTCCTAGGTCTTCTTCGATATAGCTCATGTTAGATTGTGAAACATTCTCGATGTAGGGTGAAATCCTTCCTTCTCTAAGGACTATGATATTCTTACCATTCCGAGGAACAGATAAATGTGTCCTGTCGAGCGAGAGGTATCCACCTGTTAGGGCTTGCCAATCTCTTCCCAAGATAATTGAATAATTTCTTACAGACATATCAATCACTTGAATGCTAAGGGTTGTCCTTATCTCAGGGTGAGCGCATAAAACTAAGGTTACATCTTTAATCTCGCCTATGGTTGTTTGTTGTAGACTATTATAGGAAAGCATGCTTCGGGCATTTTCATTTGTACAAGATAAGCCTAGCTCTTCCATAATAATCTTTGACATAACACTTGGGCATGAACCACCATCAATGAGGCAACAATGGGCGATTGTGTCCATGATCTTTACAGAAATATAGAAAGGGGGATTTTTTACAGGGTATCTAAATTTATGTACACCTACTTTATTTACAGAAGAATCCTCTTCGCTTACCTCTTCGGAAAGATTGGCTACAATGGAATCCTTTCCTTCCATGAATTGTTTCAGATGCATCTGTTGTTCAGGGACGACAACCATGTCTAGGAGGGTTTCATCTGCTTTGATGTTATCCAATTAATTAAATATGTTTTATTTGGAAGAGGGGGGGGGGAGGAGTGATTCTTTGACTCTCAAGAATTTTAGGAACCTGGGGTGCAACAGTAGTTGAGGATGACCTCAGGCTAGAAGAAATGCGAGGAGTGTCAAACTTGCCTTTTGGGGCATAGGCTTTGTTTTTGGTATTGATAACCATGACATCTTCTGGCTCAGCAAAATCTAGGACAATGATAGTGGCTTCTGGTATTTTACCAAAGATATTGTCTCTTGCACTCTTCCTTACCTCACACGTGGTTTCTTCATGGTGTTCCTCGCAAAAGTTACACCAACTCCTAGGCAGGATAGCTTTGGGCTGAATTTTTTTTTCAACTGGAATTATAAAAGGAGGGGCAGAAGATGATGAATCTCTAGGGGTGAGAGGGGAGAAAGTACCCTTCCACTCAAATGCTATCATACGATTGTTCATATCTTGTACTAGTTGTAAGAGAGTGGACATGTCTGTCTGTCTAATTGATTCTCCCTGGGGTAGACCAGTTCGTTCAAGCTTTTCTTCGTACTCTGAACAAGTGTGCATAGTGGAACCGAGATTATCAATGGATTTTTCTTCAAGCCTATGACGATAAGCAGAAGCCAATGCATTGTAGTAATGCATGAAGGCAGCTTGGTTCTGAGGGCAAATAAGTTTGGGGATTTGATTATACAACTTGGTGAAACGCGAGTTGAAAGACCTGATGGTCTCACCATCTTTGTAAGTGACATTATTGTACTCCCTTAACTTCTCAGCAGGGATTTTGGATTGCCCGTAAGTGGATCTGAACTAGTAGATTAATTCCTCCCAAGTAGACCAGATCTTAGCAGGAAGGTCAAAAAAATCCATCCCAGCCTTCCCTTCCAAGGAATTGACGAATAGGCGCATGCAAGTATCATTATCATTGGCCCCTATGTTATGAAAAGCATTAGAAAATGCCACTAGGTGTTCATTGGTACTGACAGTGTTATTTCCTGAAAACTTAGGAAAATGCTCTTTAAACTTTGGAAGTGGCCGAGTAGCAGGAGCTAGGTTAAGAGGAGAGGACACATGCCATGGTGTAGTTGTGGCATCTTTTTCGAACTGAAAAAGTCCATACTTCTTGATGACTTTGCTGGGGGTTGTAGTAGATTGGAAAGGGATATGGTGGTTGTACAAGCTACCAATCACCGATGACGATGAATATTGGGAAGATGGAGCACTTCCTGTGCCACCAAAGCCACCACTAGATGCCATCTTGTGGATGATATATGAGGGGAAGAAAGATGAGCTGGATGAATCATATAAAGTTCTCCTTAGAGCACTTTGTTGGGTAGATAACACAACGTTTATCCTTCCTATCTTGGCAATGGGACTGATTTTGGGTGAAAATCCTCTTCTTCTTCTAGAAGCATGAGAATAAAAGGACATGAAAGAATAGCCAAAACTTGAAGGAACAAAAGGTTACTACTGATTTCTAGGCTACCTACGTCTAGCTTACAATTGTTCTTGAGAACTAATATCTTGTTCAATTGATGCCCAAGAAAGGTTAAGCTCAGCACAGGTCTTAACGGTGTCTAAAATCGTGTTAAACAGATTCAAAGCAATGCTAGTCTGGTCTTGAATACTGGGCTCAAGATTAGGTTGTCTCGCAGTAGGAACAATCATTAAACAAAATAGTCAAAGAATCAATAACAGAAAAAAGAAAGATGTATCGATGAAAATTGAGTATAAAATTTAACCGGGGAGATATTGAGGATCTCCCAAGTACGGTCGCCAAATAAATGTTGAGGAAAAGATATGAATTGATCTTACTCAAGAATTTTCAGACTTTACTTGGCTAAAGTATGTTAATGTTTATGCCATTATTATAGTTCTTTGCATTTCATAAAGATAAGAGCATAATAAGAACAAGATCACTGAGAAATACACATCCACAGGAGACACAGCATTTATCCTGGGAAACCCTCTAGGGGAAGAAAACCTAGCAAAAACTTCCTTATCATAAATATCTTATACAATGTTCAAGAGATAACTCAACCAATACAGAAAATGTCCTCCTCAAGAGATGCGCCACCCTTCTTCTTCTCTCACCAACTTGTAATTGCAGCTTGCCTCATAAGAACATG
>ML802011.1:43208-80664 GCA_009831015.1 Picea engelmannii
ATGCTACTCTTTTGGACATGGTTGTTGTCCTTGAACAATAAAAGCATCTCAAGAATTTTATGGAAGGAAAATATTCTACCATAACCAACCTTTTTGAAGAGGCAAAAGAAGAGGATCCCAATGTAAATAAGATATGTGTAAATAATTTTAGATACCATGTAAAGAACCCACCTTTTTTTATTTCTGTAAAATTATGGATAAGATAGCCCATTGTTGCTTAATCGATGGCGGTTCGGGTCCAAGTGTAATGTCAAAAATCATCATGGAAGAGCTATGCTTATCATGTAATAACGAAAATTCTAGAAGCATGCTCTCCTATAATAGTCTGCAACAGTCAACTATAGGTGAAATCAAAGATGTAACTTTAGTTCCGTGTGCACATCCAAAAATAAGGACAACCCTCAACATCCAAGTAATTGACATGCCAATAAGAAACTATTATATTATCTTAGGAAGAGACTGGAAAGCCCTAATAGGTGGATATCTTTCACTTGATGGAACACACTTATCAGTTCCTCGGAATGGAAAGAATATTATAGTCCTAAGAGAAGGAATAATTTCACCATACATAGAGAGAATTCCTCAACCGAATGTAAACTATCTTGAGGAAGACTTAGGAGTGTACTCTATATTCGTTGATGAGGGTGACACTACTCTGGAACAAATTGATTTGGGAGATGGTATGTGGCACATGCATTCTGATGGCTCATGCTCAAACGAAGGTAATGGAGATGGAATTATCTTATACTCACCTATAGGTAAAATTCACAATTTTTCTTATAGGTTAGAGTTTCCTTGCATGAACAATGTCATTGAGTTTGAAGCCTTACTGATAAGCATCTAAAAATCTTATAACCTCGGTTGCGGTCACCTTACAGTTTTTGGTGATTATGAACTTGTTGTGAACCTTGTTTGTAAAATCTATTCTCCTAGTAATAATTTAATGAAACGCTATACCCAAGCGGTTTGGATTCTTATCTCAAACCTGTTATCATTTAACGTTGATCATGTTAAGAGGGAACTTAATTCAATGGATGATAGGTTAGCTATATTTGCGGCATCTCCTACTCGACAACTTCTACCTCAAAGGCCTAATTGTACATTTCAAGCCTTATATCATCCTCACATTCCTGATAATGTAGAATCATGGCAGATTTTCCCTAATGATGAAGGCATCTGTGCTTTCATACAAAATGAACCATTTAAGCCCAAGGGATTCATATCTATGGAAGACAACAAATTTACAAAATGCTTGACTCCTCTCAAGAGTTCATTTTCGTTGAGTGATGTAGGCAACAAAGAGATACAAAAGGAAGAGGATTCGAAAAGGAAAGTGAGTGATACCATTTCCTTGAAACTTGGGACATCCAAATCTCCAAAGATGGTTAAACTAGGTGCCCAATGTTCTGACGAAGAAAAGGAGAAATTCACAGAACTACTATGTAAATTTCAAGATGTTTTTTCATGGTCATACAAGGATCTTCGTGGTTTTGATCCTGCTCTCATACAACATGCCATTCCTATCAAGGAAGGGATAAAACCAATTAGGCAAAAACAAAGACCCATTAACCCTGTGCTAGAAGCTACTATTAGAAAGGAGTTGGAAAAACTTTTGAAGGTTGGTATAATCTTCCCAGTCAAATATTCTGAGTGGGTTTCAAATTTAGTTCATGTTAGGAAGACAGCTGGTCAGATTCAATTATGCGTTGATTTTCGCGCATTGAATAGGACAAGTGTTAAAGATCATTTTACTCTCCCTAATATGGAAATGATTTTGCAATGGGTTGTAGGGTCACAAATGATGTCCTTACTTGATGGTTTTTCTGGATATAATCAAATCAAGGTAAAAAGCATTGATAGATACAAAACCACTTTTACTACACACTGGGGCACATTTGCTTATGAATGCATGCCTTTTGGCTTGTATAATGCAGGTGCCACTTTCCAAAGAGCTATGTAAATATCTTTTGACAATCTGATCGGTAAAATTATCCAAGTATATCTTGATGATTTGACTGTTTATTTGAAGAGTCGATTAGATCATTTTGGTCATCTTAGAAAAGTTCTTATGCAATGTAGAAAATTCGACATTTCTTTAAATCCTTCTAAATCTATTTTTGGTGTCACCAAGGGAAAGCTACTTGGACATATCGTCTCGGATTCAGGAATAAGAATAGATCCCGAAAGGATCATTGTTATTCTGAACCTTCATGCCCCCACTTCCAAAAAGGAGGTTCAAGCCTTTATGGGCATTATCAACTTTGTCAACAAGTTTGTTCCCGATTTCGCTTTAATGGTTAAACCAATACATAATATTCTAAATCAAGATTGCTCTTTTTCTTGGACAAATGATGTCAAAAAATATTTCATTAGGATTAAGAAGGTAATCAGTTCTACGTCAGTTCTGGCGAAATCGGACTTTGAGAAATATTTTATCATATACAATAATGCCAATGAGGAAGTCGTTTCTGCTATTCTCTTACAATGTGATGACTAGAATAATGAAAAACATGTAGCTTACATGAGCCAAAGTTTATTAGATGATGAATTCAAGTACTCTTATATTGATAAACATGCATTTTCTCTTGTTAAAGCTGTAGAGAAATTTCAACACTTTATTCTAGGCAAACATACGCAGGTAAAAGTCCCTTTGCTTGCTATCAAGTTTATGCTTTCACAAACTTATCTTTCAAGAAAACTTGTGCATTTGCTTTCCAAGATTTAGGAGCATGATTTGACGATCGTGGCTTCAAAAACAATCAAGGGACGATACCTATCTGTTCACTTAGCCCAACATCCTGAACCAAGTGAAGAAATTGACGATCGGGATAATCCTCTTTCAGCACTATTTTATATTGAGAATCAAACCCTTTCTATTGCTAAACACCTCTGGTATAAAAATCTGGTGTATTATTTGCAATATCATAAATTCCCAGATGACTTAGATCCTCATCAGAAGAGGAGACTCTGCCTTGAATCTTACAGGTACGTTATTTTAGGAGATTTATTGTTTAGAAGGTATGTTGATGGTATATTACTTCGATGTGTAAAGGATGAGGAGGCATAGAAATTACTACATGAAACTCACGGGTCTTCAAATTTTGTCATTCACATTGGTGGCCACTTTTTTGCTAAAGATCTTGCTTTTAAAATCATCAGAAATGGTTATTATTGGCCCTCAATTTTTTGAGATTCTTATAAATTCTCAAGATCTTGTGACAAATGCCAAAAATTCGCTGGGAAAGAGCGTCTTTCTTCCATTCCTTTACAACATGTTCTCCCGGATTTTCCTTTTTCTAAATGGGGCCTAGACTTTATTGGTTATATTAATCCTCCATCTTCCATAGGGCATGTTTTTATTTTGACAGCCACTGATTATTTCACTAAGTGGATTGAATTTGTCCCTCCTAGACACTCACAGGATGAAAAGGTAATTTATTTCCTGGAAACTGATATCTTCTCCATATTTGGCATTCCTTTAGAGATTATTACAGACAATGGCCCTACTTTCAAT
This sequence comes from Picea engelmannii, assembly GCA_009831015.1. Classification (NCBI taxonomy): domain Eukaryota; kingdom Viridiplantae; phylum Streptophyta; class Pinopsida; order Pinales; family Pinaceae; genus Picea; species Picea engelmannii. The sequence continues at coordinate 46,723 of ML802011.1, forward strand.
TCTGCAAAATTGACTCAATTCCTAGTCAAGTTGGAAGTCAAACATTTCACCTCATCCGCTTATTACCCTCAAGGAAATGGGCAAGCCGAGTCTACTAACAAAAATCTGGTTAGGATCATAAAGAGGCTCATCGAAGATAATCCTTTTCAATGGCACACCCTCCTCACTTACACCCTTTGGGAAGATTGCACTACCACTAAGGTAATCACGGGTTTCACCTCCCTTTTAGTCGTTTTATGGCCAAGAAGCCATTTTTCCTACTACGTTGGAACTCTCGTTTCTAAGGATGATGCTACAGATTGAAGAATTAAATTCTTCCATTGTCCCTCAAAGGATAGATGCACTATTATCCCTAGAAGAACAAATAAATTTTTCCTTGGGAAATATAAAGAGAAGACAACAAATTGTAAAGAAGTACTTTAACAAACACGCAAAAGTTGTCAAATTTAAGGTGAATGAGAAAGTTTTACTTTGGGACTCAACCCATGCTGATAGAGTAAGACATTCGAAATTTCAGAAATTATGGCTAGGTTCTTTCAAAATCACTTTTGTCCTAGGTACAAACTATTATCTTTTAAAAGATTTTGAAGAGCGATTGTTTTCTTATAGTACCAATGGTTCCCACTTGAAGAATTATGTGGAACCATCTTGATTACTAAATGACATATTGGAATCACTGTTGTACATAACTTTTTGTTTCGTTGTTTTATTTTTCTTGGTTCAATTGAATTTTCAATTTTTGTTGTTTTATTTTCTGCTATTTTGTTTTGATGTTTATTGGGAATAATTTTTGGATCAGTTTGCCACAACAATGCCATTCCATAATTATTGTTGATCAATAACAATAAAGTTTACATAGTTGTCACGATGTCCTCCTTTTAGACATCGCTGAAAATGCTTTTTGCTTTCAGTACCGTTGTTAGATAGATGATTTGGTCTTCTTCCCTATTTTCTGCTATCCCTTTCTTCCCTCCATCCTGAGATTCAAAAGAGCATATCAGAAAATTTCTCCTTGAAACATGAAGAAACACTATTTACTGTGATTGATCGAATGTTATGCATGCAGGACCAAACCCCCTCATATGTACCACTTTTCATGAGTTATTCCCAAAATCTTGTCTCATCATTTCCCTTAAACCACATTTTTACCCTTGTTTCATAATCATTCTAGTCAATAATCCTTTGATCTATGTTCACCGATCTCTGGAAATGGAAATTTCGAGTTCTTAATATGTTGGAAACAGATTTCCCTCTGGAGTCGCCAGTTTGTTGATGCCTAAAAGCACAACATAGGGTACCTGCTTGCAAATGGTTGCAACGCCTTATTATTTAATTATATTTAATAATATACTAATAGGTGGGACCCCTTGTGTGGCTTGTGTGACTATGATGAAGAGACAACACTTATGTTTTATGTGCTTATGAGTTGGCTGAGATACGAGCTCTACAGTTTTATTTGCTTTAAATCACTGTCAAAATAATAAATTACAGGATGTGATGGGTAGGGTGACTAAAGAGGAAATGAGGTTGTCTTAATTATCTCTCATAAAGCATAACTATGTTTCCTTTAAATTGATGAAGGGCCTACACTCCAGTTTTAATTTTTATATGGTATATGGTGTATGGTTTGGTGATCACCTTGATCCCTTGCTATAAGTGTTGTGTGCATTTTTTAAATTGGAAATCTAAAGTTGGGACTTTGTATCCCTAGCAAGGTTTGGATATATGTGTTACATGGGAATTTTTACAAGGGTTGGCGCATTTGTAAGTTTGAAACATTGGCAAACTATGGGGCATTCAACTTGTATTAATTTATTTGGATTTAATGGTTGATGAGTTGTATAGTTGGATTTCTCGTATTGGCCATGAATGAGAGTGTAAGTGTAGATACGACATGCAGTAAATGCATGTCTCTCTAACCCCCCTCGATCCCGCCACCCTAGCCATTTTTCATTTTCTCTTGTTAGTTGTTGTTTCTCCGCTTTGCTCGACCATGGAGGAGGTATATAGGCTTGGTTGTTTCTCCTTAGAAATTTTTACACAGGTATGGGGTTTCTTTCTTTTCCATCCATGAGTTTTTTCTCTGCTCTTTAATTAAGTCAACAGTTGACTCTTGTTTGCTCATGGTTTGTGCATTCAAAGCTATTATATGTGTAATTTTGACTGTGTATGAATTGGTGGTTAAGTGTTGGTGTTTGTGGCATTGTATTTGAACCACTCGCATTAAAAAGTTGTGTGGATGTCTCTTACTGTATATGGTATTCATGATTTCCTTGTGAGAAAGAATATTAGAGTTGGGGAAACTATCGGGTCTGCCTTGCCTATGGTTTCTTGTTTTGGGTTTCTTCCCTAAGCGTATCACTTCTCCTTACATGTGGGTTATATGGACACTCTGCCTGTCATTTAAGTTGTTAGTTTTCGTGCCCATTGTGATCGCGTCCTTGTAACAACTCTGTGAATATAAATGTGAAGTTTTGTAGAAGTATTAAGCTTCTCGTGCTACTTTTGGCTAAACCCTCAATTTGGTCAGCTCGTCCCCCTCCACTGCATTACTCTTCACTGTTGTGTATTGAACCTTGTGTATTGGAATTTATCATTGAAGATGACTTTCCCAGATATTAGTAAAGGCATTGTTCGTGCTCTTTTTTTGGTCACGGGTTTGATTGATTATTTGTTGTGCGAATATGGAAGGAATGTTGAACCCACCTATTCCTTGGTAATACAGTCTGTCACATGAAAAAGTATGGGGTCGATGGCAATGTTGCAAAAATATTGATAAGATACGACTTGCTATGTTTTGTTTTCATATGCAAAGAGCACCTATGTATGAAATATGTATGCTTGAGTGAAGTTTTACGAACTAGAATGCAATAAAAATGGGAAGTATGGTTAATTGTGGTTTCAGTCGAAATTTTATTATACACAGGGATCCCTTTGGATACTTTGCGGGACCTTGTAGTTTTAATCAATACTGGGTTGATATTGTAGGCCACATCCTGTCCACTCCTCAACTATTTGTTGTGTTGGATGTGATTATTATGATGTTGTTCACTCCTCAACTCTATTATATACAAGCAGTGTTATTATTGTTAGATAATTCTTGGGAAATAAAATATAAATCGGTTACTATGCAATGAAATTTCTAAGGAAAATGAGCAGCCTTGAAAAGAAACACCAATTCTAGTTTTTTTGGGGGGGAAACAGAATGTTGTTCGATTTTGAAATAGTAACAGGTGGTGATTGTTAATTGGTGGTGAGGATGGAATTATTTGATATATTATTAGAATGGTATATGTGGGAATCCCTTCCATTCTACCATTTTTCACAAAGTACAACCACCTCATTATCCCAAATGCATTTGTCCACTCCATGTTCTGTGATCTTTATTTTTAAGAGAAATATGTATGGAAATGAAGAAAAAATGATGTGGCAGTAATTGATGACTGGTGTTCTGGGATATGTTTAGATACACAGTTGATTGTTTTTGTTGATTGCTTGAACAATATTCGTAAATATTTCCCCCTCCATGATATAACTTTACGCTAAATACAAGCCCTCCATACTCCCAATGACCCTATCAATTCCGTGTTCATGTGGCAATTAATAAATGGAAGTTTTATGGATGGATTGCATGTGTCTTGTAGTAAATTTTAGAGCCAACTCTTGATTTATTTAAGTGGAGTTTCATGTATGGGTTATTAATAACTTCATGAATGACTAATTATTGTTACAATATGAGTTTTTTTCAGCAGGGAAAGTAATGGCCGAAATAACAGAGGCAGGGGTAACTAGTATCGAGGCCATAGGAGGCCTCGATTTTCTATTCACTTTGATTTTGATCCCCAAGAGTTGAACCAGTTGTTTCAAGTTGGTTTCTTTATTTTGGTTGGCCATGGGATATTTCATCCTCAACCAAAAATTCCCCCTTTTCAACAACCTCATAATTTTACTGGCATTCTTGTTCCCCCACATGTGTCGATGCAACCTGAACCTCCCACAAATGACGGTTGGTAGGAAATTGTCAATCAGCCTGCTTCTCACTCTCGTGGTTGGAGCACTATCTCATTTCCATTATCACCACAACCACCTCCAATTAATCCTAATGCACAAATTTACCATGCTATTTCACTAGTGCAGTCTTCACATGCCAACAAGAGACTGGAAACTGACGCCGTGCAACCTGTGCTAGATAACGGAAAAGCAGCGGCTTCCTCCTCCAATCCATCCACGGATTCTTATAAATATGTGTCTTCGCGTCTCCACCTAAAATATGACTGCTCCCATGTGATCAGCGAAATACAACCCCAAGATTCTAACCAACCAAGGGCTACCCTAGAAAAGTCAAGAGGAGACAGCAGTGAGAAGAGAAAAAATGCCTCACACAGCAGCAAATAGGGATTTTAAATATTTTTTGTGATATTCAGTGATGAATACATTGTTTAATGATTTTCAACATATTTTGAACAACTAGCTTTATTTTGGATATTTTTGTGGATAAGATGGATATATTTTTTTTTTGGGGATATGGTCTTAAATTTTGTTGATATTTAAATTTTCGACTTAAATGATATCCATGGGAGCTACAAGGGTGTTATATGATCCAAATGATTAATTTTGTATTTTATATTTGATGATTGGCAAAGAGAATGATGGGAGTCACAAGGGCTCCCACATATTTAGTTATTATTAATTAAACCCTTATTTATATATTATTATTAATTATTTCTTCCCAAACTAATTAGTTAAGTTAATTTTACTTAACTAAAGAAAGTAGTTGAACTACCTCAACTTATTGAGAAAGAATAAAGGTTCAATGAGAGGAATATACAAGAGGAGAATAGAAGGGGAACTACACGACTAAGGTTTGCTCTCTAGTTAGTGAGATAGCTTCAGTTTTCATTCATTTCTGAGCTTACTTGAAAGCCTAATCCTCTTGATGACAGAAGGGTCTTGTTGAAAGTTGCAGGATTCAAAACTTAATCATACATTTCAACAACTTGTTTTAAAGGTGTTTTATTATCCTTGATAGTCTGTGTACTCTTGTTTGTTTATGAATTAATTTTCATGGTTGATAAAGAATATCTTGCAGAGTCAAGTGGAAACATTTTGTGGCAAGTTGATCAGATCATTAGTTTCAGTTTTATTTCATTGTCAGGGTCTTTTTGTATGGTGCCCATCGGAGACTCCTAAATATGACTTTGGTCCATACCCTCACAGGGGTTTGTAAAAGAGAAATACAATTTTGTATCTCATAATGAAATAAAATCAGATTATTGTTATGTCTCATACATGTGTTTTCATCATTTGGTTCTTCCTTTCACTTTTGTCTCCATGTTTACTTCAATGTAAAATCTATATACATTCACCTAGCTTTGTTTAAATTTTTATTCTTACATTGTTACAAATATAAATCCTAAAATCAGCCTTGATCCTTTGTAATTGATACCTTTGTAATTGATACTTGTGGATTGAATGAAAGTTTTGAGGCTATAAACCTCAGGTGACATTCCCAACTATCTTTTCCTAGCCAGGAAAGATTTGAAAATGATTGATTAAGGTATTCCATACATTTTCCTCAACATTTATTTGGCAACCATACTGGGGAGATCTTCCATATCTCTCTGTTTGATTTTATTCACGATTATCTTTGAATATTTTTTTTTTATTCGAATACTCTTTGATTGATTTTTCTCATGACAGTACCTTCTACAAGGTAGCCTAATATTGAACATGGTCTTAAATACTAGAATAGCATTGCCTTGACCTTATTCAATACTATTATAGAAACTTCTAGTACCCGGGTTGAGATTGAACGATCTTGGGAAGTAGTTGAACAAGATATAAGTATCTGTGAAGGTTGGGAAGCTAGGAAAAGGCAACCTAGAAATCAGCAGTAACCTCCATTTTCCTAAGTCTTTGGTCTTCTTTTTAATGTCCTTGAATCCTCGCATTTCGAGAAGAAGAAGAGGATTGTCCCCTTAAGCTACTCCTATCATTGAAATAGGAAGGAGGAAATCCATTTTGTCAACCCAAGGAATCACTCTAAGGAGGACTTTGTCTGATTCTTCCAGCTCACCTTTTTCACCCTTACCCATCACTTTCAAAATGACATCTATGGGTGGTTCCAGTGGTGCTGGAGGTGATTCATCATCCCAACCTTCCGCCTCATCGATAATTGGTAGTCTATATAGTCATCAAGTTCCTATACAATCTACTACCAACCCTGCTAAAGTTATAAAGAAATACGGGATTTTTCAATTTGAGAAAGATGCTACGACCACCCCATGGCATGTATCTTCTTCGTTGAATCTAGCACAAGCTACTCATCTGTTACCCAAGTTTAAAGAGAATATTCCTAAGTTCTCGGGGAATAATATTGTTTCTACAAACAAATACCTAGTGGCATTTTCTAATTCTTGTCATAATATCGGGGCTAACGATAATGATACATGCATGTGCTTATTTGTCAACTCCCTTGAAGGAAAAGTGCTAGATGATTTTTTGATCTCCCTCCAAAAATCCTTTCCACTTGGGAAGAGTTGGTTTATTGGTTCAAGTCCACTTATGGACAATCCAAGAGCCCGGTCGAATAGTTAAGGGAATATAACAATATATCTGACAAAGATGGTGAGACTATTAAGTCCTTTAATCTCTGTTTCACCAAATTGTACAATCAAATCCCTGAACTAATCCACCCCCAAAATCAAGCTGCTTTCATTCATTATTATAATGTGCTTCCCTCTCCTTATCGTCATAAGCTAGAAGAAAAGGCTATTGACAATATTGGCTCTGCTCTCCACACTTTCTTGGAGTATGGAGAGCAACTTGAAAGAACAGGTCTCCCTAAAGGAGACTCATTCAAGCAAACAGATATGTCTGCCCTCCTATAATTTGTGCAAGATATGAACAATTGGATGATAGCCTATGAACAAAAGGGGAATGGTCCCTCACTTACTCCTAGGACATCTTCCTCTTCCTCAATTCCTTTTAGGAATAAAAATGAGAACACTTTTCATCCCAAATCCATTATGTCTCGCAGTTGGTGTAACTTTTGCGAATAAAATCATCAAGAAAGTACTTGTGAAATTAAGAAGAATGTCAGAGATAAAATCTTTGGAAAGAATCATGAAACCACTATCGTTGTTCTAGATTGTGAATAACTGGAAGATATTATGATAATAAATACTAGAAAAAAATCTTATGCTCCTAAAGGTAAATGCGATCTCGTACTTATTCCACTCCAGCCTCATATTCACAAGGTACTAATGTACAAACTATCAAAATTCCTGAAATTCAAGGTGTTCCTTCCCCTCTTCCCTCTTCCAAGTATAACATCCTTAACCAATTGTCTAATATCAAGGTCGATGCTACTCTTTTGGACATGGTTTCCGTCCCTGAAAAACAAAATCATTTCAAGAATTTTATGGAATGAAAAGATTCTACCATAGCCAACCTTTTTGAAGAGGCAAAAGAAGAGGATCCCACTATAAATAAGATAGGTGTAAATAATTTTAGATACCCTATAAAGAACCCCCCTTTTTTAATTTCTGTAAAAATTATGGATAAGATAGCCCATTTTTGCCTAATCGATGGCGGTCCAAGCATAATGTCAAAAATCATCATGGAAGATCTAGGCTTATAATGTACTAACGAAAATTCTAGAAGCATGTTCTCCTATAATAGTCTGCAATAGTGAACTATAGGTGAAATCAAAGATGTAACTTTAGTTCTGTGTGCACATCCTGAAATAAGAAAAACCCTCAACATCCAAGTAATCGACATACATGTAAGCAACTATTATATTATCTTAGGAAGATACTGGCAAGCCCTAAAGTGTGGATATATTTTTATTGATGGAACACACTTATCCGTTCCTCAGAATGGAAATAATATTATAGTCCTAAGAGAAGGAAGAATTTCACCATACATAGAGAGCATTTTTCAACCGAATGTAAACTATCTCGAGGAAGACTTAGGAGTGTACTCTATATTCTTTGATGAGGGTGACACTACTTTGGAACAAATTGACTTGGAAGATGGTATTTGGCACATGCATTTCGATGGATTATTCTCAAACAAAGGTAATGGAGCTGGCATTATCTTATACTCACCTATAGGTAAAATTCACAATTTTTTTATAGGTTAGTGTTTGTTTGCATGAACATTGTCACTGAGTTTGAAGCCGTACTGATAGGCATTGAAAATGCTTATAACCTTGGTTGCGGCCACCTTACATTTTTTGGTGATTCTGAACTTTTTTGTGAGCCTTGTGCGTAAAATCTATTCTCCTAGCAATAAGTTAATGAAACACTATACCTAAGTTGTTTGGATGCTTATCTCAAACCTGTTATCATTTAACATCACTCATGTTAAGAGGGAACTTAATTCAATGGTTGATAGGTTAGTTGCATTTGTGGCATATCCTACTTGGCAACTTCTACCTCAAAGGCCTGATTGTACATTTCAATGCTTATATTGTCCTCACATTTATGATAATGTAGAATCATGGAAGGTTTTCCCTAATGATGAAGGCATATGTGATTTCATACAAAATGAACCATTTAAGCCCAAGGAAATCATATCTATGGAAGACAACAAATTTCCAAAATGTTTGACTCCTCTCGAGAGTTCATTTTCGTTGATTGATGTAGGCAACAAAGAGATACAAAAGGAAGAGGAGTCAAAAATGAAATTGGGTGATACTATTTGATTGAACCTTGGGACATCCAAATCTCCAAAGATGGTTAAACTAGGTGCCCAATGTTCCGACGAAGAAAAGGCGAAATTCACAGAACTTCTATGTGAATTTCAAGATGTTTTTGCATGGTCATACAAGGATCTTCATGGTTTTGATCCTGCTTTCATACAGCATGTCATTCCTATCAAAGAAGGGATAAAACCATTTAGGCAAAAACAAAGACCCATTAACCCTGTGCTAGAAACTACTATTAGAAAGGAGCTGGAAAAACTTTTGAAGGTTGGTATAATCTTCCTAGTCAAATATTCCGAGTGGGTTTCAAATTTACTTCATGTTAGGAAGACAACTATTCAAATTCGATTATGCATTGATTTTCTCGCATTGAATAGAGCAAGTGTTAAAGATGATTTTCCTCTCCCTAATATGGAAATGATTTTGCAACATGTTGCAGGGTCACAAATGATGTCCTTACTTGATGGTTTTTCTGGATATAATCAAATCAAGGTAAAAAGGACTGATAGATACAAAACCACATTTACTAAAAAGTGAATTAAAAATTAAAAAGTGGGAAAATCAATTATTATTTTAAAAGGTCATGACTTTTCAAAAATAATATGACTTTTCATATTGAGATTATTAAAAAGTCACAATGGCTTATTATATTGAAAATACACATACTTATAATGAAGAGATACATTCCTATATTGAAGAGGTGCAACTGTTTTGTTGTACATGACCATTGGAAGACTATATAAACAAAAATTCTTGTTGAAAGAAGGTGTGTCTCTAAGCATGAAATGTGAATATCAATAACAAAGTAAGAGTCCAAGAAAGTAAATTAAGATATGCAATATAATCCAAAGAAGATTATGAAGACTTGATGATTGAAGAACTTATCATAAAAAAAGGTTGGGTGGTGCTAGGGCAGGTTTGAGCCTGCAAATGAGGTTGTAGCCTCATTCCAGTTGAAGCTGGTAAACCAAGGTGTTGCAACATCTTTTTAGTTGTAGTTGAAGAAACTAGGTAGTCAATGCTTCCTTTGTGTAGGTGTTGGTAAAATATAGGGGGTCACAACCTCCTTCTAGTTGGTGCTAGTAAAACAGAGAATTGGTGTTTTCTTTTGAGTTGGAGCTCATGAATTAAATGTGATCCTTATTAAAAATAAAAAGAACAAGTGTGATTATTTCCAAGATGAGTTTTTCACATTAAATTCTGCATATTGTATCTTTTTGTTGATCTTTTGTTTTGGTTTGATAAAATTAATATTTAAGTGGTTTTAAATTGTTGAAAAAGGATAATACTTATTCACCCTCCCCCCCTCTCAGTATTAAACAATATTCCAATAGTCTATCACCCCAGACACACAACCAACCAAGGCTATGCATGAACTCCAAAATTTATTTATTTCCTTCTTTGTGGGGGAAAGAAAAAAATATCAGTTATAAGCTTGCAACCACTAGAACTGATGATCTTCTCATCCAAGAGTGTTAATAATTGTGTCTTTGTAGTACAAGTCATTTATTCTACTTGACATGTCTTTACATTGATTTATTTTTACGAATAGGTGGCACTCCTATCGATATAACCTTTTTTACAGCATGGATATTTAACTCTTTATTAAATTTACAATGTATTTCCTTGATTATTAACCACCATAGCTCTTATTTCAAAGTTTCTAGTTTGCATGGTAAGATTTATAATTTATTACAAAGCTTTACGAAATCTTCGCCCCTTAATAACAATACTTAAGTTCACACAAGTGGCGGTTGATGTGGTGGAGGGGAAGGAAATTCCATTGGGAATGTTGATGCGATGTTGGAAAACACAAAAAATGATTAAGTATGGAGGTGCAAAGTGGGAAATGGAATTTGCAATATGATGAGTGCGGGATTACGGGATGTGGGACACATGCATGGATAGTCAAAAATAGAAGAAGGAAGGACTCTCGCATCCACAATGGTAAAATAAACTAAATAAATGTGGTTATACAAGTCGCGAAAGTGGATGGGTCGTTTTGGAGAACACGAGATTGTGGGTTGTAGGAAATGGGCATCAGGAAAAAGATAAATGGAGAGTAAGTTTGTCCCACATCCACATTCAAGAAAATTAGTAAGTATTAAAAGGCAAGTAGTGCAATTTACATGACACAAGTAGAAAGGGTCATTCTAAGTGTTGCATGTTTGCGGGTTCCGAGACATAAGTATTTGTGGTACATGGATGGATTGGTCTCTTGCAAGACATAATGTTGGATTCATGAAAATTGATGTTGATGTCAAGGGACTAGAGAGTCCCCAACACCAACATATCAACCTCCCGTGGGGCTAGGCGGGAAGAGATGGGAATGTCACCTTGGGTTTAAATCCCCCAACAAGAAAACACATTGAACTCCAGGCTCAATTTCCTCTAACCTATAGTCCAAACGTGAATCCCTTTGCCTTGTGTTTTTACTTTTTAGCCATATTTTATTTTTATGCTTTTATGTGTGAATTTATACATTTGTAATAAAAAACTTAAATCTTAGAATAATGCAAACAATAAAATTAAAATTGAAATGTTTTTATTTTATTTTTTTAGTGAGAAATAACTAGGGGAAGTTAGTGCTAAAGGGATTAACTAAAAGACGAACTTATTAAACAAGAGATTGATTTAAGAACTACCAAAACTAATTATAAAACAGTGTAATGAATGGATAATTTAATTTTCTTTAAGTCAAAATATGAGAAATTATCAAAGAAAACTAAAACAAAATAAAGGAAATAACAAAAACTTATACCTATAAATAAAAATAAAAATCAGAGGAGCTTATGTACATCATATTATAGAATTCATAGTTCATTAATTATTTTGATTTTATTTTTTTAATTTAAAGTATTGAATTAATAAAGATGAAGAACGCTAAGATTTAAACAGAAAACAAATAAGAAACAATTTTAGAGCGTAAAGGATTTTGATCTCTAATTAAAAAAATTCCCCATACAATTCATGGAGTTTTGGAATTTACAAATCTTTGCATAGACCTGGGCCAAGTATTTAGTCTTTAGCAATCCTAGAACAAGATTACAATAGAAAGACCAAGAACGAAAGAAAGAAGAAAGATGAGCCAAAATGGAATGGAAAACCTGCATATCAAAAACCAATTAGCGCTGAAATAAACTCAGGCTTAAATACAACAAACTGAGGAGAAAACATTTCACCTTATGAAAACCAGCAAGGCTCATCCTCGCCTCGTCCATTCGATGCTTCGCAAGACTCCCTGCTGCCAAAATCCCTTCAATCCCTGCTTAAAGTAAAGGATGAATGATGAATTAAAAAGGAAAAGCCTCACTGCACTCCAAGCATACCTCTCAACAGTTTTCTCTCATAAAATTCCACCCCCCCATTGGTTGGTTGTAGCTAGTTTAATAGTGTTTGATGGGCAGTTGCAATCAGTTAACAGTTAGGGTTGTTTGTGGGTTGAAGCGAACTGAAGTGAAAATTGACTTGAACCGCCTCCTTTCAAAAAATAACATAATTTTATTTGCAAAAAATGTAATCGTTATGGAAGAATGGTTCCTGTATCGATACTTTGGGCAGATTATTTGGTGACTCGACCCCTCTTTTTTTTTCTCAATTAGGAGCTGCAAGTTAATCCATGAAATCTTGTTCAAATGCGCATCGATCTCCGAAGTGAACTCTTTTCTCTTTTTACTCTTGGATTTTGATTTTGGTGATTTCTCTAATATCCCATCTCCTTCATGGAGAATGGTATCCATCTTGCAAGCCCACTTGCTTGCATTGTGAAGCTCATTGATTGCATCGTTATGTATTGGGTTGTTATTAATATTAACCTGGATCTCATTGAAGATAGACTTGATCTTATTTACTAGTTTTTTGAAATACTTTAACTGTTTCTTGAAGCTAAGCAACGTCTCGATGTGGTGACTAATTTTCTCGAATGCAGAGTCTAAGAGCCACTCAATAACATCAGAGATGAATTTCATCAGTATAGGAACTACGAAAATCTTGACCCCCTTTTGCAAAATTTTCACTTGCAATATTTTCTTCATTAACTGCCAAATTTGGAGGTCCAACTGAATCGAAGGAATCAATCAATTTCAGATGATTGTCGATATCTGAAATTAAATCGGCAATATTGTTGCTCCTTCGATGACGAGAAAAAATGTTTAATTTATCTTGTATTCTACAAAATCATCCATACTCTTCCACCATTGAAGATGCTCTGTTGACAAGGCACTGCAACTTTCTAAGCCATTCAACAATGGCTGGCAGGATGCCACGCTTAGTGATGTCATGTTGGATGTTCGTCAGTCTATACTGTCATCTCTTTGTTGTTCATTACAACTGCTTATTCTCAGAGCTCCCTCGCAAATATCACTGGAAGGTGATGAATCTGAGGATCACATTAATGGCTGAGGGATGGCAGACACTCTCAATTTCTTCATTGACATCCAAAGTTTCCATTTTAGCTGCCAACATGCTCTCTTCAAATTGAGCACAAGCATAAAATATTATGATAAAGTCATGCACAGTAATGGAAGTCTTCATAGTCATACCCTCCTCGTCTATGTCTCTGGCCTCCAAAAATCCCTCTTCTAATGCAATAATGTGCAAGTGATGTCCAGAGACGACTGGCTTCATCCGTAACTTGTGAATGCATCCTCTAATTATTGCATCAACCTTCAGTCTTGAGACCTTATTAGCATGTTTTGTGAGCAAGTAAAAAATCTCAAGCCATAGCTGATGCTTTGTCTTGCCTTTAATTGAATAAAATTTTGCATCATTCAAAACCCGAGTTAACCTCTCTGCAGACTCGGTAATAATAATAATTAGTCTTATGGGATAGGATAGTTGGTAAGACGTGGAAATACTCTCTCGGTTTGGGGAGAAGTCATGGATTTGAGCTTTGTGTCCCTGGAGAAGTATCAGATGAGTTTCCCACGTAGAATTTTCCATAGATAAAAAATAAAAATAAAAATAAAAAAAACTCGATAATTTCAATCAGCTGCATATGTGAAGGCAACTTTGTTCAAATATGAAAAGATGGTATCCTTTATTACCTCAAGCAGCCACTTGCACTTGCTATCGAATGTTTTCATTTAATTACCAATGTGGATTACTTGGTTATAGCCTTCGTCTTTCACATATAGTGAACGTGGGTCTTGATATATTTTTGGCCAAACTCATTTTGCAATAATGTGAAGTAAAACCAACCATGAACATAGGTATCCTTGCACTAAGAATACATTCCAAAATGTCATGATATAATACATTTGATATAAGGACATCACTTAGTAAGTAATGAATCCCTTTTCAAATTAAAGTGAAGATCCTTTATTTAAATAATAAATAATAAAGGTGTCTTGTTGAAAGGGTTTTGAAAAAAAATAATGATATATTTGTTTTTGGAAAGGTATGAAATAAAGTCAAAGTTATAACATAAACTTTGACTATCTTTTATGAATTCATTTATTCACTCATAATTAAAGGGTTATATAGACAAAGGTATTATATGATATGAAAGAGTAATATTTTGAAAAGTGAGAAAGGCCATGAAAAGCAATATGTTGGGTAAGACATGGAATGATTTCAAGCTTATAACATGGTATTTATTTACTCTCTCATCAAAGGTTATGTATATAAGGTGAGTTATATGGAAATAAAGAGTGGTAATAGAGTCTTTTGTCATATAGTGTCATCGACGTGAATAATGCGAGGAGCGAGAAACGGGTCAAGCTTAGAATTAAGTCAAGTGTCTCAAAAAATATTTGCCAAGAACACTGCGCCAACCTTTAACGATAATAAGTGAAACTTTGCGCAAGTAGTATGATTCGAGAGGGAGCTTGGAAACATTTTTTCGTCTAAGTATTGTTGAAAAAATCGTCGTCAACAAGAGAGTAAGTATAGGATTGTGAGTTTGTAGGTTTGCAGACCTGCGTACTTGATGGTAACTTGATCCACAATCCGCATTTCAAAGAGAAAAATGATTAAGTAAAGAATATATAAGGAACATGGGAAGAAAAGGAATAATACTAAGGATGAATATGTATGTACCAACGTTTATCAACGAATGTTGATCAAGATCTGGATCCAATTATGGGATAGTGACCCCTTTGTGGGTAACTAAGAATCTAGAATCCCCTTCCATTGGGAAAATGGAGTCGAAAAACAAAAAAGAAAGGAAAAAGGGAAAGAGAGATAAATTGATGAATAATATATAAAGGAGTACAAAAAAGACTATGTACAGATTTTGGCTAGGGGGTTAACATAAGAAATGCTTAAGATACTTCCCATTCATGGGTAATGTTTGAATCTTTCTTTTCATATCCTTCAACAAATAAGAGTTGTAATTTATGACCTTATCAATCCGGTATGGACCAATCTAGAGAGATTCAAACTTTGTGTGAAAAGATGGTTTTTCTTTTGCTTTGTTCCAAAATAGAACCAAATGATCTCTTTGAAAATATTTTGAGGTAGTGCTCTTGTCAAAATATATTTTGACCATTTTTTTTATTTTTTTTATTGTCATTATTGCTTGTTCTCTTTGTTCTTCAAGTTGCAGAAGTTCATGATATATTTTATGCATTGGTGATTTCTATTTTGTATCTTCATTGTTTCTAGCAAGGAATAATACATTCAATTCAAAATGTAATGGTAATCATGATTCCCTTCCATATACTAAGGTATATGAGGAATGCCCAGTGCTATCCTTTGGAGTAAGGTAGCTTTCCCATAGTGCATCTATCAACTTCTTATGTTAGTTTTTATGGTTGGGTTCAATTGTCTTTTGAGAATCTAAATTAATGTTTTGTTTGTTGACTCATAATAGTTGGATGATTGGCCCATGATGATTCCATATTCTCCACAAAAATTTGTAAACTCTGACCTGATGAATATTGAACCATTATCTGTTATGAACGTTTCTACTACACCAAATCTGGATAAAATATTTTCTTTCAGGAAAAGGATCAATTGCTCTGACTCAACACTTCTTAAAGAAACAACTTCTTTTCATTTGGTAAAATAATCAGTTGTAGTGATAATATAAGCATTCCCTTTACTCGATTTTGGATTTATCGAACCAATCACATTGAGGCCCCATTGTGAAAATGGTTCATCTGTTGTTGTAAATTGTAGTGGAATTTCAACCCTCTTCATCTTCCCTGAGAATTTTTGGCATGGGAGGCATTTTAGAATCATTGTGTAAGCATATTGAACATAGTCATCCAATAATAACCATCCTGGATGATTCTGTGAGCAGTTACGACTAGACAAAATTGTCCACCACAAACCCCACTAACAAATCCTTGGAGTATTTCCTTGGACTTTGGAAAATCTTAACACCTTAATACAATTCCATAAAAAATTGTTTGGAAAATAACTTCCTAGACTAGTACATATTGATTAGTTTTCATCTTCAAAGTTCTCCTTTATTTAGAAGACATTATGGGAGGAAATTGACCATATTTCAGATAAAATATTATGTCTTTATACCATTTTGATGGTGCTAAACTTGCTCCTTGTATGACAACATCAATTGTATTGGGAGAAGAGATATTTATAGCCTCAATTCCAGTCATGAAATTACATAATCCTTGTCCCTTGACAACTTTCATAGGTTTAATTTTTAAATCATACTCTTGAAGCTATGCTAACCAATTTTCCCATATGCCCTCTCTAAGTTGTTTATTGAGCAACATCTTTACTATTGAATGTGGAACATAAGCAATGATGTGAGCGAACAAGCTATAGGTCCTTAAATGAGATATTTCCTTAACCAGGGAAAGAGCTTGCTTTTAAATCATAGAATAATTTAATGCATAATCATGCAAGGTCTTACTCGTGAAAGAAATTTAAAGTTATTCTTATTTCTCATTTTTCTATGTAAGGATTGAGGCAATGGTTTCTTCTGAAGTGAATGAGTATAATATAAAATATTTTTCAAAGTTAGGGATGACAAGAAAAGGGGAAGAAGTAATGGCATGTTTGATTTATGTGAAATCCTTTTGAATGTCTGGTGTCCATTCAAATTTTTTATCCTTCTTCAACAATTTATTTATTGGCTTGACAATTGTCACATAATTTGGAACAAAATTTCAAACAAATTTTATTTTCCCAAAGAAAGATTTTACTCCTTTTCTTGTTGTATGTGGATTTAAGTCATTTATTTCTTTAACTCTTTTTGGATCAATGTTTATTCCATTTTCTTCTCACAACATGACCTAAGAGTTTTCCTTTTGGTATGTAAAACATGCACTTCTTTGGATTCAAAGATGTTCCATACATTCAGCATCTCTCAAAGGCTTGTCTGAGATGTTTGAGATGGATTCCCCTTAGCTTTGAATGAACTGACAAATCATGTTGGTAGTCTTCCATAAATTTTCTAGTTAAATCCTTAAAAGCATGGTCCATTTCCCTTTGAAAAGTTGCACCAACATTCTTTAGTCCAAATGGCATACAAACATAAGCATGCATCCCCCATGTTGTAATGAAAGCAGTCTTTGGTCTATCTTCATGAACCACGAGGACTTGATTATATCCAGAGAATCCATCCAACATAGACATTAATGAACAACCATTGACTTGTTGCAATAACATCTCCATATTTGGGAGTGGGTAATTGTCTTTAATACTCCCTCGATTGATATCTCTAAAATCAAAACAAAGGTGGATTTATCCATTCGTTTTTCTTATTACCACATGATTTGAAATCCATTTTGAATGTTTGATTGAAAAAATTCAGCCAATTGTTTTTGGTTTTTCCAATTCCATCTTTATTGAGGGCTTCAATTTGGGATTTATCATTCTCATTTTTTTTTTAATGTTTTGATTCCTCTTTGAGTGGTATAACATGTTGGAAGATATATTTTTCATATTCCTTTAAATCATCATAGCTCCAAAAAAAAAAAATCTATAATTCTTTGAATAGCAAGGTATATTTCTCTATTTCTTTAGTGGCACAACTAGTACCAAGATTTATGTATTTTGGAGAACAAGATCTACCAATATTGATTTTCTATGTGTCTTGAACCTTCCTAAAAGATGGTTCTTATTTTGGATCCAATATTTGTTTTTGATCATCTCTTGTAAAAAGAGATTCCAAACTGACATAATTCTTGTGAGAGAGTACAATACTCTGACTAGGAATTTCATTATGAGAATCTTAGCTTTCTTCTAAATCATCTGATAATGTTGATTCATGGTCTGTAAGGAAGCTTGCAATGTGTTCATCATTTTCAAAAAAAAAATCAATACTCTTGATTATCATGTATTGAAGGCCTAAAAATTGTCTTGACATGAAAAGTATTATGATTATGAGAATCATTTGAATTGAAGAGAGATGCAATTATTGCTAATGAATCAACTTTTTGGTTCTTTTCTCGAGGAACAAATGAAATATTAAAATAATTAAATTAATCTATAATTTCCCATACTCTCATTGCATAATGTTTCAATATTTCTTTCTTGATTATGTATTTTTTCTTAATCTAATTGATAAGCAACTTTGAATCACCAGTCACCACTAGATTTTGTACTTTCATTTGAATGGAAAAAATCAATCCTTGGATCAATGTTTCATATTCTGCTTCATTGTTGGTACAAGGGAATTCTAATATGATTGCATGCCCATAGATAATAGATTGTGGACAATTGAAAATAATACCAACTCATGTTCCAGACTTAGAATAAGCACCATCAAATGACGTTTTCCAAAAACATTAGAAATAACTTTCTTCATCTTGCTTAGGTGGATTTAATTTTTCTATGTTGAAAACAACATAATTTCCAATTCCAACATCTACATAGTTTTGTGTCATTTCAGTTTCCTTCTTCTTAAATGATAATGGATTTATGTTTTCTTGAGGAACTTTGATCATTGTTCCATCTTTATTTGAAAGCATAATGAAACTTTCATCATTCATTATATATCATTTGATTAATGAACATCGGTTTCTTCCCAAGACAACACCATATGTTGGAGGTAAATCAACTACTATGATAGTAAAAATTGTTGTAATATGAAGTATTGCACTTATCCATGCGTACAAATATTTAATTTCTCCATAAGCTGGAACTTTTATTGAATCAATGGCATACATCCTTTCATTGGTTTCATAGTATCTTGTACATTCCATTCCAAGGGATTCCATCATTGATAGTGGCATGATATTGTTAGTGGCTCCACTATCCAAAAAACAATCATGTAATGTAAAATCATGATTTTCTAAAGATATATAAAATGGTGGAACATTGCCTCTTGGCCTTATTGATGTGATATTTTGTTGTTGTATTGACCTCTATTCTTGAATTTGTATCATCCAATATCTTCAAAATATTCTCCCCTTGTTGAGGTATCTTGACTACCTCCATGAATGGTAAACTAATTCTAAGCTTAGCTAACTCATCAACCATATTATAATTCATTTGTAATGGAGTCTTTTTTCTGATTAACAATTGATTGTTGTTGTGTTGGCTCTGGAGTGTTAGATTTTTATTTTTATTTTTTATTTTTTTAAGGATGTTCCCTTGTCTTGATTTATTTACTTGTGTTATGTTCTGAACAATATTATCTTGTGAATACTATGGATCCTCTTTTTCATCAAAAATATAAAAATATGATGAACCTTCTTCCATTTGGATTGATTTCAAAACTTCATATTGATTAATAATTGTTTCTTGATCAAAGTTTTTAAAAAAAATCATATTCTATAAGTTTTTCTAGTACAACAACATTTGAATATGGAAATATGGGTGCTTTTGGTCTATTGTCTTCAATTCTATCATTGATGTCTCTTTGATCAGGTAATGGAGCTCTTATATTCGGTTTTAGTGGAGTGACTTCTCTTGAGACTAGTTATTTCATTTTGCATTTGTCTAATTATTCTGCTCATTTGAGAAATCTCTATATTTTGTCTTGTTTCTTGGAAAAATCCGGGATCATTTATCACATTAGGGAGAATGCCTTGGATAATCCCTCCACCAATTTCTTGTTTTTCAAAACTTCTAGAAGTGGATTGTCCTTGAGGTGATATTGATATACTGGTCATTTGTCTTTGCACTTTTCCAAGAATAATCCTAGGATCAGCATTAGTCTCTAACATGTATTCTTCCATTTATGTTTCCTTCTGGATTTCCTTATTCAAGTTATATATTTGTGAATCTATTATTGCATAATTCACATTTTAAGGCATATCATTATTATAACATTCGAATATGGCAGGATCATTTGGGTGTTACCCTTATGGGATTTGGTTCAAGGTCTTAAAGAATTGCAAATTAAAATCCTTGATTCATTCCCCCTTTTGGATATGGATTTGGGTAAATTGAGTAAGCAAGGTATGATATGCAATAGGCTATGCATACCTAGTCATGAACATATTTTATAAATCATCAAATGAACCAATTGATTGAACTGGGAGGGAAAAATACCATTCATAGGATGGACCTATCAAAGTTTGTAGAAAGACTCTAACCATTACATCATCATGTTCAATCAAATGAATATTAAAAACACTTAGAAACTTATCCATGTGTCTTTTTGGATCCATAATCCCATCACCTGAAAAGAAAGGTAAAAATGTTTGATGCAAGGTTGGTAATGTATGGTGTTCTTCATGTAAATTGAGTGGGATAGATCTAACTCTTCTTCTTGGGTTTCTTTTTCTGTCATTTCTTTCTCTTTATTCATTAGATATTTCTATTCTTTGTTATTATCAGTCACCCATGATTACTATATCAATTATTTCAGATCTTGAACTTTGGTCAACTTTGTGAATCACAATATTCTTACTTTTACTTCTTGTTAATGAACCCTTCCATGATTCCAGCTTTTCCAATATTTACGGTTGTCTTCCTTGTCTTAAGGATATTTCTCTTTCTTCCTCTTGGGAAAGAACTTCCCAAGTTATTTCAAGTTCTTCATGACTCCTTGATTTTTTTATTGTGAGGTCATACAACTGGTACAAGATACTTATTTCATCTCTTATTCCAATTTGTATTTTGGGTTGTTTGGGTTTAGGTAGAGTCATTAAAAAAAATTATCTACAAAACCAACCTTTTGTTTAGTTCCCCAGTATGGTCTCCAAAAATGTTGATCTAAAAGAATATCTTATGTTCTTTAAGCCAATATCATGAGGATAAATCCATCTACATTTTAAAGAAGTGGTACTCCTCTATTTCAAATAACATGCAATAACAAATAAACTCCCTCAGAGAGGATCAGTCTTATTCTTGAAATAAATATTCACATGCAAATAATACTTGAGAAGGGACCATGTATCGTATAGAAAACAAATACTTACACTATGTTACAAGATTTGTGAACCAAAAGAGTATGCATTAAAATAGGACGACATTTCCATAACAACATTCATCAAAGTAGAACACAATATTTAGCAAAGGGAAAGGAAAGTATGGACCAAATATAAAAGATAAATCTAAATGATCATTATATTATATCCAAAGAAGATTTTGATAGACACACATCTGAAATATCATGCTTAAAATTAAAGTCTTGAAAAATCAATAATTTTATGTCCCAAAATAGTTCTCTAGGAACCTCAAAAAACAATAGATGTCTTAAATAAATAAGAAGTAATGTATGGGGTTACAAATAAAATAAATTGTATTTGTCCTTGAAAGAGGAATATGATGGGGATCCCACGGACCATAAAATGAAAGAGAGACTTGGAAGACAAAATAAAATAGTTAGGGGTCAGCCTTAGGTTTTATAGTTTGTTGGGAGTAGAAAAGGAAAACTGAAAATTGACTGAAGAAGAAAAATGGTGAGGGATAGAATAAGGTTACTACTCGACTTACTGTGATGTAAATTTTTTAACATTTTTATTTGCTTGTTGATCTCTCTCATTTATGTTAACTAATTCTTTTGTTAACCATTCTTCTATATACTCCCTCATCCAAGAAATCATTGTTTCATGCTTTTTTTTTATTTCCAACAGTTCATCCTCCAATCCTCTTAAATCAATGCTTAATTGGTGCAACATTTCCTCAATGTCATCATTTTTGTTTATGTATTGGACAATCCACCTCTCTACTTCTTCAGAGAATTCAACCGAGTCACTAAATTAATTTTCCCATGCAAATTTTAATGCTTATAGTTCCTCTAATAGTTTATTCTTAGACATAAGTATGGTATCCATTAACAAATTAGGGCCAACTAATTCTTTTGTAAGATCAACAAGTTTTAGAAATATGTCACCCCTCTTAATTTTAACAACATCCAACTTAGACAACAATTCTCTTAAAAATTTAATCATTTTCAACCAACAAGCGTTAATTTGTTTCATTCAAATACTGGAGGGAAGGTTTTATTATATTCTATGGGTTTTGCTTAGGCTTGAAAATTTTTCTACAAACATTCCCATGGATTCTTTGTAAAAACCTTCATCATTTTCTAAGTCTTTTTGGAGATATTCCCTAAAGTGTATAATCCTTGTTGAGAAGTTGGTTGGACACTGTGTTAATTCCCATACTTCAAGGATTAGGTATATTATCTTCTAGATACCATCTCTGACATATTTTCTTATAGTAAACAATAAACTAGATGAACCCCTCAATTTATAATTGCTTTTAGGACATCTTTGAGGGTAAGTATTGGCTAAATTGTAGCTAAAGGTTCAACAAATAATGGTTTTGGAATTAGAGCTTTCTCCAATTCTTTTTTTTTTGTGACTAACAAAATCAACAACTAGTCGGGAACATACTTGTGTGACACGGGGTCATGTTATTCGATTACTACCACTATAAAATCCAAGTGTGCCCATGATGCCCCATACGCAACACGCATTGTAAGTCGAGGTTACAAACTAGTGACTTCACATAATCGAGTGCCTTAACAACACACTCCATCACCGATTTCCCTACACCTTGGGGGCGCTTTCCCCAATTTCTTTATCTTTCCTTTCAAAAACAATTTTCTTTCTCAATATCAAAAATAGATTCCTTTAGTGCTTCCCTAGTTGCCTCGTGAAATTTCCCGATTTTTGAGGGTGCAAACCCCTGAAAATCGATTTTTTATTTCCATTTTTAAGCAACTTTCTTATTTTTAATATTCACTTTTTCTATTAACAATTTATTAGAATTATTATGGTAGGTTATGTGGTGAAGTGTGATAGACTCTTATTCAAATATATCTATCTCTTGGGAAGCCAGAGCCTCAACAATTTCTCTAGTTTTCATCAATATTTATTTTGACTAGCTGGATTCTTCTATCACTTCATCTACTTCCATGGTTCGGGGGATTTCCTCAATTTCAGGTACATCCAATCATGTTTTTTTGTTTCTCTCTTTGTTTTAATGGAAGTGTGTACAACATGAGATTTTCCAAATTTTTCTTTGTAGGGTCTTTATCACCACCGTAATATGAATTTTCAGCAGATGTTCTTCTTGGTTCTAGACCATTACTTCTAGGTTTTGTTTTTGTAGAAGTACCTCTCTGTGAAATATTGGGTGAATTAGGGTTCTTATATGTTTCCTCTCTGCCCTTCTTTCTGTAGCACTCATTAGTGTTTTCCATCTCTTCAAAGTCATTTAGATCTTCTTCAATAGAGGCCTTAGGGATATTTTGGTTTTCTCCTCCTCCTTCTTTGAACTGTTCAGAATTACAAAATTATCAAGAGTATCCAAATAGGGATGTGTGCAGAAAATAAGTTTTTCAGGTCAAAACCCTTGATGCATTGAGCTTCCTTTAAACCAAGTTGATCTAATTTACCAACAAATTCATCTAAGTGGGAAATATGATTGACATTTATTTCCCCAATCCTCCATGGCAGTGGTATGAATTGTTTCTTTCTTTTTTTGTTGAAAAAGTGTTCCTAGTATTTATACTTTCTGCACACTTTGATGACAAGGAGTCTATCAGACACATAAAAGGGGAGAAAAAATGGTTTCCCCTGGAAACCAAATAGTCTCAAAAAATTGAAATCCTCCAAAGTTTCAAAAATTCCTTTCTCGGTGAGAAAGGAGGCAGCCTCTAATGACAATCTTGATGTAGTAGGACCAAAAATTAATATTTGACAACAGACCTAAAAACATTTTGGACTGCGTAGAAATTGTATCGGGATTTGTGTCTCCATAAAGTCGGGTACCAAACAAAAGTTGGTTCTGTTAGAATATGAAGGATGTGTGCTTGTTTTACCATTGACAATACCCTTGTCACCCAACCATAGGCCGAAGCCACCCTTCGAGCATCTAAACCTTGACAGAGAATCATTCTGGAAGCAAACCTTAGGCTAGATAGCCATACAAAGGGTAGTGCACCTTTCCCCAAGGATAGTGCATCAACAAAGGCTGATCAGATGTTCCAAACCCTAGCCAAGAGATAGTCCAAGCCAAAACGTAGCTGCTAGTTGCAGCAGCTGCACCAACAGCTCTCCTCCAAACCTGCGCACAAGACTGCAACTGCATTGCGCAGAACTGGCTCTCTGCAACTGTTGAGATGTGTCAAATGAGAGACTGGCACCCTGTATTTATAGTGGTTCTGGCAGACTTACTAGGGCCAACTTCTCCTTCTAGGTACCTGTCTGTTCAGTATATATTAATTCTTCTGGCCAACTTCTTCTCTTGGAGGCTAATAACCTAATACATATTATCTTCTTGAGCCGATAAGTCTTCTAGGGTTATTAGCCAACTCATTAGGGTTTCTCTTGATTCCCGGAGTCTTCTATTCTCGTAAAGTTCACACATGGAGGTAAATACCTCCCACAGCTACCATAATATCAACAGGTTCCACCTTGAAATCAACACTTCTTTCCTTGTGCAAGTATTTGAATATGTGATAGTAGGCTATAGCACAGACCAAATAAGAAGTCATATAAAATTTTCTATTTTTTCTTAAACCACCCAACTGAAATGTTATCTCATTTGAAATTATTATGGCCCAGTCAATCAGGGTGTCTTCAAAAAAAACAAAGTGAAGAATATAAAAAATGTGGGGCAAAGAGGTCATGTACTCCAGTCCAATATTTCAGAAAAAAAGCCATGAAAATTCTGTGTATTTCAAATATATTACCTCAACCCTACTGGAATCATTATCAACTATCGGACTGTCAAGATATATTTAGATGACCTCTTCTCCTCCTTGGTGTTCCTTGAGAATTTTTTCTTCTTTCTCGTTCTTAAATTGCATGGCAGTGTTTCATAGTTGCAACATTCTCCTGAACACTGAGGGATTCAATGTCGAACTTATCTATGCACCAGAGAACCAATTATTTGAAGTCTATCACCTTAGACACACATATGGACAACGTTATGCCCAAACTCCAAACTTTGTTTATTTCCTTCTTTGTGGGGAAAGAGACAAATACCACTTATAATCTTGTAACCACTGGAACCGGTAATCTTCTCATCCAAGAGTGTTAAGTGTGTCTCCATAATACAAGTCATTTATTCTACTTGAAATGTATTTACATTGATTTGGTTTTATGAATAGGTGGCAATCCTATCGATATAACCTTTTTTACAGCATGGAGACTTAACTCTTTATTAAATTTACCATGTATTTCCTTGATTATTGACCACCATATCTCTTATTTCAAAGTTGCTAGCTTGCACAACAAGATTTAGAATTTATTACAAAGATATACAAAATATTTGCCACTTAATAACAATATTTAGGTTAACACAAGTGGCAGATGACGTGCTGGGGGGGAAGTTAATGTCATCGAGAACAGTGATGTGATGGAGATGCAAAGTGGGAAATGGAAAGTGAAATATGATGAGTGTGGGATTACGAGATGCGGGACATAGGCATGGAGAATCAAAAAGAAAAGAGCGAAGAACTCTCACATCTGCAATGGTAAAATAAAATAAAAATGGTGGTTATGCGGTTCATAGAAGTGGATGGGTCATTTTGGAGGACATAGGATTGCGGGTTGCAGGACATGGGCATCTAGGAAAAAAGTAAATGGAGAGGAAGGTTGCCCTGTATTTGCATTCAAGAAAATTGGCTAAGTATAAAAAGGCAAGTAGTGTAATTTACATGATGCAGAAGTAGAAAGGTTCATTTTGAGTGCTGTGCATCTGCAGGTTGTGGGACATGAGTATTCATGGGACAGGGATGGATTGGTCTCCTGCAACAGGACTCCCGCAACACATAGAGTTGGATTTTTGAAAAGTGACTAAGTATAGACTTGCAATTTTTTGGGTTTGCGGACCTACGGACTTAATGGTAACCCGATACACAACTTGCATTTCAAAGAGAAAAATGACTAAGTAAAGAATATACAAGGAACATGGGAAGAAAAGGAATAAGACTAAGGATGGATATGTATGTACCAATGTCGATCAACAAATGTAGATCAACAACTTCCTACTTGTTTGATGCAATATGTGTCAGAAATGCCTTTGTTGAATTGAACCTTAGTTGGCATGTTTCAAAGGCCCATGTTCATGTTTACTTCAACTTGTTATGGGAAAACAAATACAAAATATCTTATGCCATGATCTACGACTTATTCTTGACTCGTCTATATGCTATTATTTTTCGCCAAGAGTGTTTGAATATATCCAAATAGGCAAAAAAAGTCCGCTCACACATTGGTAATTGGTGCATAGAAGAGAAACATACATATCTCACGATATTTGGTGTTATTGGTTCCCTTCACCTTCTACCTACATATGTTCCTAATAAGATAGTTCTTGGGAAAATATTCCATCAAACTATTCTTCAAGGATTTAGTGCCTCTTTGATAAGGATAAGAATAGGGATTTAATTCCCTATGATTTTTAGGTCATATACTAATTTGTTAAGGATACTACACAGTCTAATAAGGAAGGTTTAATTCATATGGAATATAGGTTTGACACTAGAACATATAGGATACATAACCCCAAGGGTTTGGTTCTCAAACATGCTAAGAAAGTTGGCTACAACTGGCCATATGCTCATGAAAAATGGAAAGAAGAAGTATTCATTGAGGATGCACATAAATGGTCCCAATTGTTGGAGAGGAAGGCCACCCTTGGTCTCACAATTTTCAAAAACTTATCTCTTAGTGAAAATATGGAGGAAATAAACCAAGGAACCACCACCAATATCTTGGAAGAAAAAAAATCTAGAATAGATAAAGAGATATAGATGAAAGAATAAGGAGAGTGTCTAGCCATCCAAGAATATCAAAACAAAGAACTCCAAGAATAAGAGATTCAATAGAAGATCAAAGAAGAATTACAAAGGAAGCATGATGAGGATGTTTCTTAAGAAGAGATGTAAAGAAAAAGAAGAGAGGTAGAAGTGGAGCAGAGAAGAAAATACTTGGAAACACAACAAAAAAAAGAGGTAATAAAGGAGAAAGCAATATTTGGAAGAGAAAAATAGGGCAACACAAGAATTGTTGAGAAAATAAGAAGAAGAATAGAAGGAATCACAAAAACCTACTGATCAGCCAACAGACTCCCATCCTACTAAGACTTATCCTCAAGTCATAATTGATTTGAATCAATAAGAAGAGGAGGAAATGGTGAAAGAAAATATTCCCATAGAGAATGAAGCTAATCCTAGCACTGAAAGACCAACCCAAGAGCCCACTAAAAATCAGACCATTGAGAAATATGAAGGGGATAGTATAACTCAAGAATATGACTAGAAGAAGCCAATGAAACTCAAATACACACTCCAACCCTGACTGAGAAAACTATTGCACCTTCAATGACACGGGATCCTAGTGAGAACCAATAGCAAAGAGATTCGCCAACATCAGCACAGGATGAAGCGTTAGGTAAGGCCCATAAGGTGAACAAAGGAAAAGAACTAGTTTTGGAGAAGTCTCAAGCAATGGACAAAGGCAAAGAACTAGTTGTAGAGAAATCTAAAGCAGTGGAAAAAGGTAAAGAACCAATTGTGGAGAAGGCTCGAGCAGTGGACAAAGGCAAAGAACCTACTATGGAGCATTTTCATACCCCGGATAGCTTGGACAATATTTTTTCTTTAGGGGATAAACCAATTCCCAAGCCAATATATGAGGTGGATGACATAGATTCCATTTCCTATGATCGCAAAAGGCAATACATTATTAAGAGGACACACAGAAAACAAAAAAATAGTGTAGACAATTCCCAGTTGTGTACATATGCATAAACCTTGTTCGATGTTAAAAGGGACAAATTGAGTGAGCTATTAAATGTTGGAGTATTCATATCACATGCCACTATTGATAGGGTTAAAACAAAGGAAATATAAGTGGAGGGTATGCAGAAGGAATTAGAATCCCTCACACATCAGGTACATTATTACAAGGAAGACACAAAGGTGGTATCCGATTTTAAGGGAGATATATTAGAAGAACATGCCAAGTATAAGCTAGTAAGAGACACATTTTTGTAGAAGGTAGCATAATGTCAAGAAGATACGTTACTATTCTCTAAAGCACATAAAGAAGTTCTCAAATGGAGCAAAAAAGAACTTAAGGCCATAGATCAAATTGAATATATCAAAGAGATATAGAAATCTCGAGGCACGGAAGACCATGGCATATGAGTTATGTTGGATGATAGCATATCTAAGATGCAAGAAGTTGCTAAATATTGGGTGAATTATCCATTGAGCCAAAGATTCGAATGGAGGAAAAATTGTCAGTCTGTTGCATATATTTGGAAAACATCAATTGAACAATGGTTGATCTCTAGTTGTTGAGTTTTGGTCACCAGAGGATTTTTGTGGATTTGAAGAAGTGATGTCAGAATTCTCAAAAAAATCCTAGAAACATGAACATGATATCAAAGGTATATACGTAGTAGAACATGGCCTACTTGCAGAAGTTTTTGGTCACTAAATTCAAGATAGTCGATAGACTAGAGGGGTTGATTTCGGAAATAAAGAAGTAAACTCAACACTTCAAAGAAAGAAAAAAAACCTTCAATTGTTTATGGATCAATGCAATTTCCCATACATGCATGCGTCCAATGAATTATTTGCACAACGGGATTCCTATGATGGAAAGCATGCAACCAACAAGTCATCAAGTTCGCATGAGTTGTCTTGACACATAAATTTTGTTTGGTTATTTTCAGTTTTGTCTTATTTTGAATTTACTATTTTAGTCACCTAAAAGTTCAATAAATAGAGACATCGACCTCTTGTAAAGGGGTTGATGAATTGTAAAATAAATTATGGACTATTGTAGCTAAGAACTATTTTGAAGATTAATTCAAAAGCTTTGTATGAGCCAAGGTGTTTTACTAAATTCTTGTGTCATTTTCTTGCATTGTGGATTATTCTGCGAGCAACTTAATATGTTGGGTGTTTCTAGTAACAATTTCGAACACAATTAAGACTATTCTTAGTGTTTTAATGAATCTCTAGAATATTCATTGAATGATTTTTGGTACCGGTATTTGAGATGTTATAGAATTATTAGTGTATCTCATGTTTTAAATTTATTTCTTTCTGTTGATAAAATTAGTTCTTTCGTGAATATTATTTGATCGAAAATCTATGAATAAAATTATTTCTTCAAGTGTCTATAGCCTCAGATAGGTTTTATTGATTGTGATTATAGGTTATAATTTAGCACCAGATTTCTTTCAATTATTAGATCATTTTCTTTTTACACTCATAAAAATAAAAGAACCATAAAAAGGAAAACTAAACATAGAAAAAAATAAATATAAACAAACTATTAAAGCCCATTGAATGATTGTCAGACCATAACCCGGAGGATCATTCCACACCAAACAAGGGGGATTATAATTAGGCATCATCCTTGTATTTGATCCCTACTATTGAGCATTGGGAATCCATCCCCCTCAACATGCTCCTCAGTAGAGGTGTGAGATTCAAGCAATTTTTGATTTGTAAATTTCATCCATAAGGAGGAAATGTAAGGGTTTCATGTGCAATTTGAAAACTCTTGTATTTCTTCGTTGAATGCTATTAGATACTATGACCAATTTGTTGTCTTTGATCTTCAAAGATGACTCTAGCTAAGAGCTAAGAGAGCCTTATATAGAGTAGGTAAATTTGTATGCATGTACCTTTTGCATGACTGGGGTCCACAACTATATTGTTGGCATGACTCAAGACATATTGCTACTTCATAGAATTTCAATCTTTACCCAATTGTGTAACAACTGTTATTGAGAATAGGACATAATAATTACATATTTCTTTGGACTTTATTTTGATATTATGTTGATTATTTGATATTTGGGTTATTGCTAAGTTTGCAAATAGACAGAAGTGTTATCGATTATTTGCTTAATTTATTAAGTAGCCACACATTAGCACTACTTTGTATTATTTTCATTTGATCTGCAAATGTAAGTGTACTAATGCTTCCAATATTACACTGCCAATTATTATATAGTAGTAATTTTTTTATAGTAATAGGGGAATTGATAACTAGAACATAAATCATCCATGCCACTAGGGATCACATTGCATTGTTGCCTCTATAACCCATGACCCAATATAACCACCTACAATGCACATCAAACAAGTTATCCACGATTTGAACCAAGGTGGGAGACATTAACACTCCCATCCACTCAATCTACCCTTGACGGGCTTTCTCTGTGTTATTTCATTGTGATGATATCGTTGCATTGTTTTATCACATTCATGCCATGTTGTTTGACTATTCTCCATTCAATTGAAAGATAACACCCATCTAGGTGTTTGATTCCACTCAAGCAATAATTATTGGTATAATATCGTATATGTTGTGTTCCATGACTTCATATGTCATTCCAAGTACTTTGTTGGGGGTAAATAACCCTTGTTGGCACAAAATCGAGACCAGGGTTCTTAGAGGTTACCAACAAAGGATACCATTGTAGTCTAGAAGCACTGACATATTCAACCTTCTGAAAGAGAAGGAGGTATCACCCGAAGCGCAGCAGAGATGTGTGTGGTGAAGTGAGTCAATAAAATGCATCACTATGTTTTATATTATCAGCGTCTCAAAATTGTCATACAATAGATACATCTCTCATACAATGGCTTATGCAGTGGAATCTATTCCCAGGAATCCATTACAGACTCTACCCTATTGCGCAACACAATATAATCCCCAAAACCCATTACAATAATATCATGACAGTCATTACTAGATCCCAACCCAACCAACAACAAAACTTGAGTATCTCTCCTGTATCCTCATTCACCAACTATGTTAACCTATGTAACATTTTTCCTCATTGTACTGCCTTCCTCTTTATACCTTTCTCTTGGTCGATTCTTAGACTTCTTGTTCTGCTACTTTTCCAGCCTTTTTCCACTAGCATCTGGTGCTTTTACCACTTTTCTAATTACTTGTCCAGTTGGTGCATGGTGATTTTTGTTATGTCCACTATTGTTAGGATTTTGGTTTGTTTTTATCTCTTCTAACTAATTTTCTCTATTGTCCCTTTAACAGATGGTCATGCGTTTATTTCCTAAAAACTTTGGCATTTTCGAAAAAATGTACACTTCTAAAAACAGAGGGACCAACAAGCCCCGACCACAACCGTTGACTTGTATCGAGTCAACCTTCCATTGCTTTCCCATCGCCTTTTGCAAATGGAGGGCCTAACTTTGGTACAATTTTGAGGGTCTGCTGGCAAAAATTTCCATAGTGCTCCATGCGGTCCTACCATTTTCTCGCTAATATCAACGCTCCTGCACCAAACTCCTGTGCGGCTGTCACATTGGGCTCCTCGGGCTTAGTAGCTAGTAGTGTATTCCATTCAGTGTTTGCAATGAAATCAAGTTGTTGCATCTGGACATACTCAACTTGCACCATAGGTCAGAATTTTCTAATCTCTTTCTTAGTAGCTCGAGTAGACTCATACATCAAATCCAATATTTCATCTTCAACCTGAATCTCTAAAAATCTGGCTGCTTGTTTGATTGGCTTAGTGATGGATTAGGATTCCACATTCATCTAGTTGATATGTGTGCACAACTCTTTGATTGGATTACTTCGCCATTCTAGCAAGCTGACCCAGTCGTTGACCATGTCAAAGACTTAGTGACATTCATCTACACGGGCATGAAGAGAGGACCGGATGAGATTTCCCTCCACGACTTCCTATGTGATCTTTTGCATCATTTCCCGGGGCTGCTCATTTTCCTTCAACTTAATTTCCTGCATATCTTTTTGAAGGTTGTTGATCCTTGCTACTAGTTGTGACCAGGCATCATCAATGAGCTCAATTCGTTGCGAAGGTGCTATTAGGGTGATATATTTAGGGATCTAGGGAGAAACCTGTCTGGAAGTGGGCTAGACTTGGAGAAATTTTTCAGAAATGACCACAACTCTATACTAGTCCTATGTACGCAATCCATGCTCATGTGCTCTAGCGGATGATGTTGCAACAATGTTCACGTGCAGTTGTTGTGATTGTTGTGTGAGCTCTTCATTGGTCTTCTCCACTGAATAAATCCTATGCTCAAGCTGATAAGTGGAGTCTTTCCAAGACCAAAGGACAAAAATGTGATTGGGACAAAATTGTTCTTTAGAAACAAGTTAAACGAACATGGACAGGTAACCAAAAACAAATCAAGACTAGTGTGCAAAGGATATGCTCAAGTTGAAGGAATAGATTTGGAAGATACCTTTTTTCATGTGGCCAGAATGGAAGCAATCAAAATGTTCTTGGCTTATGCATGCTCCAAAAGGATCAAAGTGTATCAGATGGACGTAAAATCGGCTTTTCTAAATGGACAATTAAAAGAAGAAGTATAAAAAGAACAACCATAATGGTTTCTACTATCATAAAAGGAAGACTATGTTTGTAGATTGAAGAAATATCTTTATGGACTTAAGCAAGCTCCGAGAGATTGGTACTCAAGATTGGACAAGTACTTACAACAACAAGGTTTCATAAGGGGAAATGAAAATAGTAACCTCTACATAAAATTGGATCAAGTCAATATGATTATTATTGAATTGTATGTTGATGACATCATATTTGGAAGTGATGACGATAGATAGAGTCAGAAGTTTTCCAAGGATATGCATAATTAATTTGAAATGTTCCTACTTGGGGAGTTGACTTTATTCTTAGGGCTCAAAATATCTTAGCTAGATGAAGGCATTTTCATTTCCCAAACCAAGTACATCAAGGAAATTTTAAATAATTTCAAAATGAAAGACTGTAAACCTATGAGTACTCCTATGATTATTGGTTACAAGTTGACCAAAGATGATGAATCTAAAGAAGCAGATCAAAAACTCTACAGATCAATGATTGGTAGTCTACTCTATGTGATAACTTCAAGACCAGATGTAATCCAAGCAGTTGGACAGGTCGCAATATTTCAAGTGGCACCAAAGGAAACCCATGTACTAGCAGTGAAAAGGATCTTCAAATATCTTAAAGGAACAACATATTTTGGTCTATGATATTCGAAAGGAAATGAGTTAATTATGGTTGCCTACATGAATGCAGATTGGGCAGGAAGTATTGATGACAGAAGAAGTACAAGTGTTGCAGATTTCCACTTAGATCACTACTTAGTATCCTCGTTGAGTAAGAAGAAATATTCAATACCCTTAGCCACAACAGAAGCAGAATATATCGTAGCAACAACATGTTGTACTCAGATTCTATGGATGAAGCAAACACTGTAAGACATACAAGTGATATATGATTATCCTATTCCGATAATATATGATAAAACCACTACTATAAGCATCTCCAAGAATCCAATGATGCATTCCAAGACCAAACATATTCCTATTAAGTTCCACTTTTTGCGGGAACAAGTCACGGAAAAGAATATCAAGATGGAGTACCACAATACAATGGTGCTCTTTACGTGTTTTCTAGCACTTACCTTTCCTTGACTCCCTAATTTTTCGACTAGAAGGTGACAAAATGGGAATCGCTTCTCCTTTGGGACCTTCTGGTTTAGACTTCAATGACGAGTTATTTGCATGCAGAGCAGGGTTTGTTTCTGATCCTCGTAAAACTTTCACCTTCTCCTTATCTCAGAGACTGTCAGAATGAAAGTTGATGGTGTTGTTTTTGGTGCTACCTCCATCCATATTGAGAATGGGGCCTTGATCGAGGTTATGGGCCTTGGGATGTAACATTTGAGGGGGGATCTAACGATCCCAAAAAATCCAAATCATATGTCGACTTTAAACGTTGCAACCTAACAAACTCTTCATCTAATACAAAAAAATCCTCCGCACTTAAAAACTCTACAATGTAATCCAATATTGAACCGCCCAAATAATTTATTTTTAACGATCATGTCGTCTGATCCAAGACTTCCCAACCTGAGAAATACTAACAACTCT
>ML802011.1:101017-120568 GCA_009831015.1 Picea engelmannii
CATTATATTGATGAAAGTGGAGAATACAACCTATGCCTTGATGTTGCAAGGTCCCTTCCAATGGCCCTTTGTTTCAACACACACACCTTTTCTCCAATGATTTTTATGAAGAGTATTCACAACCCGACTTGGAAAGCTAAAGCAAAGCTATCAGAAGTACAATCTTTAGCAGAATTCTTCATGCATAATCCAGCCTAGCCTTTCCCATGAGAGATCCCTCTTTTTATAGGGTGAAAGAGGGGTGGATGAGGAGATTAGGATGATCCCACTAAATAAGAGAAGTGAGTAAGATCCAAACTGATCAGAGGCCACCTCATCTTCTAGAAGATTCCATTCTAGAACTTTCATGAATTTCACCTTTTTCCCTTGTTTGAGAATCGTCGCACCCTAAGCACAAGTAGCCTGCGATGACACCAGAGCCCAATTTGATGTAGCATGCGAGGATCAAGCATCGCCACACCCCAAACATTTAGTAGGGTGCGATGATCTCCTTTGATAGGGTTTTTAAGAAAAGAAAGATGATTCAATTTCTCATGGAGAAAGTCTCATTTCTTCAGTAGCTTCAAAGAACAGAGGAGTAAGTCATACATATATCATCATTTGATCAAAGGGTGACCAAAATAATGTGTAAAAGAATGCCCCCCAAAGTATGAAGTTGGAACATGTGACAGCTAAAATACTTTATAGAATGTGTGTGTCGAGAACAAGGAGCACATCGGTCGGGAACCTACAAACAATCAAGCATATGCATAATAATATACCATTGTCTGAGGTAGGAATTCCCATACTTAGACTACAAGTGACTCTAATCATAAGTGTCAAGTGATTCATGGCCACCAAACATACACTGTGTATCCATGTCAGCATGATTCAACATAGCCATGAGAAATATATTGTGGATCTATGCTCTAAAAACTCAAATTTGGACATAGCCACGAGAGATACATGGTTGATCTATGTGTAAGTACAGACTTATGAATACTCCATCGCAACATGGATTAATATGGTGATATCTAGGGTCTTCATTTCCATCATCCTGAAGTACTAATCTATCCATGTGATTACAGGTGTCGAAGTCGAACATGGTAGAAACCACTTGATTACCGGTCATTAATGGATACCGTTAACAAGTGCAAGGGAAATCACCATTGATGTCAATGATCCCCAAGTTACTCTAGTACAATCCAACAAATGTGAATTAATGAGTTGAAGTTGAACACTCAATGGAATCTTCCAATCAGGGGCCAATGATGTGAACCCATTGTTGAAAATGAGGAAACCTGACATTGAGGCATGCAGGTTCCAAGGTACTAAATGATTTCTAAGTTTAATTCTTGGATAATGAGTTGAAGTCGAAAGGAAAAGACTCGTCATGGGAAGGCCTTAATGTATACCCCATCAATGACACGAAATATGTAACAGATTTGAAGTAGATTGGAGCATAAAGTGATTCAGAACTGACTCAAGGAAGGCCGACATGGTAAGAATTTCAAGACTGCAAATGGTCGACTCGATAGAAGGCTTCTTTAGGTTGAACTTCTCTTGAACATATGAACAACACGAAAATTTTCTTGGCATCATTGACTCAAGGAGGACCCAACATATGGACTTGTGGATGGTCAAATGAGAAACAAATGGATTTCCCAACCCAGATACAATGATGAAGATGGGTGTCATGTTTAAGAGCGACTTACTACCACTAACACAGATATAGATATACATTTCTTTCCCAATTTCCCCCCACCACTTATGGTGAGTACCTCTTTATTTTTATGCAAGCTTGAGGAGGATAACATATGCTTGTAATGTAAGCTCATCCTTTGGATGAGTCCCTCGGAGTATTTTTAACAAACCCTAGGAAGGAGTGGTTCGGTCCCATATGGGTCTTTTGATGCTTGTTTTACGGGTCCAAAGAAAGAAAACTCAGTGTTTTTTAATATTTAGAGAGTTTGAAAAATTACAAGAAAACATATTGAACATTAACACCATGATGAATCTCGGCTATCTAAGAAAACCTTCTCTACTTGTATTAAAATTCATAAGAAATCACAAAGTTTTCCTGCTACAGGGGTAGGCCCCTCTCCAACCAGTCGAACCATTCATTTATCTTTTTAACAGTATATATAGATAAATTGCATACAAGACCCAAAATGGATCATCTTCTCTAAGATTCCAAAACTAGATATCAGTTACAGAGAGAGTAATGTACCAAAACCCAACTCCTACTTTCTAGGGAATGTTACAAACAGAAAACCAAAATATTTGAGGTCCTTAACCCGAATGCCACCTGTCTACAAAATCACAAAGATTACCTGAACTCGATTTAGCCCGTCATGAATTTTTTTCATTTTAGCTTTTCAATCTCTTCCTTTAACGTGTCAAGTCAACTAGGTTGGTCTTCTTTAGTACCTTTAACTGTCCCAGTTTTAACTTCCTCCTTCCGTCACTTTTTCCCTTTGCTCTCGCCATCTTGCGTGCAGTGTCCATCTGCATATCCATTAATGATCACATTTTCATAATAGGATTCAACTTGATTTCTTCGCCTCACCTGGTTCATCCGCAGATTTTGCATGAAATTTTTTTGTCAGGAGTTGCGCAGCATGCCTTTCTCTCTTTTTACTTGATAACCCTGTCATATTATTTGAATTTCTTGGTTTTTTGAAAACCATTGGATCTTTTTCCTCAACCCCCTTTGGTTTGTTAGGGAACATGAGCCTATTTCCCTCAACTGTACATGAATTGGACAAGTGATTTGATTTGCAGTTATTTCGCTCTGGAATAAAACTTCAATTACCCAAAATAGAGTAATTTTACCTGTGTTTTGAGTAACAGTCACCATCGAGTATTAATCGTGGGCTACTGACAAAATTCCTTATAGGGATAATGGCCTCTCACGTTCGTCCATCGATTTCCAATGATGAGTCTTAAATCGGTTATTTGGCGGCGCTTGCTTGGCATTGCGCGGATGAATGGTACCTAAACAAGTGTCTTGAGATCATTAGATTGGCCATCAAATTTCCTTTCCACATGTGACCATTTGATTTGACGCATTTAATGACACTTAACACGTGATTTCGGGGTTGGATGAAGTGGTTTTGAGTTCACCCGCTTTTCCCCCCAAAATGTGTCTAAGGATGACACGTATCTTCATGGGAAACCACGGTTGGAATTTCGGGCCCACTCAGACATTTTAACCTCCGTGCTAGTTCTCCGTCCGAAATGATCCCTGATCATTGATCTGCGGCGCTTGCGATCTGTGGTCCGTTGGGTCCCATCAACTCTGCACTTCTTCTAGACTTAGCCTCCTTCCACTAGATATGGCCCCATCCTCCAGTTTATCGCTTCTCTACACCGTTTTAGCCTCTCGCTAAGTCCCAGATCTTGGATTCCATATAAAAATTGTTATAGTGATAACATGGGCTCCAACTGGGGATGATATSCTCTCTGCGAGGTAGCAAAGAACATGTAGACCATGTGCCTTCTCCATCGAGTTGCTCCCAAAATGGGTGTGTGCCCTGTTCTGACCTATCATCAATGTCTGCTGAAAATCGATGTCTGCCCACTGCTTTCACTTGGAGACTGAATGCTGGATATACTACTACTAGCACAGCCGCTAACTCGCTGCTGAGAACGCCGAAAGGTAGCAGCTGAGAATGCATGTTCCCAATACATTGAGAACGTGTGCTCCCAATATAAAACGTTTGTGGTAATCCGTCTATGGTAATATGAAACGTTTGGCTGTATTAGATTGATAAATGAAACGTGGCAATTACATATCCTTACAGTAATTTTTTAATGTGATTAGGTAAATGTTAAAAAGTAAACATGTTAATGGATGCCTTGATAAATGCAAGAAAGTTATGAACAATAAATCTGACCCATTGATTTTGGAGGACGACTAAGAATATGCCAGCATCTTCAATGCATAGCCATCAGATTAGGGTTTAAGGTTAAATAAGGTTAAAAGATCATTAATTGTGCCCATTGTCAATAGGTGTACACCTTTCATCGTAAAAATATAGCTGAACACTTTATTTGAATATCTAAACTAAAAAATGCTTGATTATCAAGATTATTCGCACCTACCTACCCTAACTGTTGAAATGAGCTTCYGGTCAAATGAAATCATAATGCCAATGCAACCATGCAAGCATTTTATCTATTGTCTGGTTTCTTTGCACATGCTTGCTCCAAAGMTTGTTTATTGATAATTTATTCAAGAATTTACATATGAATTCAAATCTCAAAGATTCAAAAACATTAAGATTGTTTACTGCCTCCAAAAAAACTGCAAATGGATCTTCTAAAACATGCACAAAACAACAATCATATTTCACTCTTTCCACTGCGTCCTTGCTTTCATGTGATTTAACTGGTTGATTTTTACCAAGAAGTTGAAAAATCAGGTGAGATTGTTGAAAATAGTAATCTTTTGAACTACAATATAGTGTTGACTGGAATAAACACCCTGGTAGCATGCAATCCATATTTAATGTTGACGTTGACTGACCATCATCTTCATCTCTAAGCTCACAACTCATCATAAGTTGTAAATTTTGATTGTTAAAACTCTCCATATAGCATGCCACGGGATCATGAAACATGTGAGAGAACATTTATTTTTGATGAACCAAAACATAATGGAAGGATTCCTTCACAATTGTTTGTTGTTATTTCTCTACTTCTTCAGTTCTAAGAACATTCTTAGAACGATAATCTTCAAAGGAATTGGATAAAGCAACTGCCTCCTTGCTATCTTTCAGTATTTTTGATTGAAATGTGACATACACTATTATGTTGTTTTGCTGAAATTCTATGTCATTTGTTTGCTTACTGCTTGAAATCTCCATAGAAACATTTTCATCACCTTCGTATGTGTCTAAACCCATTTGAATTCTAACAACCACATCATTCATAGGGGAAGGAAGACAACTTCGAAACATGTTGTTTTCTTGGGGATCTTGTTGAATCTTTTCATCAAGTTCGGGAGAAGGAAAATGACTTTTGACAATAAATCTTTGATCAACTTTCTCTATGTGCTCATGATTTGTTTTTAGCCATTCAAAGGAATAAAAACATAATGGAAGATATTTTTCATTTGCAAGTCCACTGCTTTCTTCAGATTCAACATCATGTCTTGAGGTTTTCTAATCCGAAACATTATAAACATTTTTCTTCAGCAACTTGAAAGAAGCAAAGCACAATGGCAAGGGTCTTCCACCTGATTCAAAATCTTCTTCATTTTCTTTACTACTGTCATATGCACATCTTCCACTTCTTTGGATTGTTGAACACACTCATCTTCAATTTCATTTTCGACCAATGGTTGCAATTTCTCGTCAATTTTTTCCATTGAATCAACATGGTTTGGCATCATCACACCTCCTTTGGCTTCAGTGATGGTCTTAGAATTCTTTTCCAACAACTTAAATGAAGAAAATCACAAAGGTAGAGAAATTCCTTCAGTTGATTCAGTACTATGATATGTAGGTTGATTACTCTCAATATATTGTTGAAAAGGAACAATTTTTGATAGAGGAAATGCAGTTGGGTCTTCTAGGAAGTCAACATCATCATCATCATTATCATTATATTCATCATATATAGGCAAATCAGGAACATCTGCAATGTCATCTAACAAGGAAAAGCTTGGAAAATCAGCCTGTTCTTCAACCAACTGATTTGCAAATTCATCATCTTGATTGTCCACTAATGAGTTCATAAAAAAATCAACCTTATGGTTATCATGGGATGAATCTGAAGCTAAATTAATGCTTTCCCTTCCAATAAGAGGAATATAATCCTTTGTAAAATTATTAACATTTAAAACTTCAAGGGGGCATATGATATCATTAACTCTCTGCTCAAAATTTAAATCAACCATTTTTTGTTCATATTCACTGTTATGTTCTTTAGCATCCAACTCATCATTTCGAATATGTTCACAAGTTTGAATATTGTGTTGAATCTATTGAGCATCATTAAACATTTTTTGTAAGGACTTAGGTCTTCTTTCCATCAGGAGGAAAGACAAATCTGGATGAAGAGTAGTTGCATAATGGAGCATGGGAGCAGCTTCAGTGGGCTGAATTTCTTTGGGAAAATTGTAATAAATGTTGGAAAAACTTCTACTAAATATAGAAACATTTTCATTGCTCTGCCTTCTCAAGGCATAAAACTCTATTAGCTGTAGATCCAAATATTTCTTCTTGCCCCAAAACTTCAAAAATACATTCTTCAATTCCTCCCATGAGCTAATTGTCTCTAGCTACAAGTGTTTAAACCAGTCTTTAGTATCCCCTTTCAAGGATTGAGAGAAGGCCCTCATACAAACATCATCATGATCAATCTCAAACAAATCTATAAAATGTTCAAAATCTTGAGTGTGTTTTTCTGTTGTGATGGCATTAGGTTATCCATCAAACACAGGTAGGTACTTATAGTGCTTTGGAGAAAAATCATGAAGTATGAGAGGTAATTTTAAAGGACTGTATCTATGTTGAATCTTGGAAAGTGTTGGATCAAGTATAAGAGGTGAGACATCGGTCTCAATTTCATGAGGCTCATCAACTTGGATTTGGTCCTT
Source organism: Picea engelmannii (assembly GCA_009831015.1). NCBI lineage: Eukaryota > Viridiplantae > Streptophyta > Pinopsida > Pinales > Pinaceae > Picea > Picea engelmannii. Next base: position 107,604 of record ML802011.1, read on the forward strand.
ACATGGTTCAGATGGAATATTTTGGTCAAAATCAGTGACAAACTAAGGAGATATATGTATAACTTTGAGAGGAGGATAAACAATTTCAAGATTCTCATGATCATCATTCGCATGCAGCAGGTAAAGAAAAAATTGTTTAGCATGTTTAGGAAAGGACAAAAGGTAATTAATAACAAAAAATATTATGTCTTGGAAAAAAATCAAATTTAGGTACTTGTTTTCTCCCATGATGTCCTTTCATACCTCTGTTAAGGGATCTCATCCTTGAGTGGAGCCTCCGAATCTTTAGTAGAGTCACCAATAAAATCTTCAGGCTATTGAGTCTTTGGGCAGTGGAGTTGCCATGAAAATTTTGAATTCTAGATTCTTGAACATGGAGTCGCCAGGTGACTGATGTACAGACTTCCTGTGTCTAAATATTTTTCACCATCAGTACTCAGATCTGAACTTTGTCGTTTCTCCCAGCGAATATTTCACCTTCGTTCCCTGGCAACGGCGCCAGAATGTTAGCACTCTGTAAATATTGTCCGGTTGATGGACAAATGATCGAGGTAACTATTTCAACCAAATTTAGGTTGGATTCTGACCCTTCCAACCAGAGAGGGCTCTCTCAAACATGTAAATATTAAAAATACTCAAAAATATTTGGCGATGTACACACATAGGTCAGATTCTGCAATAGGACAAGTTTTTCAAGGGGCTGGTCAGACTAATAAGAGAACAGGGCTAATGAGAAATGGGGTCAACTTATGAAATCATATGAAACTTACAAGCTATGTATTCTTGAGGGAACAGAGACAAAATAGGCATTGTTTTCAACCATATAAGCAATAAGAGGTGGCAATGGAAAAAGAGGAAAGATCACTATGACCAGAGGCATCTAACAGAGGACGAATCTCTTGGTATAGCTTCTAGAATAAGGGACATAAAGGTTGGTTATTGAGAACAGAGCACCAGTAATGGATGAATTCTGAACCAGAAACCAATAAACATATTACAAGTATAATCAATGTAGGAAGGAGCACTAGCAAGATGAATTCCTTTTTTTACTTAAAGATTATCACTAGCAGCAAAAACACATTCATGAATATGAAATACAAGAAAACATACTGAACATTAACACCATGATGAATCTCGTCTATCTAAGAAAACATTTTCTGCTTGCATTAAAATTCATAAGAAATCACAAAGTTTTCCTGCTACAAGGGCAAGCCCCTCTCCATCCAGTCAAACCATTCATTTATCTTTTTAATAGTATATATAGATAAATTACATACGAGACCCAAAACAGATCATCTTCTCCAAGATTCCAAAAATAGATATCGGTTACAGAGAGAGTAACATACCAAAACCCAACTCCTACTTTATAGGGAACATTACAAACAGAAAACCGAAAAATTTGAGGTCCTTACCCTGAATTCCACCTGTCTACAAAATCAAAAAGATTCCTTGAACTCAATTTAGCCCATCATGAATTTTTTCATTTTATCTTTTCAATCTCTTCCTTTAACGTGTCAAGCCAACTAGAATGGTCTTCTTCAGTACCTTTAATTGTCCCAACTTTAACTTCCTCCTTCCGTCGCTTTTTCCATTTTCTCTCGCCATCTTGCGTGCAGTGTCCATCTGCATATCCATTAATGATCAAATATTTCATAATAGGATTCAACTTGATTTCTTCGCGTGGTCCTAGTTCATCTGCAGATTTTGCGCGAAATTTTGCTGTCAGGAGTTGTACAGCATGCCTTTCTCTCTTTTTACTTGATAGCCCTATCATATTATTTGAATTTCCTAGTTTGCTGAAAACCACTGGATCTTTTTCCTTAGCCCCCTTTGGGTTGTCAGGGAACACGAGCCTATTTCCCTCAACTATACATGAATTGGATGAGTGATTTGATTTGTAGTTATTCTGCTCTGGAATAAAACTTGAATTACCCAAAATAGAGTAATTTTACCTTTGTTTTGAGTAACAGTCGCCATCGCGTATTAATCATGGGATACTAATGAAATTCCTTATAGGGATAACGGCCTCTCACGTTCGACCATCGATTTCCAATGATGAGTCTTAAATTGGTTATTTAGCGGCGCTTACTTGGCATTGCACGGACGAATGGTACCTAAACAAGTGTCTCGAGGTGATTAGATTGGTTGTCAAATTTCCTTTCCACATGTGACCATTTGATTTGATGCATTTAATGACACTTAACATGTGATTTCTAGGTGGGATGAAGTGGTTTTGATTTCACCTGCTTTTCCCCCTGAAATGCGTCTAAGGATGACACGTATCTTCACAGGAAACCACGGTTGGAATTTTGGGCTTGCTCAGACATTTTAACCTCCGTGCTAGTTCTCCGCCCGAAATGATCCCTCACCGTGTATCTGTGGTGCTTGCGATCTATGGTCCGTTGGGTTCCATCAACTCTGCACTTCTTCTAGACTTAGCCTCCTTCCGCTAGATATGGCCCCATCCTCTAGTTTATCGCTTCTCTACACCATTTTAGCCTCTTGCAAAGTACCAGAACTTGGATTCCATATAAAAATTGTTATAGTGATAACACCATCAATGACAGGTGGGTTGAGAGTAAGGTTGCGGTAAGAAGCTAGAAGTTGAGGATGGGAAACAGTCATATCTTTCAGTAATTTTGAGGCTTCGTCCATACAAAGGAAAAGGTGAGTTTGATGACTCCCTCCGCATAACATACACAAGAACTTGACTCTACTTTTCTTCTTCCCAACAGTATCTTGACTAGTTGATGGGAGGTCATGAGCATGTTGGTCAGAGGTTGATGACATGGGTTGGCGAAGATGTGTAGACCATACTTCTATAACCTTGGATAGACTAGGGCAATCCTTAAGAAGATGGATACCCTTACAAAGCCTGCAAGGGTACTTGGTCTTACGGGTTGTTTGGGTGATATGTGCATCATCAACACTCCCATGATGATTATCAGTAATTGGTTGTTGTCCAACATGTCTGACAGTGGTTGGAATTATGGACCCTTGCTTATTTTTCTTCTTCTTAATCTTCATTTTCTTCTTCTTCTTATCCACCGGGTTACTAGCTTCAGATCTTTCACTCGGCGAAGAAGATGAAATGGAAGAAGACCTTACAAGTGAAGAAGGTGAAGAAGATCTTACTGGTGAAGAAGGTGAAGGATCAACATGAGGTTGATGTTCTTGGAGGGAAGTGCTTACAACTAAAGCACTTGTTGCATTTGGGATTACCAGAGTGGAAAACAACCATATTGGCAATCCAATTGTGAGACCTGGAAGGCTCAAAGTAGTGATGTAAGGAGGACCAATGTTTCCATAAGAAGGAAAAACAAAAGGTTCCCTCGGAGTAGGGATTGTTTCATTGGTCATTCCAGGAACTGATGCCATTAAATACAGATCCAACCTAGAGTCTTCTGGGGGAAATAAACAACATACGCTAAAAATATAGGAAGCAAGCAAACAAACAAAACCTTCTCACAATGAACTCACTAGTTGGTGATGAAATCCAACGTTGAGAGGACAATGTAAGAAGGGGTTGAGATGGAGCGGGTGGAAAATTTACGTTGACGACCTGATTAACGGACTTACACCTTGGTGCAAGCTCCCACACATAAACATGGGTATACCCTCAAAAGATCCCGAGTGAGTTTGGACAACGTCGATTCCAGGTACATGAAGACTTGCCCCTCCACAGTCACCTTGTGTAAAGACCCTAAAGAGATAGGCTACTAAGGTTACCAATTATGACAATGATGCCTGGGGAAGCAGTCGACAGCCTGATATATGCGCAAGGGTATCTAAGCCTGAAATATCGTCGAGAAGGTCCGCACAAGATTTTCTTCTCAAATGACCCCGAATAATATGCGCATTCACTACACTAGAACCAACAAAGTAGGGTGAGTAACTATGTCGGTCCTAATGTGACCTTGTGATTGACCCTTGTGTTAGAAGGGCTTCCCAAGACAAAATGTAACAAGTGGATTTACCACTTGCTAGCACAAGATTCCATATTTTTTTACAGCTTTGGAAAGTTATCTTTCACACCTATTCCAAAGCCCTACACGCTAAGCTAATGTAGGTTTGCTACCAGAAAATATAAAAATGTCTAATCAATTTTTATAAGCGCTTTATTTTAAGGTTGTTGTTTACTCAAGAGGAAAATGGCGTGGACTAGATGATGTTTTGACCGACTCTAAAAAATGCAAAGAAATGAGAATGCAATTATTTCACTTCGATGAAACCTATATTACGAGAAGGAGAAAAATTTTATCAATCCCAGATGCATAATGTCCCAAAAATTTATTAAACTCATCAATATCAAGAACTTCGAGAAATGAGCCAAAGAGACTGTACACCAATACACAATTTTAAGAATTCAAGACCAAAAATGCCAAAAACCATCCAATTTCACTACTTCAAATGCAAAGATGTCCCCAATCTAATGCAAATCAAGAAATTAAAAATTTATGTTTCAAAGATATCTAAAAGCAATAGAAAATCACTCTAAAAACAAAGCAACCCAAATCAATTTTCTCTTTTAACACGAACTATTCAATAAAATAAAAATAAGTTATTCCACTAAATAATTCTAAAAAAAAACAATGCTTTGTAACGGAAAGACACTTGAAGGAAGAGATCAAATCTTTCAAAAGCACACAAGCTAAAACAAAGCAAAGAAGGATAAAAGCATATTCAAATATTGACAAACAGACTGTAATCAGACTATGATCAAACCCAAAAATTCACCCCAAAACCATATTTAAGATCTGGGCAAAGAGGAAAACTTCATTGTCACTCAAAAAAAATTCTACAAGAATTGTCGCAGGCAGCAAAAGAACACGGTGTGACAATCAAGAGTCGTCGCACCCCAAGAATTTAGCAGGGTGCGATGATCTCCTTTGATAGGGTTTTTAAGAAAAGAAAGATGATTCAATTTCTCATGGAGAAAGTCTCATTTCTTTAGTAGCTTCAGAGAACAGAGGAGTAAGTCATACATATATCGTCAGTTGGTCACAAGGTGACCAAAATAATGTGTAACATCCCATCTCAATTAAAAGGACTATGTTCTTCCTAGTAGTGAGTTTATCACGGGCTCGTGGTCTAGTTGTTTTGAGGTCTCTTCTTCTATCTTGGCTGATTATTTCAAAAGTGTTCTTGTTGGGGGATTTCCTTTAGTTTCCCACCCTGTTAACAACAAAATATGTGGGTGTCGTCTCATCTGGCTAGTGCGTTTGGTCAATATGGATCTATCTTGGAGCAACTTTAAGCCCATCCTCAAATGACATGAATAAATGATAGAAGGTAATAGCTCTAGGATCCAATAGGTTTCAAGTAGAGTCGGAGATCTGGAACAACTTGTAGCTTCCCTCATTCAATGCATAAATAGTTTGGAGATGGAATGCCAGCAATTAAGATATCTAGTTATTCCCCAACAATCTCAATTTTCCTGAATTAATCAACTGTCTGCAGTCTCTTGCCAAGGAACCACATATGATGAGCAGAGAGGTCATGAAGTTGTTTGAATGGACATTGAAGAAAATACCTCAACCCAAGGAAAAGTATAAGAAGTAATTGACAATGAATCCACTCATCGATAATGTTTTTTAGAGTTTTTTTTTTGTTGGGCCAGTATGTAAAGGACATCTGCAATCAAAATGAATCGAAATATTCTCAGAAGTATTATGTAATTATATGTTTGACAATAGTAGGAGTATGTTTAGGGTGTGAGCAAAAATTTGTAAACTTTTTGATCTTGTTGATTCGCTTCGACGTAGCCCTTATATAATATAAAGCTTCAGTTTCAATTATAAAAAAAGTTGTTACTGAGGATAAAAAAATTACATTTGTATATGCCAAAGGCATTCTAGTTGGCTTGTGTGTGTGTGTGTCTAAGCCAACTGGAATGCCAATATATATATTGGCATTCCAATTGGCTTAGACACACACACAATACCCCAACAATTATAATACCATACCCTATAATCGAGGGAATACACTAGACGGGGTTAGGCACTAAGGAACTAGTTGGGTCATTGATAGGTTATCAATCTAGGTAAGGTGGGAAACCTAAAGGTGATAGGATCTGTTCAAGGTGGTGTGGAGTGAATTTTGTGTGAATTTTACACACACACACACACACACACACACACACACATATGTTCATTTATGGGAATAGAACCTAGGTGGGGAGATAACACTCCATCGCACAATTACCACTCAAATTATATCCATTTAACAACTTTATAAAAAACAATTTTAAGGAAAAAAACTAGTAATTTTATTACTAAGGATAACAAAATTACATATGTATATGCCAAAACGCCCAAAAGGAACTATCTATTGGGACTTCTTGACGGTTACCAAAACCTATATAGAGTTGGTTGCATTAAAAGAAGTTCTACAATATATTTTCTCAATCCTTTCTTATGTTCAACAAATTACAAAAGTACATTAACATTAAATGTGTTGTCCTCTCTGCTCATAGAGCATCCAAAGTCTTCTAAGTACAATTATATGCAAATATAAAAGTCATGTGTCATGAAAATGTTTTCAGTGGAGAGATTGGGATTTTTCTATGATTTTCCATGTTCCTTGGTCCATCACTAGTATAGATTTGGAGAGCCTATCAATGTCTTGGTTCCTGATCATATAGGCATGATCAAAAGGGGTGTAAGAGAAACATGTTAAGTTATTTTGAATTTCTTGAAATAGAGGGAGCAGAGTGTAATTTTGAATGTTGAAAGCCCCTTTCATCCATTAGATCACTAGCATGGAATTACCATAGATGTGAAGATGAAAGATGCCCTTTTCCCGAGCCAAATACAGAGTGAGCTTAAGGGCCATAAGCTCACAAAAGTTATTAGTTTCATTTCCTATGTCTGTTAACAAGGATATGGAGTGATCATTTGATGAGTGAATGACTCCACTAGCACCCTCAAAGGGAGGGTCTCCTTGGGTTGCACCATAAAAAAACCCATGGCATATCTTTTTTAACTAGCTCTGACAGAGTCTTGGCAGGTTGAGGTGTCTTAGCTTGTTGTGGGAAAGTATATAGAATATTCATGCTTTGTAAAGTGAATTTTAGAGGAAATAATCTATGTCTTCAAAAAGTGATTGATTCCTAGCTATCCAAATCCCCTAGGCAATTGTAAGAGGCAAAAATTTATAGTTGGATGTTGATGGATTAGATAGCCAATTTTTTAGAGCTTCTTTGATGTTATTGCATATCCATGCATTGGATAACCTGGTGATTCTGTCCACCTCTCTCCAAACTTTTGAAGTGAAATTGAAAAAAGGATGAGATGAGAGTTAGTTTCAATTTCTTGCTTGTAGAGGCAACATCGTCTCGGGCCTTCAAAATTTATTTTTTGTAATTTGTCTCAAGTAAGATCCTTATTATTTAAGAGAAGCGACATGAAAAATTTTGATTTAGCTGGACATTTAAGCTCCCATAACCCCCCCCCCACCAAATCTATGGCTCATCCTTGTTTTCTTAGGCTAGACCTTTATATCTAGTCTTCGGTCTATAACTACGAGATGGGTTCAGGGACCAAATGAGATGGTCCTCCTAATCTTCAAGAGATACAAAATAACTATGGAGAGATTTTATAGGGAGTTCCAAGTTTCAACTTGCTTGTCTCAAAGCCCAATTCTCTCCAGAATAGCAATTGATAATGCGTTGATGCTTGAATTTGGCTAGCTACTTGATTTATCATGTAGAGGCTCAATCTATGAAGATTGTGGATGAGATGAGTAGGGAGGATGTGGTTGTTCTTGCATCCAATCTAGGGAAATTTTCCAATGAGAACCTATTCACCATTCTTGATTTTCTAGATTATTCAGTTTCTAATTAATGGAAAGGAAGGCAATATTGCTTTCTAGATTATTGAGACATTTTGCAATTTCCTTTTGGGATTTCAAATCCAGTCCACAATGGATTCTTGAGGGAAGTGTTTTTCCTTGGTCACTTGTGCCTAAAGACCTGTGCCCTAAATAAGTCTCCAAACAATTTTAGCTTTCATGGCTTTAGCGAAAAATAAAAATTAAAAATTCAGACCCCATCCCCTAAGGGATTTTGAAGTTGCTAGTCTTTTCCAAGAACCTAGTTCTATTTTTTTCTTCTTGTTTTCCCCAGGCCAAAAAAAATGGAAGCTAATTTGTTTGATTTTCCCCATAATCCCTTTTGGAATCCATGCTAATGACATCCAAAAACTAGGATGGCTTCCAACACTGCCTTGACTAGGACCAATCTTCCTACTTTGAAGAGCCATTTATTACGCCAAGAATTTACTTTTCTTTCTAGTTTGGCTAGGAGCCATAACCAGATAGCCTTCTTGCATTGATTTTCTCTGAGGTGAAAACCCAAGTATTTGAGACCAGCTTAAAATCTCATACTTGAAAGGATAAAAGCTGAGAAATGTTGTATCTTTCCAAATATGAGAGCCCCCAAGTGATTAGGGAGGATTTTTCCCTGTTTATTTTCATACATGTGGCTTTAAAAAAGAGGTTCAATAATTCTTGGAGATTGTCCATTGATTCCCTTGCACCTTTGAAAAAAATGAGGATGTCATCTACAAATAGAAGGTGAGTGATGGTGTAGGAGGGGCCCATATTTATTCCTTTTATTATTCTAGATACATAAGTTTTTTTTTTTTAAATTGCTAAGTCCTTCATCTTCCAAAAGGAATATGAGTGGAGACAAGGGGGTAGGCTTGTCTCATTCCTCTTTAAAATTTAAAGAAAGGGGATGTTGAGCCATTGATAGAGATGGTTAAGGAAGATAAGTTGATGTAGCTTAGAATCCAAGTCACAAAGGTGTGTTTGAATCCTAGGTGGATAAGAAGGATTCTGAGATATAGCCAACTTACTCTGTCAAAGGCCTTGTAGAGATCCACTTTTAATGTGAGGGATTCTCAATTCCCAGTTTTAAAGGATTACAATCCTTCTTGGGCTACTCCTACCGCTTCATGGATTTGTCTTCCTCTCAAGAAACCAAATTGCTCCAGGGAAATGTGGCTTGAAAGGATGTTTTTAGGTTTTGGGCGATAACTTTGGAGATAATTTTATACACACAATTATAGAGAGAGATAGGCTTGAAGCTTTCATCAATTGAAGGGTTGTCTGACTTGGGAATCTTCACTAAGAAGGTTGAGTTAAAAATAGCCATAGTTTGACATGTGGAGAAAAAGTAATTGACAACCTTCAGGAGGTCATTCTCAATAAATTCATAGCATCCCAAAAATTACTCAATAGGAAGGCCATCTAGACCTAGACTTTTATCTCTTTGAAAGTTTTGTAAGGCGCTGAGAAGTTCATCTTTGGAAAGTTTTTCCATCGTAGCTCTATTTTCTTCAAGGTTTGGCAACCTTAAGGATAACATCAATGGTGGCTCTGGCTTCTTCTTTAAAAAGAGTGCTAAAGTAGTGCACACCTTTTGTTGCCATATCTATGAAAGAGAAAACTCTATTCCCATCTACCTTCTCTATTCCATAGATTGCATTGATGTTCTTTCGATTGCTTGCAAAATGGTGAAAGAATTTTGTGTTTTCATCCTTATCTTTCAGCTAGATCACTCGACTCTTTATTCTCCATTCCTTTTCTTTATCGAGTAGAAGTTTCCTCCTATTTTACTCAAGATTCTTTATTTCATTTTTTGGGAGTCTGATAGAAACCCATTCCCCTCTCCCATATAGTATCATTCCAATTTAGCCTCAATTTCCTCCAACGATTTCCCATCCTTCTTCTATTTTTCCATGTGTTAGATATTAGCCACTTTCTTCGCTCTCTTAAGATTTGGTTTAAACTGTAAGGGACGATATTTTATGGAGGAGGGGTCGAAAGGCCTCCAACGTTCCTTTATTTTCTTCAGAAAGGATTCCTCTTCCATCCATTGTAGGTTTAATTTAAATAGGCTGGGGGGATTCTCCTGGATAGGAGCCAATTCCAAAATGATAGGATTGTGGTTTGAGTCACCTCCCATAGATATCCACTATCAAAACCGAAGCTTCTTGTCCAAAAAATATTTATAGATAAAAAAGTGGTCTGAGAATTTGGCCACTCTTGCCTCCTAAATTCTCGTATTCCTCCAAGTCAGAGAAAGTTTTTCATGTTGAATTTCCAACAACCTGAATATCTCTAATTTGGAGATGAAAACATATGTAAGGGGGTCCATCTGAGTTGTAGGGCCCCAGATTTTCAAAGTGCCACGGGTGAAATTAAAGTCCCCTCCACCAACACTAATCCCGATTGGAACCATGACTTTTGTAAGGTATTCTCCCATAAGCATTTTGTATATATGTAAGGGCCATAGATATTAGTGCAATTGAAATCCTTTGGAAAGTCTCTAGATAACAGAGATGTTCCAAGGCCTGAGGGGAATGCCCAATAATTTATGAGGGCTAGAGAGTACCTTTTCCATCTTGTGTTAAGGCCCCCTATCAAGTGGGGAGATGAGGCTTTTATTGATTTGTCACCATCCATCATAGTTTATTGCAAGAAAATGATTCATGGATTAAGAGTGTCCACCAATCTCTCAATGACCAATTTTTTTGAGTATTTGGCCAATCCTCTATAGTTCAGATAAAGAACAGCCATTGGGAAACCCATTTAGGGGCATTTTATCTAAGGGCCCCTAATAAGAAACATTGTTTTCTAGATCTCACCTCCAAAATTTCCTATTTTGAGCATGAGAAAGAAAACAGTTCCTGCCTCTTTGAGGATTGGAGTACTTATCTTCAACACAACCTAAATTCCATTCAATACCACCCAAGAAGTTTGGGGTCCCTTTGGACCTTCTTAAACAAATATCGAATTTTGAAACTTCGGATGGTTGGGAATCAATCTGAGAATTCGTGTTTTTAGAAGGGATGGAGAGAGGGTCTGGGGGCTTATGGGAAATGGAATTATCAAGGTCATGATTTAAATCATGGAGAGGGATAAGAGGCTTGGGATGGGAAGCTGAAATCCCTGTGAAACTAGTAATAAAATCATTGGAAGAGTCATCCCCTATGGGAGGGGACGTTCAATTCCAAGAACCAAAAATGATATCATCTGCAATAAGAAAGGGAATAGGGAATGAGAAAGAGGTAGGCTTACCCGAGAATTCATGAATTCACTTGTACATAGCCTAGATGTTTCCCATCTTCTCCTAAGAATTTGACATCTAGGTTGGAGCCAAATAATTGTTTATCACTAAAGTTTTGTCCTTATGACCCAGGGGTGAAGAAGATCGTGGAGGAGTCTCTTCTGAACGACTCCCTTTTTGAACCCAAATATTCCTTCTAAGAGAGAGAGGAAATTATTTTTCCAAGTGTCCATAACAGTGGTAACAATCTCACTTGAAAGGAATCCCCTCATAATCTAGAGCTTGACAGAATCTAGAGGTCCCCTTCTTTATATTAATGGAATTTTCTAAAACATTTGACAAATTTAGGCCCATAAGAATACGGACCATTCCCATATAGCCATTATTCTTGAATTAATTATCCACTTCATAGAAAAATCCCAAAGCATTCCCAATTTCCTTGAATACTTTGTTTGACCAAAGGATCAGAGGTAGCATCGGGAGCTCAACCCAAACTAGAAACAAATCCAATTTCTTAGATTTTGTATTGAAATCAACTTCCTTTTTTTTAGCAAACGGGTCTGAGAGCCGCAATTCCATCGTTTTTGAAGAAATTTTTTGGCATCCTCCCTTGATCTCATGATCCAGACCAGACATCCCTTGGCCAATATCATAATATAAGGCTTGTGTCCAAGTAGTTTGGCAAAATTCATAAAGGGCCAACCTTTTAGGGTTTTACAAGTCATTCTTTTTCTAGCAAATATTCCAACCATGGCCAAGTCCTTTATGGCCATAATATCATGGAGTTTTATTCCCTCCCCAATTCTAACATGGTATCATCCATATTTTGATTGACACATTTCCTATTCTTTATATAATTCCCCATACCTCTCATTCCCTTCCTCCCCTGGATAGCAACCATGTCTTCCCTGAAAAAAAATTCACTCATCAGGTCTCCTGATAACAATCAACTAGTGAAACCTCCATTCAAATAATCCCTCGCAGAGAAAAAGGAGTCAAAGGGCAGGCTCACTTGATTACCTGGAATCATTTTAGATTCTACATCATCAATGATGTGAGTGGAAGTAGAATTCTTGTAAGAGCAATGATTCGACTGATTTGAATATTTAATCAAGGAATAAATGAGAGTATCCTACAAGATACCACCTCCATTCCATTCAAAACCCTCACACTATGTTTATTACCCAACGAACTTGAAATGTCTGGAGGCGAGTTTAATGTCACGTCAATTGAAGGTAATTTATGGTAAGAAAGATCATGGATCATGGAGTCTAGGATGGCCAGAGTCCCTTCCTCCAGTGGCTTGTTGACATGCTACTTGGAACTGGGGAGGTAAGGGTCAGAATGCCTATAAAAATTATTTAGCATAGCCTAGATCTAGTTCCCTTCAAGGGGATTGTCGAAAAAATCTACCACCTCCTCGCCCATAGCCCTATTCACAACATAACTCCGAACCGGGGTTATTTTTTAAGGAAAAGAGCCTACAACCTAAAATTGAAACCCTAACTATAGAATCATCATCAAAATTTTGATCCTTATATAAATATAATTATATACTAGAATACCCCAATACCAAAGTTCGAGACCTCTGTGAAACCCTAACAATGGAGACAAGTTGAGATGTTGAAACTTGGGCAATGATGTAGCTTGGGTTCAGATCCCAATGCTTGGGATTGATCCCGAGTAAAAATGAAAGGATACGATTGTCACAAAAACTTATTTTTTTTTATTTTTTTTAAATATCATAAATGTGTTGGATCATGTTGTCATTGATGCCAATGGTTTGATTGATTGATGTCAAGTTATTGATTGATGTCAAAGGATTGATTGATTGATGATTGATGTAATATAATATGTATTGTCCTTGATGAGAATGCATAGATGAAGATGG
>ML802011.1:120668-155265 GCA_009831015.1 Picea engelmannii
AATACCCTGATGTTCCTCCCAACCTTAATCCAGAACAACCAAAATCATTTTCTTTAAATACCCTCAAGTCCCAACCTTAATCCAGAACAACCAAAATCATTTTCTTTAAATACCCTCAAGCCTGATCGTTGAACCACAATGTAACACACCCACGACGGGGTATAAAAAAATTCGTTTTTCTTAAAAGACAGATTCTCCATCCATGGTTTCTAATTTGGACTTTAACCACAATGTAACACACCCACGATGGGGCATAAAAAATTTCGCTTTTCTTAAAAGACAGATTCTCCATCCATGGTTTCTAATTTGAAAAGTCCAGGAACCAGTCTGACCTCCTGGTCAAGGATCTCCGATTCTGGAGCCAAACGACTCTCTGAGACCTTGATGGTCTCATTCTTCAATTAAACACAGACTCTTTCGACTTTTGGGTCCAGGTCTAATGGTATTCGTGACCTTCCCCTTTTTTGCTTGCAAAATCTCCGAGTTTGGGCGCTAGCCCCTTCTCTGATAAGCCCTTCCTTGTCATGACCTTGGGCGATGACCTCATGTAATCTATGCGATTGTGGGCACGGCCAAGGGTGGTTTGAAACCAATTACTTTTCGCCCCACAATTCACCTTGAGCCTCAGCGTGTCCTTTCTCCAAAACTGTAGTCTAGATTGCAGCCTGCCCTCAACTTTTTAAAGTTCGCGCACCTTCGGTCCTCGCAATGCGATGGGACCGTCGATCTCATGACCTTGACGATGCTTTTGAACTAACAGATCAGATCTATCCTTTTTTAATCTACGGATTAGATATAACCTTTCTAAATCAACGGCGATGATTTATTTTGCAATTCGAGTTTTGGGAGTTTCAACTCTCAACTTTCGCTTCCTCCGTCAGTAGCTATCTTCCGGAGTGGAAGAACTGATGACACCTATCCTCAACAAATGGGCGGTTCTGATGAACTCCAACTCTCCAACCTTTGGGAGTTCTTGCTCCTTCATTCACCCTTTTCTCTCGAAGTGCTCCGTACCCGGAGTTGTATATCGGACGCCACGTGTCTACTCCAATCAACGGTCTACATCCGCTCTCCACAAACACAAACTCCGAAGTGAATCCTTCTGGAGTGTTGGATCTTCTGACACTTTTCCTCTCCAAATCGACGGCACTGGTCCTCTTTAAGACTTTGACACTTTTCAACCAAGACCAGATCAACAGTCCTTTGACCTCCTCCTTGATCAACGATCGAGATCTCTTTCGAGACTTCGATGCTTTCACCCTCTGCTTTCCTCCAGAGTGCTCCATACCCGGAGTTCTAGATCTGGCGCCACGCGTCCACTTTCAAATCAACGATTGTCATCCGCTTCGAAACTTCGGCCTTTTGTGATTTCAAATATCAATTTCCCCACGCTCTGCTTCTCCCAGAGCATTTTATCTGAAGTTCGCGATCTGATGACGTGTCCTCTCGTAGATCGACGACTCCTAACTGCTTCGGCTATTCGGGGTTCAGCAATTTCAAACTTTACTCCTTCGTTTTCTCCCGAAGTTCACGATCTTTCACCACATACCCTCTGGATCTGACGATCCAAATTCCCTTCAACTCTTCTGCTCTTCGGGCTTCGAGAGTTTCAGACTACTATTCCCTTGTTTCTCCTGAAGCACTTTCACCTGAACTTCATGGATTTCTGCCACGTATCCCTCTGCAACGGACGGTTGCGATCTTCTTCGGCCTTCGGGGCTTCGGGAGTTTGTCACACTCCTCACTTGGAAACCTCTGAAGTAGTTTTTCATGAAGTCTTCGATCTATCGACACATATCTCCTACCGGCCGACGGACAAGATCTACTTCAGGTTTTTACCCAGAGTCCACAGACTTGCGCCACCTGTCCTCTGGATCCAACCGCTAACGTTTACTTCGGACGATCCGACGGTTGACGTTTGCTTCGGGTCTTTACCCAAAGTCTACAGGTTTATGCCACTTGTCCTCTGGATCCGACGCTTGAGATTTACTTCGTTCTCTTTGACGATGGACAATCCCAAACTACTTCGGGACTTCGGGACTTTGGTAAGTCCACTCTCTTGCATGTGCAAAGCACTAAGGCTCGGGCACCTTGCTCTGATCAGATGGCTATTGGTCCTCTACGTTGTGATCCAACAGCCACTGGCGCTCCTCCTCATGAGCTTCTGATCTCTTCCAACTTAGAATCTTTTATAAGTGTTCAAAGGCCTCGAACTTTGCTCCTCCTACGGGTCCTTCTCTTGGACTTCATCTTCACGCCTGAAAGTGTTATCTCCTCTGAGCTTGATTCCCCTTGAAGATTTCACCTTCCCACGTACTCCTTGCATTTCAGGGATCTCGTCAAAATCAGATTGAAGGTCAACGATGATCGACAGTTCACAGAAATTGCAGGGTTCAACCTCCACCATCAAGGGAGTGCTCGCTCGACTCTAGTCTAATCCTAGTCATTGATCTTCCATTCTCGACGATATCAACGACGTAGGTTGATCGTGGCCACGAACTTACATGTCCACTATCAGGTTCTTATGTCATGGGTAGTTCTGGTAACTTGACTATCATCTGCCTCCCAGATCTGGCGGTCGGAACGGCTCCCGGGCATCCTCAAATCTAAGGCTCAGGGTTAACTTTGGGACTCTGGAACTTCGGGGATTTTACCTCCTTTACGAAGAACTCGCTTAGTTCCCCGAACTCGCGAAGTCCAAATGACTCTAGGGTTAACTCCCACGCTCTTTCCCATACCCAACGGTCACAACAGACCGTGGCTTCTTCCAAACAGATTTCGTTCGTTTGTCTTTCAAACAAGGGACCCCCCCCCCTTTTTCGATACTTCAACCTCATTGTTCTTCCTGAGCTTTGTTAGCTCTGAAAGGATTAAGAGCTTTGTACTCTTTCTCTTGAACTTAACGCTTGGAAGAATCCTTTCGCGCACCCCTTACACTCATTCCTCAACTCTAGAACTTAAGTGGTTATCGGTCTCTGCCTGCCTCGCAAAGAGCCTGTGCATACATGCACTATCTCTCCTAAGATTTAACAAAATCCCTTTTCCAAGGGACTCCAAACAACTAGGAATGTCGACATGCGTACGTGAAACTATGCTCAAGATCGACGAACTCACAGTTCATGGATCTAGTTTAATCCACCATAGGGCGCAGGCATTTACGAATACAAAACATGTCCAATTCATATAATTTCTTACTTTCCTAATTACACCATCAAGAAGACACGAAAAGGGATACAGTATAAATCATTAAGAAAGCATATCCATCCCTGGGTCATTCACAATATATCTAATTTTATTACACAATTACAGCTCAATTTCATAGGGTATGAGAATACTTATCTATTACAAGTTGCATCCAACTAACTAACTATGGGTGTGTGCATTTCCACCCAACCATAGGCTCAAAGGCACTCATTCTTAGCACTCTGTCCACCCTCATGCCAAGCCATGATATCACTAGGGAATTTACGCCATCTCTTAGATAAAACTCTCGTTGTCACAACGACCCTGCGAGGTTTATCAGATGCTCTCTCAGCATCAAGCTCGCATTTGGTCCTTTAGGTCATGTTCTTTGCACTTCCTTTTGGTTCCCGCATCCCATTTTCGAGCTTGCGCTCTCGTCTGGTGTCTCCCCTCTTGATGTGTGTCTGTATGTATCTTACCTTCCCTCCTTTGGAAGGTTTCTGACCTGTCCTGTTCCTTCTGTCAGAAGGAAACTTAGGCCTACAGGTCTCTGTGGTACTTCGGGCTGACATTTTGCAGCTAGACCATGCTTCCATTCATGAGGGTGTTTGATGGTTCAACCATTGGTCATTTATTCATTAAGTGATTTCCTTCCTCTAGAGATATCATGGCTCGTACTTCAAGGCTTCACCCCCCCATCAGTCAATTATGGGCAATTTAACAATAATACATTTACATCGTCCACATGCCTTAGCATAGTAATCCTATTTTATAATTAATTACAAGCTAGGGGAAACAGGGATGTTATGGTAGTACGTATTCCTACAAAAATTCCTCTCGAATTCCATACAATTCGATGTTATGGTATCTTTCCCAGTGATGCGAGCCTAATGCTCAATTCATGTTACGTCTTTTTATTCACTTTCCTGGGACTTTTTGGTCATTAATGAACTACCTGCTCAACTCTAACTCTCACTTGAGTTGGACCAGATTCCCTGGGAAGATGCTCCTTGCATCACTTGAGTTCCACCCCAGTTCTTGCCACTTGGTCTTTCATAAAATGCCACTTGTCATTCCTCCTTGTGGGTCAGCGATCACTCTTAACAACTACCTTCAGAATCCTATTTCCTTCTTTTTATTAAATAAATATTTAAAATGTATTTACAATTGTTTCGACTACCCTTGGTCAAACTCAAATCAAACAATAATTTATTACAAAACTAAAATAAATTCTTAATAATTTAAAAGTTCAGGATATTACATACATCCCTCCTTAAATTTTAACACCGTCCTCGGTGTTATTCAAGGTCCTTCGAGTTCTCTCGAAAAAGAATTGGATATGCATCTCGCATATGACTCTCCAATTCCCAAGTAGCTTCATCGGGACTAAGGTGCCTCCATTGCAACTTTACTTTCTTGATGGTACGGTTCTGAAGAATAAGATCTCTTCTATCAAGAATGTGCTATGTTTCCACTTGGAATTCTCCTTTGGGTTCCATCTGTATCACATCCCAATCAACCGCATGAGTAGCATCACACACATATTTTTTTAATAAATAAACGTGAAAAACATTATGTACTTTTATTGAAGTCGGAAGTGTCAATTGATAGGATACTAGCCCCACTCTTGTTAACACTTCGAAGGGTCCAAAATATCTTGGAGCTAACTTAGTACAGTTTCCCAATTTCAAAGAACTTTTCATGGGTTTTACTTTTACATAAACATGATCTCCAACTTGGAATTCTCTTGGAGTTCTTTTTAAATCTGCATAACTTTTATGTCGGTCTTGTGCCGCCTTCAAGTTATGATGTACTTGTTTCACCGTTAGTTCCATATCTTTTAGCATATTAGGACCTAACATTAATTTGTCCACCGAACTACTCTAAGAAATTGGAATCTTACATTTTCGTCCATAAAGTATTTCAAAAGGACTTAACTTTGTTGAAGCCTGAAAATGATTGTTATAAGAAAATTCAACAAGATGTGAATACTCTTCCCATTTACTAGGCTTATCCATTACATACATTCTTAGCATATCTTCTAAAACTTGGTTTACCCTTTCGGTTTGTTTGTCTATTTATGGATGATAAGCAGTACTAAAGTTTAATTGGGTATCCAAACCTTTAAACAAAGATTTCCAAAAGGTACCTGTAAACTTAGCATCTCTATCAGAAATTATAACTTTAGGCACACCATCTAATCTAAAAATTTCCTTCATAAAAATATCAACAATATTTATAGCTTTATAAGTGGACTTAATAGGAATAAAATGTGTTGCCTTGTTTAATTTATCAACAACAACCATTATAGAATCATTATGTTTATTATTCTTAAGTAAGCCTGTTATAAAATCCATACTAATAGCCTCCCATTTCCATTTTGGAATAGGTAGAGGTTGTAGTAAGCTTGTTCGGTGCTTGTGCTTAGCTTTTACCTGCTGACATTCTAGGGATCTTGCCAAATATTTTGTTACTTCACTTTTCATGTTTGGCCAATAGAATTCATTTCTTAGCATGGTAATCATTTCCTGGTACCCAGGGTGTCCAAAATATGGTTTTTTATGCATTTAGTTCAATATTAACAATTTTATTTCATTTGAATCATGTATGTATAATTTGTTGCTATACATTAGTAGTCCATTTTTGCTTATTCTAAAATCTGATTCGTCATTTTCTGCTTTGCCTTCCGTTATTTTTCGTTTTAAAATTTTATATTTTTCATCGTTTTACGCAGTCGTTCTGATTTTATCTTCCAAATATGTCTCATAACTACTACTTGTAGTCATGTAGACTAAATTTGCATGACGACTTAAAACATCTACAATTTTATTTTCTTTACCCTTAATATGCTTTATTTCGAAATCATATTCACTTAGGAAAGCTAACAATCTAACTTATCGAGCATTCAGATTTTGTTGATGAAATAAGTATTTTAAACTAATATTATCGGACATCAGCAAAAATCTTCTTCCTATAAGATAGTGTCACCACATCTTAAGGGCATGAATTATAGCAGCTAGCTCTAAATCATGAGTAGTGTAATTCTTTTCATGTTCTTTAAGTTTTCTAGATTCATAGGCTACCACATAATTTTCTTCCATCAACACTCCTCTTAATCCTTCCTTGCAAGCATCTGTACATACAACAAAATCTTTATATGGATCTGCAATTTTTAGTATAGGAGCGGTAGTTAAAAGATGTTTTAATTTATTAAAACTTTCTTGACATTTTCTATCCAATTAAATTTTATTCCCTTCTTTTGTAATGAGGTTATATGATATGCAATTTTTGAAAAACCTTCAATAAATCTTCGATAATAGCCAATAATTCCCATAAAAGATATTATGTTAGTAACGTCTTTGAGAACATGCCATTCCATTATAGCTTTAATTTTATCTGGGTCGACAGAAATGTCTTCTTTAGAAATAACATGCCCTAGATACTATATTTTATCTTTATAAAAGTCACATTTGTTGAGCTTAGCATATAGTTCATGTTCCCATAACACTTGTAAAATTATTCTTAAATGTTCTTCATGTTGTTCATTTTTTGAATATCCTAATATATCATCAATAAAAACAATGACGAATTTGTCCAAGTATTTACTTAAAATATTATTCATTAAACACATGAATGAGGCTGGAGCATTTGTTAAACCAAAAGGTATTACTAAAAACTCGTAGTGGCCATACCTCATTCTAAAAGTTGTTTTATGAATATCTTCATCTTTGATTTTAACTTGATGATATCTAGATCGTAAGTCAATTTTAGAAAATATTGTCGCTCCTCTCACTTGATCGAATAGATCATCAATGCGAGGTAAAGGATATTTGTTTTTAATGGTCATTTTATTTAGTTGTCAATAATCAATACATAGTCGTAAAGTACCATAATTTTTCTTTACAAAAAGTACAGGTGCTCCCCACGGAGACACACTTGCTCGAATGTAATTTTTATCTATTAATTCTTGTAATTGTATATTTAGTTCATTCTGCTCTAGGATGTTCATCCTATAAGGAGCCTTAGAGACTGGTACTGCTCCATGTACTAGATTTATGGTAAAGTCTATATCTCTTTGTGGAGGTAATCCTAGAATTTCTTTCGGAAATACCTCTTTAAATTCATTTAAAACAGGAAACTCTGGGATATTAATTTGTTTGTTTTCTTCCTTGTTATCTATTACATGTACAACATATAATTCACAGCCTTTATGCACACACTTTTTCATTTGTAATGTTGATATTTCTGGAACATAAACTATTTTAGGTATCCCCTTAACATTAACAACATTACCAGTATCATATGTGCATAAAATATCTTATTATAACAATTTAGTATCACTCTATGTTCTTCTAACCAATTCATACCAATGAACAAGTCATAAGACCCCAAAGGAAAAACATTCAAATCAACATAGGTTTTGAAATCATTCATAAGAAATTCACACTTGCCAACAAATTCAATTACTTTCCTTTTTGTACCTGTAACAAGTTGAACTAACCATGACTTTTCAAATTTGTTTTTTTGTAATTTACACATCTTCACAACTCTAGGTGAAATATAACTTAAACTAGCACCAGGGTCAATCAAAATAGAGATTGGTTCATTATTTAACGTACCTTCTACTTCCATCATAGAAGTTTGATGATCTGCTTGTCTATTTTCCAATGTTGTGTTGATTTTTGGAATGTTCCTTGCAATTCCATCCACTGTAAAAGTTTTACGAACAATATGCAAGTTGTTGTTGTTTTTCTTTCTGAGCAAACAGTCCTTGTAATAATGTTGGTCACCACACTCCCAACATTTCAAAGGTTCTCTTTGGGTTGTGTTTTTATTAAAAACAATAACTAGTTCTTTTTCCTTATTCCCAGATTGATTATAAGGTTTATTACCTTTATAGTTATTCCCTTGATAACTTTGTTGATTATTTCTAAAATTCTTTTAATAAAATTTAGTTCCTTTTCCTTTCTCTTCAAATTTATTACGCTTTTTATCGTTCCAATTATTTACATTCTAATTTTGTTTTTATTTTGTTCATAACTGAAATTTGCCTTCCTCATTGCTTCTTCTAAAGTTCTTGGGTCATCGTATTCAATTCTTTCTTTATAAATAAGAGGTAGACAACTTATAAAAAATTGAATCTTTGGATTTTCATCAATAATATAAGGCACATAATGCAACAAACTTAAGAACTTATTGCACAAATCTTTCATCATCATACTTCCCAATTTTAAATCATAAAATTCCTTAGCCTTTTCCTCGTAATATTGTTATGAAAAGTTTTTTTCTTTTAAAATATTTCTTAAAAGTTCTCGTTCTTTAATATGTTTTACCTTTTTTTATGTCTTGCCACCAGATATCAACTTTCCCAGTCAAGTTATATATTGCCATTTTCACTTTTAATTCGCTAGAATAATTATATATTTGGAATTATTTCTTCATTCTTGAAATCCATGCTTCAACTTCTTCTCGTGTTTCAATTTCACCATTGAGCACAAGGGGATTGATCTTTTTAAATTCCCCAGTGATTTCATAATAAGACTTGTGCTTCTTTTTAGTTTCCAACTGGTTAAGATCACTACTTTCACTTGAATCTTCATATTTTTGTTTTCTTTTATTATCCAATTTCTCATTAGCAGATTTAGTGTCAATATTCGAAGATGCTTGTTTTCTTACTTTTCATTTGCATGCTTTGTTTCCAATTTCGTTAGAGTCAAATTCCTTATTCTTAAGGTTTTCACAATCATGTAATTTGTTTATTAACACATCATTTAATTCTTGTTGTTCTTTTAGGATACGTTCGTTATCAATTTTCACACTTTGTAATTATGCCTTTAAATCCTTAATTGTTTGTAACATTTCTGATTGATTATCATTTCTACTTTCATTTAGATTTACTTAGTTATTCTTTTCATTAAAATTTTCTTGTTCCACATTACCCTGATGTTTGGGACGAGAACCCGCTTCTCCTGACATCAAAACTTTTGTCCTTCTTTGTATAGCAATACAACAAGAAAAATTTCCTTTCTCCCTATAATAATAAGTTAGAAGAAAATTCATAAATTTTATCAGTCTACTTTGAAAAATAAAGAGTAAAACTTCTTATTGGTATGGTAATTTATATGTAATCTTTTTATTATGTTGAGCCCTCTTAGACCAAGTGTTGAAACCTCGGCTTTGATACCATTTGTCACAAACCCTAATTTTTTTTTTTTTTTTTTTTAAAATAGTATAAATACAATTTACATATCTACCAACATTTGTATGCTATACCTTAGGGTTCCTATTGATATTATAGGTCCATATTTATTGATCAAAATAACAAACCTATAGTCACTCTAAGCTTTTTTTTATTCACTCTTGATATTTAAGGACTTACATATAAACATTACCAATTTTATATCCATTGAACTAAAACTTATTAACACTATAAATCCATCAAAAGTTTTTCCATATACAACATATGTCCTTCAAATGACATTATAAGTCTTTGTGGAAACCTCAACTAGCACTGTGCATTATAAACATTTCAGCTGGCACTGTGCATTTACCTTTCAGCTTATTACTAATATCTCAGCCTTCTGGTGTCTTCCCACTGTCATCATCCTTACTAGACTGTTATGGGACTGTTTAATTGTCTCTATGTTGCTGTAACAAATTTATACTTAATATAAATCTGAGTTAATTTTTTTCTGGAAAAAAGTCTTTGTGGAAACCTCGCATACTATAATATTATAGGTCTTTGTGAAAACCTCGCATACTGTATAATTCTAGAAAAATATTTAGGGTATACGATTTAGTTTTCCTTATGCCAACGTCAAACCAAAGTATCCTTTCCTTTTATACTCTTATGACATATTGCACGTTAAATCAACACATCACTCGTATTAAATTTACATACTATACGATGTTAATGGTTGTTGTGATCGTCGTCCTTTACAAAGGTAAATTGAAGACATATGGAAAATGTTACGTGAAGTCATGTCAAGGTTTTAAAGGAGGTTTAATACGATATGATCTTGATTGTTGATTTTAAACAAGTGTTGCTCCGAAAAACCACCACTTGGAAGAAGTATTGGAGCTCAATTTCAACGACAGTTTCGGGATTCCTACAAGATTGTCTGAAACCATGAGGTTGTCATTTCTCAAGTCTTGTTTTCTCTGTAAGAAAACTGTTGTGTTCTGAGAAATCGAGCTCTTTGTAAGAGTGTTAAGAAGAGACTTACTCTGTAAGAGTTGTTCTGTGCGAGGAGTTACCATGTAGGCTTACTCTGCGCGAGGACTCACCCTATAAACTTGCTCTGCGCGAGAAGCTACTCTGTGAGTTTGTTCTGCATGTGGAGTTACTCTGTAGGAGTTCTTGTTGAATAGAGTTATTCATTCCTAGAAGGTTTGCTACCATCGGAAATGGTTTTCCATCAAGAGAAGACCAAACTATTTTTCTTTTGTAAGTACAGTCGTATCATTTTTATCTAACATAACTCGTTCAAATGTCATTCCTTCGTTTATAAAATTTGTTTTTCTATATCTTGAAATTAAAATCAAATCTTCTATTACAGGTCTGGTTTAATCTAATCGTACGTGATTTTTTTCTTTGACGAAGGCAGTACACCAGAGGTTACTCCCACACCGTTAAGTGTATGTTTAGATTATGCTGATCGCAAATGTTTAATTTCTCGTGGATGGCACTATCTCAAAATCAGGTATGCATTTCTTACGGTTTAATCTCCAGAAGTCGAGCTACGGATTTCAAGCTCAAGATGTATACAATAGTTATTTATTTCCAAATTCCAGATTCGGAATGGGTTGTAAATATATAATTAGTCTTTTAAAGATTATGGTTTTCCCACAGTTACGCTTCCAAGTTACCTCTGAACAGAGATGTAATATTTATTTTGAGACTGGACTGAACTTCAAGAGCTCCGAAGCTATTTTGTTTACTTAGGGCTTCGGTATTCACCGTAGATGGATTTTCATGGTATTTGTGTATTGGTATATGTAAGTTCTTTTAAGTTGAACAAATCGTTATGGGTTTCGTTTGTCCCTCTGAAATGTTAACACCGATTTCATTTTCACTATATTTATCGTTTCACCTATATTTACCTGGTCTCGTACCATTCTTTTACGAAATGTAATTGCATGCTTATAATTACAGTATGATTATCAAGAAGACCCTTTGTAATTTGTATTTACTTTCCTTAGTAAAATATTTATAACTATATATGCATTTAAAGTAGCATGTAAATCTATTTTACTACGTTTTTAGTATTGTTTTCTTTAAGATTCTCTGCGTCGATTTGTCTCTTATTTAAATCTGATAATTACCTGTATATCAGAATTATATGTCTCTATTTCTGTTGACTGCAATGAAATAAAAATTAAAACTGTGTAACTAAACAGAGGTGATATACGTCTCTCTTTCTTTTCTTTTGACTGCTATGAATTTAAAATGTAACTATCTATATGAACATAAACAATAATTTACCTATTGAGATTGGAAAGCAGAAACACTATCTATTTGCATATAAACATAAATGATATATAAACCCCACAATATATAAACCACATGACTAAATTATAGTTTTCTATATTCGACTCATAACTATGTTTTCTATTTCAACATTCCTACTAGAAAAATTGCAAATATATAGAAATCGGGACATGTATAAATTCGCAACTGAAGAGATGGAGACAACAACAATCTGAAGGTCGTTGTTCCTCCCAACCTTAATCCAAAACAGCCAAAAACACTTGCTCTAAATACCCTCAAGTCTGATCGTTGAATCAGAAGGACGAAGACTGTAGTTCTTATTCCTGCAAAACTTCCTCTCTAATTCCACACAATTCGATGCTATCATATCTTTCCTAGTCATGAGAGCCTCCTACTCAATTCATGTGAAGTTTTTTTATTCACTTTCCTAAGAATTTTTGGTCATTAATGAACCACATGCTCAACTCTAACTCTCGCTTGATTTTGATCATATTTCTTGGGAAGATGCTCCTTGCTCAACTCTAACTCTCACTTGATTTTGATCATATTTCTTGCGAAGATGCTCCTTGCATCACTTGAGTTCGATCCAAGTTCTTGCCACTTGGTCTTTCATAAAATGTCCCTTGTCATTCCTCCCTGTGGGACAAAAATCACTCTTAACAACTACCTTCAAATTGTTATTTCCTTCTTTTTATTAAATAAATATTTAAAATGTCTTTAAAAAAAAATTAACCACCCTTTCAACTCAAATCAAACAATAATTTATTACATAAATAAAATAAAATCTTAATAATTTAAAAGTTCGAGATATTACAACGATCCACTCGTAGACTATTTTGACGATCTCCTGTGAGAATTATATATTTTCTCATCCCCGAAGTTACCCCATAATGCACATCATTTCATGCATGAAGACTGCTCACACAAGCATAGGTGGGATTTAAGGGCCCCTTGTTACTCAATTGTAAGGAGATCATCATGTAGCCTTGCCTCCCAATCGCATTGGGATCCTTGGATATAGCTTGTCTAGAGGTAGAGTTCAGTCAAAGATGCATATCCCTAAGGGATTCGTGTGAGGCATTGAAGGCATTCATCTCTGGATTGAACCAACCAGCTCTAATAAAGAAATCATCATTTGATATAGAGAAGGGTGAGGAAGGTACTGAGCACTCTCTAAACTCGCCCACTCTGGTCCAGAAGATAGATAATGTTGAATGTATTCAAATAAGTTTAGGAAAAAAACAATGAAAGACCATAAAATCAAGGGGAGGTAGAGTGGTGCTCATAGTTGGAGAAGATATTAAAGTTTCCCAAACAACAGCTCTGCATGGTCGATCCATAGTCGACAAATTCATGGGTGGGAGAATGGTGTTTAACACGGTTATTGCTTGGATGGAAAAGAATTGTGTTCGTCTCTGGGTTACACCTTGATATGCAACTTACTATCCAGAGGTTGGATGGGGGTGATTTTTAAGTCAAAGGTTGGTGCAAAGGCTATTCCTATAAGACAGTGGTACTAGGATCACCACATGTTCTGATCTAAGCCATGGCATCCCCTTTTTGACACTAAGGAGGAGAGTTTATCGAGTCTCCTAATCCAGATTAAAATTCCCAACCTCCCCATCGAATTTTGGTCAAATGAGGGCTTAAGAGCCATCAACAAGGTTCTGGGCATGTTTATAACTGTAGACAAATGGTACACGTCCTCAAATTATCGCTTTGTAGCACAAATCCTAGTGGAAATAGATTCCATGCATGATCTCTTCAAATCCATGGATATAGTCTTGGGGGACAAAGCATATACTCAACAATTGGACTATTTGCATTTTCCATTTCGTTGCTCACTTTGTCATCGATTTGGGCACTTGCATGCAGACTGTGAACTAATTTTTCAAAGTTCAAAGCCTTCTAGTGACTGTGTCGAGTCATCTCTTCCACAATACAAGTAAAATCCTATCAAAAATGAATTCTCACCCACACTTCCCTCCATGGCCAACGTTGGTGATGTGTCTGGTGGGGCTTCTATCCCGATTCAAGATGAGATCTCCCCAAAAGTGTAGAAGGTACATCCCCCGTGTGCAACCGTTTTGGCAGAGTTGGGTGTGGAGATTGCTTATGTCCTGGAAAAACTAACAAGAAACCTAGAAATTTCCTAAGGACAATGCAACAATCTAGAAACAATTTGCACGTCGATAGCGTAGGATCTCTACACCTCTTGTAAGTCAGCTCCTACAAAACCTCCCTTCCCGCCACTCAATTCTACAATATATGTCAATGATTTGAATGCTAGGGTGGGGGTGGGGACCATGCCTCTCCCAAGTTAGATTGAATCCCCCCAATCGTCTCTAGGAATATGATTGTCATTGATAAGCTCGACACCCATGCACGTGAAGGAAAACCAATGACCACAACTCCCCATTTAGGCCCAGAAGAGATCATATCGGATCCTTTCTCCCTTTCATTGGGGAGGGAGTCATATCTCCTTCATTCCCATGGACATGGTTGTGTATGTTATGGGGGTTTAGGATTTGATTTCATTAAGGAGAGTGCACACCCAAAATTTGGCTACAAATCAACAATAAAGCATGTACAAGAGCGTGCTTCCACATAGGTATCCCAAGGGAGGAAAACACTTATCACATGGATCCTTAGAGTAGGGATGACCTTTAGGAAGGTTTCCCCATTATCATTATGTTTGTCAATGTTCGTGGCTTAGGAGGGAAATCCAAAAAACTATCTGTCCACAGACTCGGTGATGAATCTAAACCAAGCATTTTTCTTATTCACGAATCTGTGGGTAGCTTTGAATCCTTCCTTTTTTATTTAGAATGTATTTTCCTTTGCTAGAATTTTATTGGCTTAGACTCCGCAGACATGTCAGGTGGATTAATAATCGATTTTTCTCCTAGATTTAATCTCACTAACTCATATTTCATTGCCTCTGGTCTTTTTACATGAATATTTAGCATTGAGTTGAACCAACAACTAAAAATTCTCAATGCATGTGACCCTTATGTTGGGAAGGCGGAATTTTGGAACAAAATATTTGACTCTAGGCTCACAACTGATAAAATTTTAATTATTGGAAGTGATTAAAATTTCATAGTTAACAAGGATGAAGTTTGGGGTAGTTTGGGATGTGAGGAAAAATTGTCTAATTTCTTCCTGGAGAAATTTGAAGCTTGCAATCTAGTTGATGTGGAACCAAATGTGCTAAGACCAACCCGGTTCAATAATAGAAGTGGGGACGAAGGAATTCATAAGTGATTGGACCGCTTCTTAGTCAATGAAATTCTGCTACAGATCATTGGAAATTATTGTTCATGGGTGGGCCCAATCTGATGCTCAAATAATTGGCCCATCTTTTTGGAACTTGGTTGATTAGATGGGAAACCATGATCGTCATTCAAGTATAACTCTCGTTGGGATAATATCGAGGACTTTAAGAAGCTAGTTTGTACCACTTGGACTCTGTTTCAGGTGAACGGGCATCTATTCGCCAATGAACAATTTGTACAAAATCTTCAAAAACTTAAAAAGGAAGTCTCGACGTGGGCCAAAAAATGTAGTCGGTCTTCTACAATTGAATTAAATTTGGTAGAAACAGAATTAGAGGAGTTGTATGAACAAGCCATAGGAGCATCGCGGGTGTCATTAGTGGTCAAGGATCATTGCAAAACTCTGGAAACCAAACGTTATTCCATATTACTTGAATATGAATAGGCATGGTGACTTAAGAGTCGTGTTATTTGGCTAGAAGCGGGAGATCAAAATTCCAAAATTTCACAAACCATAGGAAAAATAACAATTATATTTGGGAACTAGAGGATCCATTTGGGAATAAGAAAAATGGTTTTGTTGAGCTTGTTGACCTAGGGGTGACCTAGTTTAAAAAATTGTTTGCTAAAAATAATCATGAATCTATTGGGGACATCTTGAATCTCCTAGCCCTATTTATGAAGATGGTAGAGCATGCAGATATCATAGATTTCTATAGAGAAATGATAAAGGAAGAGCTTAGTGGGGTTCTGGAGTCCTTCAAAAAGGACAAAAACTCAGGCCTCGATGGTCGGACAATTGACTTCTACAGGGACTTTTTCGAGTGTGTGGGGCGGGATCTTCTTGGAGTAAAGGAAGAAATCAGAATAGAGGGTAAGTTAAAGCATAACATAAACTCTGCATTCATAGCTCTGATCCCAAAATCAGATTACCTCTCTACCTTTTGATGACTTCAGACCAATTGTGTTATGTAACAATCTTTATAAAATACACTCCAAAATCATAGCAATGAGGCTTAAAGCACTCCTATCAAATTATATATCTCGAGAACAATTCAGATTCCTGAAGGGAAGGCTCATTCATGAAGCTATAGGAGAAGCATAGGATGGCATCCATACAATCAAAACACAAAGGAAAGAGGTCTCGGTATTTAAAATTGACTTATCAAAAGCTTTTGATAGAGTCCCATGGTTATACCTTCGGCTCTTATTGCTCCACATTGGTTTTGAATTGCAGATTGTCAAATGGATTATGGTGTGTGTTACTTCAACTTCATTTGCAATTTTAATCAATGGTGTTGGTTCCTCGTTCTTTAGATTAGGCAGGGGGCTTAGTCAAGGTTGCCCATTATCCCCCTATCTCTTTATTTCGGTAAAGGAAGGCTTAAGTCAGGCCTTCATAGAAGCAAGACATACACACTCCTTTCAAGGTGTCAACTTTGGGTCTTTGACTAGATTCACACATCTGTTATTTGTAGATGATGTTTTGATTTTATCATTGT
This sequence comes from Picea engelmannii, assembly GCA_009831015.1. Lineage (NCBI taxonomy): Eukaryota > Viridiplantae > Streptophyta > Pinopsida > Pinales > Pinaceae > Picea > Picea engelmannii. The sequence goes on from ML802011.1 coordinate 137,123, forward strand.
GTTGTTGTAGATTGTCACACCTTAAAGAATATTCTAACCTTATTTAGTGCAGTGAAGGGAATGGTTGTTAATGAAAGGAAATCTACCATTTATTTTCCTATTGTCAAAGAAGAGCATCGGGCTCTATTTAAAAATTCATTTCCTTTTGAACAAAAAGAAGTGGAGGATGACTTAATATACCTGGGTTTTTTCGTCAAGTCAAATAAATACATAATTGCAGATTGGTCGTGGCTTGTATCAAAGGTAGAGTGCAAAGTGAACCTATGGTGTAATCATTGGATTTCAAGGGGAGACCAACCAATACTTATCAAATCAATATTGGATGCAATCCCTATCTTCTAGCACCTCATGACTTAGATTCCAAAAGGAATTCTTTCCCGAGTTAGGAAAATTTGCTTCAATTACCTTTGGAAAGGTAGTGTGGACTATAAGGGCTTGCACCTTTCAAGTTGGAAATGCTTATCAAAACCCAAAGCTTTGGGAGGCTGGGCTCTAAACGACAGAGTTTTTTTTGGTTAGGCACTTACTGCTAAGTAATTATGGGTTCTCCTAAGACAAGAGAGTCTTTGGAAGCATATTCCTATTGCCAAATACATTTCCCCACTCTCTATAGTGGATTGGATTTTCCAAAGGAACAAGCACGCCCTGAATGTGTCAACACAATGGAGGGAATTGTCTCGGTCCTTTCTAATGCTCGGTAAGTATCTAGCTTGGAAGGTAGGAAATGGGTCTCAGGTGAAAATAGGCTTCGATGTAATCGTCGGGTGTGGTGGAAGAATATTTATGACAAAGAGCTTATTCATGCCCTACATTTGAAAGGAGTATACACTCTAAATCATGTTGCAAATGTGGAGGCGTCTTGCATATGGGCACATATCTGGTTCTCGGCCTCGGCTATGAAATTAGAGGATAGTTGGACACATGATTGGTCTGGCTACATTTTAGAACTCTAGAGATCACATATTCACCTGTTAGAAAACTTTGATGAATTAGCTTGGGTTCCCCCCCAGTCTAGTGGGTATTACTCTGCCAAATTAGGCTATTATTTGTTGATGGATAATGGGGAAGAAAACACTCCTTGGTGGTGCAATCATATTTGTAAAATCAAAGGGCCTCCGAAAGCCATTCTCTTTTATTGGTTGATTCTCAAAGGTAGAGTTATCTCCTGGGATCAACTCTAAAAAACTCTAGACAACAGGGACTGGGAATCTGTTATCTATGTAAAACGACAAAGGAAACCAATGCTCATCGCGTCTTGTAATGCAACTTTTCCAAATAGGTTTGGACCAAAGTGGAGAACCATATGAGGATCACAAATATGTGGTCAAAGGATAAAATTCTAAATTATTTTAAAGAATTATGTTCGAATCCAAGACTTCTTTCCTAAAGGTTGCTACCAGTACTAGTCTCTTGGGGCCTATGGCTGGCCCAAAATGCGAGCCTATTCGAAAATAAATCATTCCCATCCATCAAAGTCTCACAACAAGTAATTGTTATGCTTTCGCTATATAAGGTTTCACTAACTCCAAAGGTAACTAGAGTCCTAAAACCTTTAATTATTAACAAAACCAAACCATGGGGGTTCTTTGATAGGGCATGCCAAGGCCTTGCAAAGATCTATGGATTAGGCATTGTTATCACACAATTTGTAGATTGAGCAAAGCCACTGTCACCTACCCATTGTCACCTCATATAGACACTCCCATCGCTTTAGTGATGATATGTCACCATAAAGGGGGAATCACGATGACCCAAGGGGGATTGAGATGGAAAGTGAGATAATGATGAGTGATTGCTCTATGGGTCAAGCTTGGATGTGAGGAATGTTGATTAAGGTCGATTGTCATTGATGTCAACCCTTGAAGAAATCCCCATAGCACAAAGGTTTGGGTAATGGACCCAAGATTGTTTGATGTAAATATCACTCATTATTGTTTTTTCATGGTTGATAAGAAGTAAATATGGATGAACTCCAAAGTGGTCCCCTTATGGTGAAAGCCCTCACGGGAAGACGCTTTGTGGAGTAAGAGAACCCATGCTTAATTGTGGAATAATGAGATGAAGGATAGTGAATTTGTTAGGGAAACTATCCTAGATGGATAGTTCTTGTCATGTCATTTCTGGTGGTATGTAGAACATCACATACCTCCTCACAGTTAGAGATTTATGACCATGTGAAGTTGGAGAACCCGGGTTTGGGTAATGGACCCAAGTTTGTTTGATGGATAATGGTATGATTTTTGCTATATTTGAAGGTACTACTATTCTATATGGATAGTACATGTCATTCCATTTTTTATGGTATGTGGAATGTCACATAAATCCTCACGGTTTGAGACTTATGTCCTTACGAAGTTGGAGGACCCTCACATGTCATCTAGAAGCCCCAAAAGGTCAAAGTAGTCAAAGTGGTTTAAGGGATTTTAAAAGGTAAATAATAAAGTGAAGTAATGAGTGTACTATAATTCAAATTGAATACAAAATAAATTATTTAAATAATAAATTTAATGGAGAAATTAGAAGTGGGTTAACCCTAAAATAAGGAATGTGGACAAAGTGACCTAGAAGATGTTTTTAAGGAAGCTACTTGGAGAGTATACATAAGAGTCTAGGCTCTCTCATTTTAATAACACTTGAGCATATTGAATATATATATGTGTATGAGGTAACCAAGGATATCTAAGCCAAAATTCTGAGGGAAGGTGAAGAAAAGAAGGCCGAAATGCAAGGAAGAATAAATTATTTTGATGGTGCTTTCTAAGGTATGTTATTTACAGGTCATATCACCATTTTCACTATAATTTTTTCTCTATAATGATTCAGACCGTGAAATTTCTATGACATTGATAAACATATCCAAGTATCTGTGGTAAAAAATTCAGCTTGTAGGTCATTGTATTTTGGGAGTTACACTCTGTAGAAAATAGGGTTTGTGGTTAGTCCTAAAACTAGTCAAAAACAGGTGTTTTAGGTAAAAGCGTCATAAATTCTTCATAATAGATCCAAATTAAGTGAGACAAGATGTGTTGATTAGGGTATAGTTTGTAGTATTCTTTGTAACAGTTTTAGATCATTTCAACAAACATTATGTGTGGGGCACGCTCTACAAGATTGCTCTCTAGAATAAACCAGAATTCAGCAAGGTGTGCCATTTTTGCTATAACTCATTTCTGAGATGTTCCAAGTGGTGAGACTTGGAGGAATTGCATAAAACACACTGAAGAACATTGTATATTAGTTTCAAATCTTTATACATTACAGGTACAAAGTTATGATTACTTCAAGTTAGGGTGGTTGACTAATCCAAAACTAGGCATGTGACACTAAAGAAAAGTTTGATGAAAATGCTAGTCTCTTGTTGTTAAAGTTAAGGAAGGTTTGCAGGAATGTGATCATATACACCAGGTCTATTACAAAGCTACAAATTAAATTTGGATGACGAAATTGATGAGGGCTTTTGGTTGAGGTACATATTGAGTACATGGTTAAGACAAGTAGTTGATGAGTTGGCAAATACATGAGGTGTATAGTTGATGATGTTGGTACTTATTGATGAGTCATAGTTGATGAGTAGTTGACACGTGATTGGTACATACTTGGTACATGGTTGGATGCACTTGTTTATGGTACAGGTTGATTACAGGTTGTTTGGTACAGGTTGGTGCATGGTTGATGCACTTGTTTATGGTACAGATTGATTATAGGTTGAGGTACAGGTTGATGCATGGTTCAGATTTATTGGTACGGGTTTACAGTGGTATATCTCACAGTGATAGTGTGACAGTGGTTCCATCATTCTACTTCTACTTCAAGGTGGCAGGGCGGGGCAAGAACAAGTGGTTGTAGTCACCTTCTAGTTGTACCTGGAGAACATAGGGGGTTGTAGCCTCCTTCTGGTTGTAGCTAGAGAATTGAGGAGTTGGAGCTTCCCTCAGGTTGTAGCCTGATAAATTAGGGGGTTCGAGCCTCCTTCCAGTTGCAGCTGGAAAACAAAGGAAGTTGGTGCTTCCAATGAATATAATTCTTCAAGACATAAGAAAAAACATTCTGTGGTTTTCTCCCAATTTGGGTTTCCACGTAAAACATTGGTGTACTGTGTATGTGTATGATTGTTCATTTGTTCATTTCTTATTTACTCTGCATTTATTGAATGATAGTGCTACATTGATATAACACTCGGATTATATGGTTAAAAATGATTAAATTGCTCTATTATTGATTCACCCTCCCTCTCAGTAATCCAACAATTGGTATCAGAGCAAGGTTCCTTCAGGAAATAGTTTAACCACTGGAAGGAGATCATGGATTATTCTGAGAATGGAGTACCAATGTTTAATGGTCAAAATAGAGTACAAAGATGCAAGAGTTGAGACTATAAGAAAAATCCATTTACCAGAACAAACACACCTAGCACTCTTATCTACAATTGAACTAAACTGTTTTGAAGAAGCCAGAAACGATGAATTTTGGAATAAAGCCATGGATGAAGAATTGGATCAAATAGAGAAAAATGACACTTGGGAATTGGTTCCAAGACCAAAAAATAAAAATGTGATCGGCACAAAATGGGTTTTCAGGAATAAATTGAATGAAGATGGACAGGTTACAAGGAACAAAGCTATATTGGTATGTAAAGGATATGCTCATATTGAAGGAATCAACTTTGAAGAGACATTTGCCCCAGTTGTCAGAATAGACGCAATCTGTTTGCTTTTAGCTTATGCATGTTCCAAAAATGTTAAGGTATATCAGATGGACGTAAAATCAGTTTTTCTTAATGGGGAACTTGAAGAAGAAGTTTACATTGAACAACCAGAAGGACTTCAGTTGTCAGAGAACACAGATTATGTGTGTAAATTAAAGAAGGCCTTGTATGGTCTAAAACATGCTCCTAAAGCATGGTACTCCAGACTGTATAAGTATCTGCAGCATGCAGGGTTCAAAAAAGGAAGTGCAGACAACAACCTCTACATCAAAGTAAGTCAAGGTAATATTTTATTAATTGAAGTTTATGTTGATGATATTATTTTTGGTAGTCATGATGATAAGTTAAGCCAGAAATTTGAAAAAGATATGCAAAAAGAATTTGAAATGTCACTACTTGGAGAACTATCCTTTTTTCTGGGACTTCAGATACGTCAAAGCAACCAAGGAATTTTTATTTCTCAAACCAAGTGTATCAGAGAAATGCTAAAGAGGTTCGGAATGGAAGATTGCAAAACAGTTGTCACTCCCATGCAAACCAGTTGCAAGTTGAATAAAGATGATGATTCAAAGTCTACAGATCAAAGGCAATATAGGTCAATGATTGGCAACCTATTGTATTTGAAATCATCCGGACCAGATGTAAGCAAGCAGTTGGACAGGTGGCACGATTTCAAGCAGCACCAAAGGAATCACATGTATTAGCAGTGAAGACGATTTTCAGATATCTCAAAGAAACAGACGAAAAGGAAAAGATCTATCACTTATTGCCTACACAGATGCAGATTGGGTTGGTTATATTGATGACTGACGAAGCACCAGTGGAGCAGCATTCTACTTAGGTGAGTTTTTGGTATCATGGCTAAACAAGAAACAATCATCAATATCTCTATCTATAGTCGAGTCAAAGTATATTGCAGCAACAGCATGTTGTACACACATTCTTTGGATGAAACAAACTTTGACAGATATACAGGTTGAGTATGATGAACCCATTCCAAAATATTGTGATAATACAAGTGCCATCAATATCTCAAAAACCCCGGTGATGCACTCTAAGACGAAGCACATTCCAATCAAGTATCACTTTCTACGGGAACAAGTTGCATAAAAGAACATCAGAGTTGAGTATGTGGGCATAAAAGAACAAGTGGCAGACATCTTTACAAAACCACTTCCACAGGAAGCCTTTGAATATTTTCTCCAAAGACTTGGAGTTATTTCTACTCCAAAATGAATGTTTTTTGAATGCTTATCTTATATATCTTAGATGTACAAGAGGAAGCACCATAAGAGGACAGTTCAGTCAGGGGGAGCAGCCCCGGATGGAAAGATACCTTTGCCATTGATGAAAAAGGGGGAGAGATTTATCAGATGCAGAGGACAGAGGCATAGTTCCAGGGGGAGCATGAGTGATATGATTTCAGTATTGCATCAGTGTGTTTCCATCAATGCCAAAGGGGGAGATTGTTGATTAAGGTTGGTTGCCATTGATGTCAACCCTTGAAAAAAAACCCGTAGCACAAAGGTTTGGGTAATGGACCCAATATTGTTTGATGTAAATATCACTCATTATTGTTTTTTCATAGTTGATAAGAAGTAAATATGGATGAACTCCAAAGTGGTCCCCTTATGGTGAAAGCTCTCACGGGAAGACGATTTGCGGAGTAAGAGAACCCATGCTTAATTGTGGAATAATGAGATGAAGGATAGTGAATTTGTCAGGGAAAATATCCTAGATGGATATTTCTTGTCATGCTATTTCTGGTGGTATGTAAAACGTCACATAACTCCTCACGGTTAGAGAGTTATGACCATGTGAAGTTGGAGAACCCAGGTTTGGGTAATGGACCCAAGTTTGTTTGATGGACAACAGTATGATTTTTGATATATTTAAAGGTAATACTATTCTATATGGATAGTACATGTCATTCCATTTCTGGTGGTATGTGGAACGTCACGTAACTCCTCACGGTTTGAGACTTATGGCCTTACGAAGTTGGAGGACCCTCACATGTCATCTAGAAGTCCCAAAAGGTCAAAGTAGTCAAAGTGGTTTAAGGGATTTTAAAAGGTAAATAATAAAGTGAAGTGATGAGTGTACTATAAGTCAAAGTGAATACAAAATAAATTTAATGGAGAAATTAGAAGTGGGTTAACCCTAAAATAAGGAAAGTGGGCAAAGTGACCTAGAAGATGTTTTTAAGGAAGCTATTTGGAGAGTATAAATAAGAGGTTAGGCTCTCTCATTTTAATAACACTTGAGCATATTGAATATCTATATGTGTCTTAGGTAACCAATGACATCTAAGCTGAAATTCTGAGGGAAGATTAAGAAAACAAGGCCGAAATGCAAGGAAGGATAAATTATTTTGATGGTGCTTTCTAAGGTATGTTATTTACAGGTCATCTCACCATTTTCACTATAAGTTTTTTTCTTTAATGATTCAGACCATGAAATTTCTATAACATTGAGAAAACATATCCAAGTATCTGTGGTAAAAAATTCAGCTTGTGGTTCGTTGTATTTTTGGAGTTACACTCCGTGGAAAATAGGGTTTGTGGTTAGTCCTGAAACTAGTCAAAAATAGGTGTTTCGGGCAAAAACATTATAAATTCTTCATAACATAACCAAATTAAGCGAGACCAAATTTTTTTGTTAGGGTATAGTCTGTAGTATGCGGTGTAACAGTTTCAGATCATTTCAACAAATATTCCATGCGGGGCACGCTCTACAAGATCGTTCTCTAGAATAAGTCAGAATTCAGCAAGGTATGTCATTTTTGCTATAAATTATTTTCTGAGAGGTTTCAAGTAGTGACACTTGGAGGAATTGTACAAAACACATTGAAGAACATTGTGTATCAGTTTCAAATATTTATACATTACAGGGACAAAGTTATGATTACTTCAAGTTAGGGTTGTTGACTAATCCAAAACTAGGCATGTGAGACTAAAGAAAAGTTTGATGAAAATGCTAGTCTCTTGTTGTTAAAGTTAAGGAAGGTTTGCAGGAATGGATATACACCAGGTATATTAAAGAGCTTCAAATCAAATTTGGATGATGAAATTGATGAGGGCTTTTGGTTGAGGTACATTTTGAGTACATGGTTAAAACAAGTAGTTGATTAGTTGGCACATACATGAGGTGTATAGTTGATGATGTTGGTACATATTGATGAGTCATAATTGATGAATAGTTGACACATGATTGGTACATACTTGGTACATGGTTGGATGCACTTGTTTATGGTACAGGTTGATTACAGGTTGTTTGGTACAGGTTGGTGCATGGTTGATGCACTTGTTTATGGTACATGTTGATTACAGGTTGATGCATGGTTCAGATTTATTGATACAGGTTTACAGTGGTATATCTCACAGTGATAGTGTGACAGTAGTTTCATCATTCTACTTCTACTTCACAGTGGCAAGATGGGGCAAGGACAGGTGGTTGTAGTCGGAGAACATAGGGGGTTGTAGCCTTCTTCTGGTTGTAACCAGAGAATTGGGGAGTTGGAGCTTCCCTCATGTTGTAGCCTGAGAAACTAGGGGGTTGGAGCCTCCTTCCAGTTGCAGCTAGAAAACAAAGGAATTTAGTGCTTCCAATGAATGTAATTCTTCAAGACATAAAAAAAAGCATTATGTGGTTGTCTCTCGATTTGGGTTTCAACGTAAAACACTGGTGTACTGTGTATGTGTATGATTGTTCATTTGTTCATTTCTTATTTACTCTGAAGTTATTAGATGATAATGTTACATTGATCATTGATATAACACTTGGATTATATGGTTAAAAATGATTAAATTACTCTATTATTGATTCACCCCCCTCTCAGTGATCCAACAAGGAAAAGGCTTGAGAAATAGTCGTGTTGATGGAAAATTATTTATAAACGTTGTATACATGCAAGACAATGTTAGCCCTACCCAGAACAAGATAAATGATTTATATACAAGCCTTAAACCAAATGTAATACCCATGTTTCCCCCAGCTTGTAAATATAACTATAGCCTGCTAAAGGACTATGGGAAGATTGATTATGTATGGATGTTAGAATTGATGAACCTTTGGTTATAGAAGGTAATGTATATATTTCTGTTATTAAATAAAATGGAAAGTGTTGCATAAGTGTTCAAGGGGTCTCTAAGGTAGAACATGATGCATGGGAGAGATGGTGAGGGGAACCAATAATGGTTGAGATGACCCCTACCAAACCAATATTTTGTTGGATTTAAAATTTTCAGACCCAGAACAATCCTTTGATCCAGAGAATTTAATTACCATTCAAGTTGATAGTTGGGCAGTCTTCCTCGAGATTCAATGAGGAAATGGGCAGAGTACCCATCTGAAAACTTATTGACCTGACCCACGAAATTGGGAATTGGACCCATGAAATCTTGTTGACGAAGGAAAGAAAAGGTAGGTAATTCATGGGCAGAGGAGAGGATGCAAGAAGAATGGGTTGGGTGACCATTTCTGAAGGGGGAGAGCATGTGCAACTCTCTGGTCCTGAAGAGAATTGAAAAACAAATTTGTTTCTGGGTACATGAAATGTTGGGCAACGTTTTCTAACCAAGCTGATAAATGGGGTTGCAGAGAAGATGAGTGATTGAGGAAGCATTCATTACAGACCCCCTTGCTTGGTGGAGAGAAAACTGATCTGCCAAGTTCTTGTGAGAGGAAGAGAGTGATCTGTGTCCCTGACTATTGTTGAACAGAAGGAAGAATCTCTCTCTGGGCATCATGATCTAGCTAGGGGGTAGCCAATGGTAAATCCTTCCAATAGTTGTTGTGCCTATGGTTGGGTGGAAAATGACACCCCTTTCAACAGTCACAACAATTTCTAGTTTTATATAAATATATTTTGCTAAATCTTCATAGTGTTAAGTTCAGAAATAATTATAGACTATGTTTTAGAGTAATATGATTTCAATTCTCTGTTAAAAGTGCTTTGTGAGTTTAGGTGTGAATGTAAAAATGTTACAACTAAGTTTTATGTTGGGAGCAATTTCACCTTGTGACTGCATATGCCAAATTCTGGGGGTGAATGTTGTGGCTAACTGAGTTTCACAGTGTAATTCATGCATAGGCCATGATGAGTGAATAGTTGAAGTCATTATTAAGAAACAAGAGAGAGAGAGAGAGAGAGAGAGATTTGCATACTATTGTTTTAGTCTAGTCTGTCCTCAAATCTTATGCCAAAAAACTTAGAGGATATCAGATCTGTGTGGACTTTAGGAAATAATCCCAAATATGGAAAAACATTAAAATTCATTATAAATGAGTATTAAGGAAAAATAATTAGGAAATAAACATGAAATTTCCTAATTGAATTAAAATACAAAAGCTCTCAAAAATTCTATTTGGGCATTAATAAACAATTATGTTAAACTTGTGTTAAATTTCCTACAAATTTGGGAGGAATCCCCTAAACTGTGGTAGGCAGTAAATTCTGGTAGAAATGTAAAATTTACTGTAGAGGTAAGTCTCTCTTAGGACCAATCCCCTTAAATTTTGGTAAGAATGGTAAAACCCAATAATAAGGAAAGCAAATTTACTTATTTACCCGAAGAGATATAATTATGTTTCGAATTTCCAGAATATAAAGATTTCCTTGGATTAGGATTTTATTTTATTATTTTTAAAAAGCCTGGAAAATAAGAGATAAATTTCATTTCCTTTTTTAATTACAATTTTAATTAAACAAAACTTCAAATTAAATATTACGAACATTGAATACGGGAATGTTAATATAAATGACATAAAATTATTAGTGTAAATGTGGTTTCCTATGCTTTATGGGCAAAGATGAATAATGGTAAAGTATGGTAGAATTCTTAATTTTACTATTCAAATGTTTGCTAGTTAAATAATAAGAATTTTAAATATCACATATTAAATTTATGAAATTCATGCCTGTGCATGAAAAAGGGAAATATGAAATCCATTTTCTCTAATATTTATATAATATTTACAAACATTACTATCGAATAATCCTTTCTTTTGGAACACAGAGAATGGGGCAATTGTTTAGAGTGCCAAGACCAATGGGTTTTAAGAAATATGTTATTAAATATTAAACAAAGCTCGTGGGTGATTGGTCTTTGGAGTCCCACCTTCGGAGAAGAAGGGAGAGTGCATGAGAATGAAGTATGAAGCCATCAAAGAGATGGCATGGACATTATAAAGTTTGGATGCATTTTAATAGTACCCATTCCCTTTCCTGATTGGTTATCGGAGTAACGAGAAGGGCATATGTTTTAAAATTTAAATATAGTATAATATTTAACCTGGTTATATTGTGATTGGCCTTCGGAATAGTGAGAAAGGAGCAAACATATGGAGTGTGAAGACCAAGGGAGTCATGAACAATATAATATTATAATAATAATTCAACATGAATTCCAAAACCCTTTCGAAGTAAATAAAAAGAGGCAGTTGAATGATGTCTGAATGACTTCGGAGTGATGAGTGGGGAGGTAGTGTTCATAGTCCGAAGCCATTGAAGCAATGGCATGGGTGGCATAAAGTTAATGATATAAAAATATTAAAACTCTTTTACCTTTCGAAGTTTGACCAGCGATAAAGATAAAAGGGAGTACATGAATTGTGCGAAATTTGAAGTCTAAAATCCCCACGTGCTTTGTTAATGAAATAATAAAATATAATATAATGCAACCTAGGTGCATTATGATGGAGTTGGGTATTTTACAATTAATTTGATTATCTTATGATATAATTAAATCAATTGCATTATAATGCGTTGTAATCTGAATAATTAAACTAACATTAAACTATTACCAAGGAAAATGGAGGGAAAATGAATCTACATTAATTACCGGGCTAGAATTATTAAGTAAATTATTTGGCTAAGTGAACATTTACGTTTACAAGGATAATTAATTTGTGAAAATTAATTATTCCTAATAAGGTTTAAGTAATTGGATACCAAAGAGCGGTATTCTAAGAAATATCAATGAAGAATTTTAATTAGTTCATAAGAAAGGGAATATTCATTGATACCTTGGGCTCGGAGGCAATGAGATTGCAGGAATTGCTCAAACTCTGAATGGATGGTATCAAGAGGGAATATTCCTTGATACCATACTCATTGGAGGGAAGCAAAGATCACATCGGAAGAAGATTCGAGCAACGAATGGTTGTATGCCTGCGTGGAATGAAATTCCACCATGGCAATTTAGGCTAGTGCCTCATTGAGACGAAGGCATCACCACGTTAGTTGGCCTAGACATTGAAATGTCACGAGGATGTCGCATGGCATTAAGAGAGATGTTGCCTATGTAAACCTGAGAATCTTTGGAGGGTCATAACTCTTGTCCCAGAGCTCAGTTATGTGAAAACTAATTGTCATTGGAAAGCTTTGCATGAGCAAAAGACAGTGGAGTTGAGATAGAGATGATTCAAGATTTTTAGAAGAGGAAAAAAATTTAATACCCCATCTCCTAAAAGGTACTTAGGGGGTTGGGTGTGTGTCACCAAAGGGGAACAAGAAAGAAACCTTGTTGTCCCAAATTTATAGCAGTGTGTAAATATATTTTCTACAGTAAACAAGTTATATTAGTTGCAAATATAACCACCAAAATCAAGTATAAGATGAGGGAAATAAAGCTAGTAAATACTAGTTAAACTTCCAATTAATGAAGCAAGACTTTGATGAGTTTTAGGGTTGTTTATTTAGTGTTATCAACAATGTATTATAACAACCAAGTGGTTGTAGCAAACAAATTGCTACAACAACAAGATATAACCATGAAAATTGACAAATAAACCATCTAAAAGATAGCCAGCGAGTAGTAGAACAATAATCTAGGCTCACAATTGAATTTTAGTGGTAGATAAGTGAGATATAGAAGAAAGAAGATGAGTTTTGTTGCATCCCTAGTGGCTGTAGCATTAATTTATAACAACAATAAGAATTACAAGGCTAAGTTAGACGTCCTTAGGGCACAAAGAAGCCTTAAGCATGCAAAATTGATTCCAACTTGAACAATTGCAAAATCTATATTTTTCACGTATTCCAATGCAACGGTTTAGATCTCCAATGAAAAATAGACTATTGCCTTATCAATTGGGTTATGGGGTCTCTTGTTGCAAGGGATAGTTGTGTTACCTCCCTAGGGGTGTAAGCCTTTTTACTCCCTAGGGAAAACAAAACTAGCAAGGTAAATCTAGGAGGTTGTAAGCCTTTTTACTCCTCCTAACAACCTTATTAAGCAGCTTATCCAGAGACAAATGTGATAGATTTAGTGGAGGGTATATGCCTTTATACTCCTCCAAGGGTTTAGACAAGGATAACCATGAAACAATAAGAAACACTAACAATATGCAGAAATTTCTTTGCCAATTCCAAGAGATAGCAAGATAAACCCTCTTCTACGAAGTATATTCCACCACAAAACAAGAACAAACATCCAAGAGAGATAGCGCACCACTTCTTCCACAAGCGATAAGTACTAGCATTCAAAATAGCATAAGAGAGAGAAAGTGTGAATTGTCAAAATAGGGCGAAAATTTCAGCGCAAACTTTTTGTAATTCTCAAGTGTATTATGTTTAAAATGAAAGTGATGAGGCCTTTATTTATAGAAGACCTTGCAAAACCAATTTGTCCACTTAACTTAGGGTAAAACACAAATTAGGGAGGCCGACCTCCTAAATTTCCCCTTTACAAATTATAATTCAATTTTACAAAAGAATAAAGCCCTAAAAGATGACATCATCCACCCTAAGGGTGACATTGTAGCATAAATGGCAAGACGTTAAGCTAGTTGAGGAGGTTGTTGGACCTCCCAAGGCCTAATGTCCATGCGTTGGGGTCTTCCTCCATCAAAACATGCCAAATCATCATCAAATAATCTATCACCATCAAACCCTAGCCCTCTAAGTGTAACGTCGTGCCCTGGAAGAGAAAGAGAAGGCCTCTAAAGGAAAACATTGGGGTTGGAAAGGCTAGTGAGTCACCTCTTAGGGATACTCAAATTCCTCCAAAGGTAACGTCTCTCATCCAATTTTTCCAAAGGAGAGGGGGAACATCATCCAACTTGTGGGCTTCCTGCCCCAAGTGAAGGTCCAAGTGACCTTGTGCCTCCACGATCAAGCTTTCACCTATCAAGGACTTGTAAAGACAAGCAAGTAATCCCTCCAAGCGTCCACAATTCACAATATCATGCCAAGTAAGACATATCTAATAAAAGAACCACCCAAACATGTGCATCGAATCCCCCCTTTTCAAAATAAACTAATGCTCAAAGACCTTATACAATTTTCCAAGTTTAGATATGGGAGGGGTGTCATAGTGCCCTATTGGGTGAACCAATTCCTTAAGTAGGGGATGTTCCAAAAGAAAAACCTTTCCAAGTCATATAGTGAAGGTGAGGTGTATGGCGTTAGACTTCTAGGTGTGGGGTTTCATGACATAAAGGGCTCATATTGTCTAATTTATGGGTGCCTTTGTTGAGGGCTAGCCACATCTTTTTCCTCCTTTTGTTTTCGAAGCATATTTTTTCCAAGCCCTTTATTATTTAGCCATTTACTTTGCACGTGTCACCAAGTTGAAGAAAATAAGGGGCATTAAAAAGGAAATGCATAGCCCACAAATGCTCTACCTTGGTTAACATGTTTTTATGAAGACCTTCTAGGTTGAAGTTTGTAGCATCCCCAGCCACCCGACTGTTGGGCTATGCCACGTGAATAATTTTCGAGTTGTATACGAATTTAAGGCATATGTATACTATGCAAATACACAGGTTTATACAGAATATTATTGGAAAATACGCATATATCATACACATGAAACACCCATAAAAATAAATGCATAAATAATAATGCAACACGTAATTTAACACACAATTGACACTTATCTTTGTAATTCGGCCATGAGGCTCCTTACAGTTTCAACCAAATTCGGAGGGGTTTCCACTGCCCTCCTTTCGTTAGATTATTCGTCTCTATTGTGGGAGTCATCCCCCACTTCATGGCACATCACCATCCTTTATACTTGTAGTTTCCCGTGATTTACTAATTGCTTGAGTGCTGGAAAAACACTTGTTGTTAGCTAACAGTATATTAGTTCATGAGCAACACATAGTTCATATTTCTTAAATACACACACATAATATAAATTTTTTCATTCTTTTCTTGAGTAAAAGTTTAATCAGACTCTCTAGGAAAGAGGTAAGGTAGGGTGTCACCCTTAAGAGTTCTTTAAACATGGTTATTAAGTGACTTGTCCATGAGCCCAAGCAGGCCAAGTGTTGTAACCATGCTTTGATACAAATTTATAACACACCCAACCCCTAAGTAACTTTCCTAGGGATGGGGCATCAAAATTTGTCTCTCCTTAACATCTCAAATCCTCTGTCCGAGGTCTTTATCCTCTTCTACTCACCCATAGTGTTCTAATGACTGCTACCAAGCTCAAATCCGAGCTTTGGGTTGCAATTTATGGCTTCCCAAAGTTCTTCGGGCGCTCATTGGTTGAGGCCAACGTGGATCCACCTCACACGTATTGTTTCTAAGTTACTTCCTCCACAGTGGAAGACCATCCACCGTCTGATCCCATGAATGGACTTAATATCTTTCTCATATATCAGTTGTGGAGGAATTCAACGCTTTGGCGCTTCACGTCTCTTTGTTATCTATGCACGAGACCACCCGAAGTTCCAAACTTCTGAAGTCCTGTAAGCTCGCCACATGGCTTCGTCCTTTGGGCTTTTCGATCTCTCTACCATACTACACCCCAAACCCTCTGGAGTCCCGAAGTCCTAATCACTTCACCATCCCCTTTGGCTAGGTGGGCATGTACCACGAGCTAACACGTGGAAAGGGCCAGGGGAGACACGCACCCTCATCGGGGGTGACATGTGTCACGTTCCAGTAGGTGTATAGGATATGTGATACACACGAATCCAGGTGATACGTGGCACGTCTATCATGGGTCCATGTCACCCTGGGTGACGTCACTGTGCCACATCACTCCAGACTGACAACCTTCTAACATCCCTCAGATCTCACGGTCAAGATCCGGAGACGTAGACCCATAGATCTACAACTCTCGTCGCTTCGGGGATTCAGTGTTCGAGAGTTTTACGATGCAAACTCCTCCTTTCTCCAGAACTTGGTCAGCGTCGAGCGGACCACAGCCTAGATCTGACGGTTAGGAAGAGTCCCGAAGCGTCCTCAAATCGACGGATCTTATCACTTCGGGTTTCGGCGTTTGGTATTTTTGCGATGAAAACTCCTCCTTTCTCCTGAAGTTGGTTAGCGTCGGGCTGACTACATCGTAAATCCGACAGCTAGGAAGGAACCCAAAGGTTCCCTAGATCTATGGTCCTGGTTACTTCGCGACTTCGGCGTTCCAGGGTTTTGTCTTTACTACCACTCTGTTCTCCGGAAGCAGTGTTTCACTAAAGTACCGTGTGCAGGTCCCTCCTCCTAAATGATCGGACGATAGACAGGGTTCCTAACGATCTTCCCAAATCTACGGATTTTCTTTACTTCGTAACTTCGATGTTTGGGGAGTTTGATGCTATATCATATCCATTCTCCTGAAGTGGAACTTCGTCGAAGTACCATACGCGAAATCTTCCACTAGACAATCGGATGGTCGAGAAGGGCCCCAACGGACTCCCCAGATCAACGACTCACAACCTTTCGTGATTCCGACATTCCGGTATTTATGATAGTTATGAAGTTTGACATCCCAGGGCTTTGAGCTCTCGAAGATCCGAAGCCATCAAGAGTTATCTCCTTTCAGACTTAGCACAGGGTTCCTAGACCCTGGTCATATGGACCCTCCGATGAATCTCGGGCTATAAGCTCTACTCTTAGCCGAGATTTGGTTAAGGTCATGGGCACGAGCCTAAGGTCTATTAGGCTACTGGTTTGAAGGAAGCGCCTTCCTATCTCGCAGAACTTTAAGTTATGAAATAGGGCGGGGTAATCTCGTGGATTTACCGAGACAGTAGCAGTGTCAAGAGGCTTGCTCCGACTCTGGAATTGTGAGGCAACTCCTTGGGGAAAACACCTTCTAGGGTTAAGTCAGAGCATATGGAAAATCAAGCAGAAGCATAAGTCCTTAAGGAGATAAATACATACACATCACTATATCAGTGAATACAGAGGCCAATATTAAATGTATACATACATGCATTCATTCAGTATTCCATTTCAAAGCACAAAGCATGGAAACACTTATCATAATCAGAAGACGTGATGCGACTGCTGAAAGGGGTGCTCGTTTCCACCCAACCTTAGGCTCAATCACTCCTAACAGATTTACCACTGGCCATCCCCCAGCTAGACCACGATGCTTTGAGATTGAATATTTTCTTACGGCTCAATGAAAGTTAGGGACGAAGGTTACTCTCCTTCTCTTGGCTCAGTCATAGATAGGACAAAGGTTACTCTCCTTCTCTCAGATCAGTCATAGATAGGGACGAAGGTTACTCTCCTTCTTCTAAATTAGTCATAGATAGGGACGAAGGTTATTGTCCTTCTCCTGACTCAATCATAGATAGGGACGAAGGTTACTCTCCTTCTCCTGACTCGGTCTCTATTTCCTACGATCAGAACTCACTCTCTTTCACAGTTCTTCCTCATATCTGCACTCTTCGCGGGTCTTCCTCTGCCCACCACGCCTTCCTTTCTTTCCTTCATCAACAAGATTGTGTGTGGTCTAAATTCTCAATCCATGGTCAGGCCTGGAAACCTTACAGATGGGTGGTCTTCCCCATCCCCTCATTAACTCTTGAGGAGGTCTTCCCACCTACTAGCCTGACTGTAATTCATTCCTGGGTCAGAGGATTGTTTTGATCCTGAGCAATTAAATCCAACAAAGTACTGGTCTAGTGAAGGTTAACGCAACCATTCCTGGTCCCCTTCACTATCTCTTTCATAGCATTTGTGGTCTCTCTTATCACACCCCCCTTCCAACAATCATGCAACACTTATCCATTTTCTAGTAAATAACATAATTTACATTCATTGACCTTTTATGCAAAGGTCCATCAAATCAAACATTCACACATATTGATTTTTCCATAGTCTCTTGGCCCATATAGTTATATTTACAAACTGGGGGAAACAAAGGTGTTACAACCTGCCTCTTCAATATCCCACATGCCTGACAACCCGCATCTTCAGTCCAACTCTTAAGTTAACCAGGTACAGGTACGTTGCTCCTGACAGAGAGGTATGGTGGGCAGTTGAAATCCGCGAGTCTAGGAATGGAGGAATAATGGAATGAATGGAAAATGCACTAAGTCCAAACTCTTTGTATGCATGTCCCTAATTTGACACTTGTCAGGTTGAGAGCTACTTTGACCCACTTGTCCCCATCCTTAGAACTTAAGATAAAATAATTATCCATACCTAATACTTTAAGGAATATTAATATAATACTCCTTTTTGGCTTAA
>ML802011.1:162765-182192 GCA_009831015.1 Picea engelmannii
AACTTAGACGAGGAAGGAGGCTTGGATTTGGGTCTTGCCGAGCGAACTAGCTCCTTGAATGCTTCCAACCGGTCATTTCCTCTCTTGGCATTCGAATCTAGGGCCATGGCCGTCGACCTCCAGCACCAAGACGCAGCGATTACGCATGCAAAGTCGCTGGCGCACTCAGGCCACTCAGGAATGCTAAATTGCGTCTCTGCGTGCGAGGAGCCCTGATCGGCTGCTCCCGTCGCCTATCCTCGCCCCTGCAAACGAGTGGAGTCCTGGTCGGCTGCTCCCGTCGCCTATCCTCGCCCTAATACGCCGATCCTTGTCCCTGCATTCATCCCTGGTCGCTGCTGCATTCGAATCGTCCCTGCAAACAATACCAGTTCGGCGGCGGCTAGGGTTTAGGCCCTAGCCGCATTGCTTCCAGCTCGCTCCATCGCGTTCTAAAAATAGATTATTATTATTATTATGTGAAAGAATCATTGATTCCATCATACACAGACTTTCTTCCTATAAATGTGGATGTGATATGAGGAAGGATGTTTTAGTTGACTATTTGATTTTTAGTTAATTACTTGGTCAAATGGAGATGTTTTTATTTTACTCTATTTTTTATAAACAAAAATTAAAATATTTTTTTCATTAATTTTTAAATTGAAATATTATTTTTCATTAATTTTTTTAATATGATGTAAATTTTAAAAAATAAGATTTAAATTAAACTATAGATTTAGTTTATTTTTTTTCTACATCACAATACAATAATATTGATAATCGTGTTTGACTTTTTATCATCTTACAACTTTAAAGCTGCTCTTGAATGGGCTAAATTATGTAGAGAGTTTATAATTTCCATTGTTATAGGCAATACTTAATTTCCATTGTTCAGTTAATGTATTAATGAAATATTAACATAAAATATGTGGAATTAATTGTCTTGTTAAAAGAATATTTTGATAAAAATTACATTGATTTCTTTTTATGTTATATTTGGTAATGTAAGTCTCTTCTATATTGTTATTTGTAAATTTTTTAATCAATACCTCACTATTTATGTATTAATTAATCACTACAAATTATTAATAAGTACAAATTAATCTATTACAAATTATTAATAAGGTTATTTGTACCTTATTATTTCAACTATGTATAAGGTTATGTGTTATTGTGTAATGGTTTTTAAGGATTGGTAAAAATCTTTAAATTGTACTTTAGATATAATATTGATTCATGTTAATATTTTTTCACATTTATGATATTGTTATACATGTAAGGAAGGATAAAATAAAGCAACAAAGAAGAATTGCTTTGGCATTCGCATAACCTTAAAGATTCATTAAACAGATTATTTTTAGTTAGACATCATCAAGACATTTTATTTCAATGATTTCTCTATGTTAATTTCACTTAAGCTTCTTTATTAGAAGTTTGGAAGTAAAGTATATACCATATTTCCTTTAGCTACTAAAGAGTGAAATGAGTGAAATACTTAGGTGAGTTGTCATACTTAAAAAGACAAAATAATTGTTATTTCATTTCATGTTAATATACCCAACTTGCTACATCATTGATGTTTCATTTTACTCATGGCATAAATATGGTGGTAATTATGAAATATGACTATTAATAAGATGTTTTAAATGGTTTATCTCATAGTTGGATGTTTTAAAAAGTATATCTCATAGTTTGATTTCATGTCATCACATGCACTCTAATGTTTCAAATTGAGTATATTTATATTGATCCTTGTGCTTGCATCTCCAATAAAATTTGGGTGCATAATTTACGATAAATAAATACATGAGTCTTGTTGTCCTAACAACCAATTGTTATGTTCAAGTTTCCTATAGAAGTTGTCATGAATTTATTTGATGCCTCATTAATGTAATTCACAAGTACTTGTATTTTTAACAAGCATGTTTTACATTATTTTTGCATTTTTCCACTCCATTGAATATAAATGGATGACCTATGAAGTATTAACTTACTCTGGACACAACCATTTGAAGAGTGGAAACCTAAGAAGCTTGATATTAAATGAGAAGGAATCTGCAGTTTTATTTAGATTTTAATTGTGGGTATTTTACACAAGAGGAACAATTGCAATCCTCGACAATAAATTTCTTGTGCATGTTATGAAAGTTGACTATCAGTACACGAAATAATTTTAATCTATAAACTTCTTCAAGACTATAACTTGATTAAGAGAGACAACTTAACATGCAAATGTATGTTGTTTTGGGGAGGGATAAACACTAGAGAATTCTATGTATGTTGGGTTTTCATTGTCGGATTTAAAGTTCTTTAGATTCAATGATGCACACCCCAACATACAAAACATTAAATGCTTTGTGCCAAAGTACTTATTGCTCATTGTGTCCATTACTAAAATTTGGGCCTTATTGATCTAGTGCAACTCTTCTCATCATATATGTTCATGTGCTGACATATCCCATGTTTTGTGATTGCAACATAGTCTTAGATAATTAATTCCTACTTTTGTGTTTGTCGAGCTTATATTGATGGAAGAGAGCACAACATCCAAGAGACTACATATTTGTGCATACATTGACAGGACCTTAAGGAAAAATAGAAAATGAAATGTAAAAAAGTGGCTACATGAAAGAAGCGATCAACCTATGAATCAGTTAAATGGTATTTCTTTGGAAGCTTTGCAAGAATATTAGAGTCGAGACCTTTGGAAAAAAAAAATTATAGCTCCAAAACATCTTTAGAAATGAATACATAGTGTAAGACAAAGATCTCCCAAGGATAATAACATTGCCATTTACTCCTATCGACATTTTTTCTTCTCTTTTTACAGCTTTGTTCTGGTTTGGCTTTCACGGTTTTGTAGGCCACAAGCTTTAGCAAGGGTTTCTGAATTCATAATTGAGTTTTTATGCTAGAGAAGAGGGCGTACAACCTTATACACAGTGGGCATCTATATCCTTTTGACCTTAGGTCGTGGGCATTATCAAAGCCTACTTTGCTATATTTTCTCTGTAACTGCATGCCATATCTTCGGTAGCTCTTTTACCAAACCAAATTGTAGCCTTATATAATGGGAATGGGATTGACTATGTTTCTATAAGAACGCGAGAGCGTCCCACCACAAGTATGAGTGAGTGAGTGACAAGATAGGACACTCTAAATTCTATTGAATTCCACTAAATATGGTGTTGGTGATAGACATAGCCAGTTCATTTATGGATGACTCTCGATTCCATTTGAATCATTATTGTCATTGTGCAAGTTGTTCAATACTCAACACTGTAGCAAATGAAGATGGAGTGAGGGTCTTCAACATATATAGGGGAGTTGCCTTAACTCATTGTAATCGTAGGGAGTTCAATGGAGGCTGTATTTCCAGGTTTTATATAAGAAGAAGAACTGGATTTGAATTTAGGGGAACATATATAAGGTTTTGAATGTGGACTTTCAGAGAAAATAAGAAGAGAAAGCAGGAGCATGAGCAACAAAGAGAGTAGTACTCATTCACCATGGACAAAGGACGTGGAATGAGGAGGGAGGAGTTCAAGGTAGCTCGGATTTTGCACTTCTAACACAAAAGGGAGAAATAAAACACTCCTAGCTATCCCCCTATACAAATTAAAATGTCCAAAACATATATATAACTTCAATCTCGAAACATAGTTCCTTCTAAACACATTTAGAATATGTTCAAAGGCAAGCTTTGGGTTCGTTGGATATGATGCATTTTATGTAATGAAATGTCAAGATATTTCACCTAATGCAAAACTTTCCATTGTTGTGACTACTCTTCCACATTGCAATTATGTTATTCATTGGTTATTCTCTTTCAAACATGTGTATTCTTCTTTAATTTTTTACCATTAAATTATAATATCCAAAAATATATATTATTTTTCTTTGGCAACATATCTACCTTGTGTTTTCTTTAGTGTTCCCTTTCCCCTGTTTTAGGAGTATGCTAGTTTATTTAATTTTTTTCCTTAAAATAAAATAAAAAATAAAAATTTAAGAGCTATTTCAGCCAAACCTTAGCGACCATAAGCTATATTGGCAATTTTCTTGCTCCCACATCGACCAATGCCCAAAACTCGATACAACAAGTGTTGCATGGCAACATAGTCCCTGCTAGGTTGGGATGGGAGTAAATGTGACCTAGTATAGACACGTGGCTAGCAAGTTGAAATACATGTGGTTTGCATGTAGAACATAGTATTCCCGAATTAGTTCTTCCTGAACAATATGAAAAATTATCAACATTTAAAAGGTTCTTGGACACAAAAAATTTAGAATTCCTGAATTATTTATCTTTAAAAGAAGGGCTCATGGACACAAAAGAAATTGAAATTTATGAAATTATAGGTTCCTGGACAACATAAATTATACATACCAAAAATGTAATTTTATAAAGTATGGGGATGAGATTGTCTTCATTCCATACTTAGCCAGTTTTTGGATCGCAGGTTCTCAGGCTGGCGGGCTCAAAATTCGGCCTCTGATGTTCCATGCCCTACAAATAGCACCAACAGTTCCGCGATACACAAATTGACAAGTGGAGTTGCGGACTATAGAAATTTATCAGAAATTAATAATGTATGTTACATATCTTTGGAAATTACATGAACATTTAAAAGCATACAATAGAATAGTAATAACGTCTGTTACATAGGTTCGTGGAGAAAAACACAAAAAAAATAACATTCTCGAATTAGTTTTCTTTAAAAGAAATGTTTTTCTTTCCATACGTTCGTGGAGAGAAATACAAAAAAAGAATAGTAATGTTTGTTACATAGGTTCATGGAAAAAAACACAAAGAAATTTGCATCCCCGAATTAGTTATCTTTAAAACAAGGGCTCCTGGACACAAAATAAATTGAAATTTATCAAATTATAGGTTCTTGGACAACATAAATTATACACACGAAATATGTACTTTTATAAAGTATGGGGATAAGATTTTATAGAGCATTCACGGAGCCCTCATTGCATACGTAGCCAGTTTTTGGATCGCGGGTTCTCGGGCTCAAAATTGGGTCTCTGATGTTTCGTGCCCTACAAATAGCACTGACAGTTCCGCGATATACAAATTGACATGTGGAGTTGCGGACTATAGAAATTTATCAGAAATTAATAATGTCTGTTACATATCTCTGGAAATTACATGAACATTTAAAAGCATACAATAGAATAGTAATAACGTTTGTTACATAGGTTCGTGGAGAAAAACACAAAAAAATTAGCATTCCCGAATTAGTTTGCTTTAAAAGAAAGGTTTTTCTTGGACACAAAAAATTTAGCATTCCTGAATTAGTTTGCTTTAAAAGAAAGGCTTTTCTTGGACACAAAAAATTTAGTATTGTCGAATTAGTTTTCTTTGCATACGTTCGTGGAGAGAAACACAAAAATAATAGTAACGTCTATTACATAGGTTCGTAGAAAAAAAACCAAAGAAATTAGCATTCTCGAATTAGCTATCTTTAAAACAAGGGATCTTGGACACAAAAGAAATTGAAATTTATCAAATTTTAGAAAGTAGATATTTAGTTTTATACATACGAAATATGCACTTTTATAAAGTATGGGGATGAGATTTTATAGAGTATGCACGGAGTCCTCATTCCATACTTAGCCAATTTTTGGATCACGGGTTCTCAAGCCGGCGGGCTCAAAATTGGGCCTCTGTTGTTATGTGCCCTACAAATAGCACCGAGAGTTCCGCGAACAAGCGGACTTGCAGACTATAGAAACTTATCATAAAATAAATAATGTATATTACATATCTCTGGAAATTACATCAACATTTAAAAGCATACAATAGAATAGTAATAATGTATGTTACATAGTTTCGTGGAGGAAAACACAAAAAAATTAGCATTCTCGAACTAGTTTGTTTTAAAACAAAGGGTTCTGGACAGAATAAAAATCGAAATTTATCAAAGTATAGGATCCTGGACACCCAAAAAGTTAGCATACAATAGAATGGTAACAACGACACAAAATATTTAGCATACAATAGGACACAAAAAATTTAGCAGGCCTCCATACTTAGCTAGTTTTTGGATTGCGGGCTCTCAGGCTGGTGGGCTCAAAATTGGGCCTCTATTGTTCCGTTCCCTACAAATAGCACCAACATTTCCGCGATATACAAATTGATAAGCGGACTTGCAGACTATAGAAATTTATCAAAAATAAATAATGTATGTTACATATCTCTGGAAATTACATCAACATTTAAAAGCATACAATAGAATAGTAATAACGTCTGTTACATAGGTTCGTGGAGAAAAACACAAAAAAATTAGCATTTCTGAATTAGTTTGCTTGAAAGCAAAGGCTTCTAGACACAAAAAAAAATCGAAATTTATCAAAGTATAGGTTCCTGGACACCCAAAAAGTTAGCATACAATAGAATAGTAACAACGTCATGCAAGACAAAAAAAATAGCATACAATAGGACACAAGAAATGTAGCAGATCCGAATTAGTTTTCTTTGGAACAAACAAGAAAGGTTCCTGGAAACCCAAAATTTAGTATACAATAAAGGCATTGTCGAATCAATTTTATTTGGAATTTATCAAAAATTAATAATGTCTATTACATCTTTCTGAAAATTTAAATGCGTTTGTCATATAGACTGGGATTGGGTCTCCCGCGGACCATAAAAATAAATAAGTACAAGAATTAGGAACGTCGAAAGAAGAAGTGTGCGACGGTAGAGAGGAAGACCTGAAAAGAAGAAATTGGAAGTTATGAGTCTTTGGTTACAATTTTCTATTTAAAGAGGTCATAAGTGGATTGATAAAGAAAACAAGATGACGATATAGAATTAAACTGGATTGATAAAGAAAACAAGATGCCAATATAGACTTACTATGAAGCCGATGCGTTTTTGTTTTTGTCGTCGATGGTCAGTGGAATCCTGTTGACCGATTGTTGCCCTTCCTGGACGAGGTTGTCCATTCTTTGTTGGAACCATTCTTCGATGTAGCTTTTCATGGGGGTCGTGTTGATTTCATCCCGGATTTCTATGTCATAAAGGTCATTTTCTAATTTCCTTAGATCCATTGAAATACTATGCAGACTCTGTTCAATTTCTTCATTGTGTGCTGCATAGTCCAGTACCCAATGCTCGTGCTCATCTAGATGATGTTCATGTATGCTGTAAAACTTTTCGAAAGACAACCCCTTTCAAATATCAACTTGTTCCTGGAAGGCTTCTTTGGTGATTGGCAATGATTTAAGAATTAATTTTGGGTCTTGAACCTCGTTGGTACTTTCGGCTAAGTCCATTTGGAGCATGCTTGTGAATAAATCTTCCTTTTCTGATATGACTTGTTTACATCATTTGACAATGAGCTCCAGGTTGTTAACTTTTTTTGCCAGCATGCATTTACTTTTTTGGTCCGCTTTGGGGAGGGGAGTTTCTCTTGTCTTCTTTTCAGTTCCGATGTGTTGACAACATAGTTGGCAAAATGGGCCAGCACCTGTTCACAGAAATGCTGATCATTTTTTAAATTCGCCTCCAAATGTTGCAGGAAATCATTTGCCTTCTTTCTGAAGGAAACTAAATTTTGCGATGTTTCCCAGGCTTTAGTAACTAGCTGCATTCTTTTGTTGATGTTATTCTCTACAAGGGCTCTAGAGCATGGGAGGAGGGTAGAGGATACTTTCATCTTAGTTGCAGTGGTAGCGGGCACGATTTTTGCCAAAGGACTGGCAAATTATGGGGTTGCAATGAAAGCCTGCTCAAATTCGTTGACGCGGTCTTTCAGATTGGCATTTTCTGTCTCAATTCCTCCAATGGAATCACGAAGAATTTCATCGGTTACTTGGTGAAATGAGGAGATTTGGGATGATCACATTTTCCTAAAGTTAATCTCTATGCGAGATTTGACTTTCTTGTTTGTTACATCTCTCTTTTCAATGACCATACTTTTATATTGGTTGTCAAAAACAACGCTCTGGAATACGAAGGATTCATCTTCGTCAAAAAAGTCGGTCTCAAATATTTCCACCGTGGACAATCGAATTTTCTGCATGTGCTCAGTTTCAATTTCAAGTTGTAGCTGTCCACTTTCAATTTCAAGTTCCTCCGCTTGCCGTGCATTGTCTTTTCTCTTCTTCGTTAGTGGAATTTTGTGAGAACTATTAATATTTATGCGAGGAGGGTTCTTATCTCCTCCTCCATTCGAAGATTTCTGGGTTGCTTTCTTACTGGGGTGAACTATCGAAGTGATGCTCCATGATGTCATGCTCTTGGGAGTGTTGGTGGGGGACTGGGTACTCTTCTCACCAGATACTTTTCCATGTTGTCTGTACAATTCAGTTGCGCTTTGCAATGTCTTTACGTCGCAATCGACAGAAGCAAGATTGTTGTCGACACTATCCTTGTCTTGGGTCAAGTGTCTATGGATAAAAGAGGTGTTAAAGCCAACCACCAGTAAATGTTCTCAAAAAATCCCATTAGGGTCGAACCCTTTTACCCTTTCAACATACATTAGGTTCAATTTCTTGAAATGGGCGGCAAACTCGTCAATCTTGTTGATGTTTCTACACACGAAGTCTCCGATTTTCCAGGGTAGAGGAATGAACTGTTTTTTTTCTTGTCATGGAAAAAATGCAACCAATGGTTGTATTGCCTTGCTATTTCTGCAAAAAAAATCTTGTATGTGAAGTGGCATGGAAGGAAAGCAGGATTTTCCTTAGAGACAAAGACCATGAGGACACTATGATTTTCCTTTTTCACAAGTGTGCCCTTCCTGTTCAAAAACTTGGTTGTCTGGCCAAACATCCGCGGAGCATCCTTGCCTAACAATAAATCTTTGAAAATTGAGACAAAGCCATTAAAAACTTCATAAAAACAATGGGAGGCCTTGTGCCTCCACAGGGCCTCGTACCAAAATGTTACTGGGTCGAATCCACAGTTTATTTTATTGGAAAGAGAAAGTTTTGGAAACGAGCAACAATGCACAATTGTGAAAATCAAGTAGGATGACATATAAAATTTATTCGATTCTTTGAATCGTGACAAATGGGAATAGAGCTCAATGGAAATTAGCTTCCCCCAATTGAAAATGTATTGTTTCTTGACTGTGAAATATAAAATATAAATAATTATATGGGAAATGTTTGGCGTGGATGCATGTCTTGTTATTCTTGTAAACAACCAAGCAATTTCCCGAAATGGATTTCTAAAGGAACTTACCTGCAATCTTGTGATATCTTCAGGAACTGTTGTTGGGTCTTCGAGGAAGTCGGCTAAGATGTCCAACCCGTTATCATGTTTTTCTAGAAACTGCTTGCAGTCTTGTCCTCTGAACATCAATGTTGGCTCTGACAATTTTAACATCTCACGGAAGACCTGAGGTGACAAAGAAACAGGAGAATGGTCGCGCAGTGGAATAATTCTTTGGCCTGGAATATGTTTTTCGGTGCACCAAGAGACCACCTCCTTACAGTCAAAAACCTCAGGGACGCAGCCTGCACGAGCGATTCCAAAGGTCCAAATCACTTCGTTATGGGCAGAATGGGATGAATAGTAAAAGTATGCCCTGGACCACTGGAAGTTCTGGTCCTGATGTGCAAACATATTTACTGTATCTCCACAAAACTATTGTCGACTTGCTGCCATAAGTATACAAGAACGTTTGTTTTCTCCAGATGATGAATGAAATGAAAAGTTGGAAGGGATAATATAACCCTGCGCAAATCTTGGTCCAAAGCGTGTGAATGGGAGATGTCCTCGAGACTTTCGTTGATTAATGACAATTTGGATGACTGTTGCATGATGCGTTGTTAACATTAAACACTAGTAATTGCATACATAGAAATACGAACATGGAGGATATTGCAATGAGCGATTAAGCATTGTAGATTTCTTGAGCGGGCCAACACAACGACACGTGTTCGAGATGAACAATCGGAAGGGACAAAATAACTCTCTGCACATCTTGGTTTAATGCATAATAATGGGAGATCTCCTTGAGCGTTTCACCCATTAATGACAATGTTGACGGTTCCTGCATGGTCAGTTGTTAGCATGAAAGGTTTCTAATTGCATAGTAGAGAAAGTATGGAGGTCGCGAGCACGGGAAAAAACAGCTTCAAAATAGGGTTGCAAGGTACAATTGTTGAAGGTGAGGGCGCGAGGGTCAAATTGTATGTCTCGAAACTTTTTGAGTGCAATACACATAACAACGAAGAGGGTATGGTAGGAAAACCCAAAGGGAAATTTGTATATGACTAGTAAGAACATAACTAATGTATATTAGGAAGGACAGGAAGTTAGTGGGGATGGAAGGGAGCGAGAGATACTTTGAAACATTTGTGAGCCGTGGTAGAGTGAAGGTTGCGGGTTCGACGAGTCCGCACTAGAATTGTAGATCACAAAAGTTTTGAGTGCAAGATGTACACGACGCAACAAGAAGTAGAGTTCGAAACCGCCAACCCAACAACCGTGGCCATAAAATTAGCTAAGTTTGGAAAGCAACAGCGGTCGGTCGGATTTGTCATGTGATTATATAGATGGAGATAAATATATGTAAACCCGCCAATGTTGGAACCCACGATCATAGAAAGGCGACTAAGTATATAACCACAAAGCGATAATACAAGGGAAGAAGAAAAGAGAAAAATGACCAATGAGTCCACGGTGGAATTGTAAATCACAGAAATTTTGAGTGCAATATGTATATCACGGAACAAGAAGCAACAGAGTTCAAATGCACCAACCCGAAACACTGACTAAGAATTGGAGATTTCGTGAACCCGTGAACAGGAGGATCCAAAATAGGGTCACAAGGTCTCCTCAGAAGATGTGAGGCCCCAACGGTCAAATTGTATCGTTCAGAACATTTGAATGCATAATCTGTAACACGGAAGAGGGGATGATGTCGGAACCCGGTAGTCAATTTCTATATTTCTAAGGGCTGGATGCGAACTGTTTTGTATTAGTGTGTGCAATTGTCAATTGTAAGAGTCACTAGTAAGATCATAACCAATGTATATTAGGAAGGACATTTGTGAATCATGGTAGAGTGAAGCTTGCGAGTTCGAGGAGTCCACGGTAGAATTGTAGATTACAAAAGTTTTGAGTGCAAGATGTACATCACAGAACAAGAAGAAGCAGAGTTTGAAACTGTCAACCCGGTAACCGCGACCATAAAATTGGCTAAGTATGGAAAGCAATAACGGTCGGTTGGATTTGTCGTGTGATTATATAGATGGAGATAAAGATGTCAACCCACCAACACTGGAACCCACGATCATAGAAAGGCGACTAAGTATATAACCAGAGAGCCATAATACAGGGGAAGAAGAAAAGAGAAAAAGGACTAAGGAGTCTGTGGTGGAATTGTAGATCACGAAAATTTTGAGTACAAGATGTGAACCCGATAGTCAATTTGTATATTGCGGAGGGTTGGATGCCAATTGAGGCAGCAACAGATACTTGGCATCCGACCCTCCGCAATATCTTGGTACAACGAAGCTTGGTGCCAACCCGAAACAGTATCCAAGAGTTGCACATTTCGTGAACCCAACAACAGGAGGATCTAAAACAGGCTGACAAGGTGTATGCAGAAGACGCGAAGCCCAGACGTTCAAATTGTATCGCTCCGAACATTTGAATGCATAATCTGTAACACGTAAGAGCGGACACTGTCGGAATCCGATAGTCAATTTGTATATTGCGGAGGGTGTGATGCCAATTGTTTCGTACCTTTGTGTCTAGATGTCACTAATAAGAGCTAATTTAGTATTGAAAATATTTTTTTAGATATTGTTAGATACTTCATAGGGATTAGCATCCGTAAACAATGGCAATCTTCACCCCTCCAGTCCTGCACTCCATGTGTCAATTTGTATATCGTGCAACTGGGAGCATTGTTTGGAGGACACAGAACAATAGAAGTGCAATGTTGAGTCAGCCAGTCTACAGGTCCGCTTGTCAATTTGTATATCGCAGAATTCTGGGTGCTATTTGTAGGGCACAGAACAATGGAGGCCCAATTTTGAGCCCGCCCGCCCTAGAACCCGCGATCCAAAATGTCGCTAGGTATGGAATGCAGAATCCGTACATGCTCTATAAAATATCATGTCCATACTTTATAGTCCCATAATACACGGGAAGAAAAAAAGGGAAAAAGGACGGAGGAGTTCGTAGTGGAATTGTAGATCACGGAAATTTTGAGTGGAAGATGTATATGACGGAACAAAAAGCAGTAGAGTTCAATTGCGTCAACTCGGCAATCGCGGGCATAAAATTCATTAATTATGAAAATGAACAGCGAGCGGTCCAATTTGCCATGCGAGGATATAGATGGAGATGAATATATGTCAACATGCCAACGTTGGAACCCGTGATCATAGAAATACAGCTAAGTATATAACTAGAAAGAGATAATACATGGGAAGAAGACAAGGGAAAAATGACTAAGTATCTCCTAGAAGAACATCTAGTGTTTGATTATTAATGCAAATGCTTTCGAACCCCTGCTGAGTTCTCACCAGTTAAGGCATAAATTGCAGATCACGAAAGTATCTTTCGTACCACTATATCCAGTTGTCACTAGTAAGAGCATTATTGATGTATATCAGGAAGGACGCGAAGTTGTTGGGGATGGAAGGCATCAACAGATACTTTGAATGAAGTTAATGTATACGAGGAACCCGCGGTGGAATTGTAAATCACGGATGTTTTGAGTGCAAGATGTATATAACGGATCGATAAACAACTGGGTTCGCAAGCGTCGACCTCATAGTGGCGGCCATAAAATTGGCTAAGTATGGAAAGGAACAACGATCGGCCGGATCCGTCGTGTGAGGATATAGATGGAGATGAAGACATGTTAGCCCGCCAACTCTGGAACCAGATACCATAGAAAGACGACTAAGTATATATCCAGAAAGCGAGAATGAGCGAGAAAAAGAAAAGGCTAGTTCGTATGCGCCAACCCGGCAACCGCGACCATAAAGTTACCTAGGTATGGAAAGGAACAACGGTCAGTCAGATTTGTCATGTGAAGATACAGATGGATATGAAGATATGTCAGGCCGCGAACCCTGCAACCATCCATCATAGAAAGACGACTAAGTATAAAACGAGAAGGCCATAATGGACGGGAAAAGGAAAAGGGGAAAAGGGATAAGTATCTGACAGTAAAAAAAACCTTTTTTTTTTATGGTAATGTTTTCGAACCCCTGCTGGGTTCTCACTAGTAAAAGCATAAATTGCAAATCATTGAAGTTCTTTGGCTGCAAGATATATATGACGGAATAGGGGACATAGGTGTTGGGTACCGCGAACCCGGGCCCTGGTGGCAAGATAACTGGCTAAGTATTAGCCAAGAGAAAGGTTTGATATATATTTCAATAGTATTCATACTAGTATGTATTAATGGAGAAAGTTTTCATATTTATCTGAATAGTATTCATACTAATATATATTAATGGATTGTTTCTATTTCAAATGCAAATGATCTCCCAATTTGCAGGATGCTCTTCGGTTCACAAATTTTGATTGGAAGATGTACATAGCACAACAAGAAACATGAATTTGCATTGTGGTCTCAACGAGATAAACTCCTTATCATCTATTCATCTTCTATTCCTTGCAATGACATGAGAAAACGTCGACTCTCCATAAACATCAATATCTAAATTAAATTAAATGTAATCAAAATTTGGTGTGATTTAAGTAATTAAGACAACTTCAGCCATTCCTTTATTAATGCCAAGCTTTTCGAACACCTGGTGAGTTATCAACAGTTAAAGCATAAATTGCAGACTACGAAATTTCTTTGGCTGCAAGATGTATATGATGGAACAAGGAACATAGTTGTTTAATACCGCAAACCCAAACATAATTGCCTAAGCTTTACCGAAGATGAAGTTTTTTGTATTTATTCCAATAGTACTGATATTAGTATATATGCACGGATATTATCAAATAGAAGAAGCTGCAATATATCCAACATACTGAACATGAACATTGCGTCAACAGTTGAGCCGCCTTGTTGTAACTCATTAATTCATTCTATTTACGGGACCCAAAGAATGGAAGCAGGACGAGTCCTCCAATTTCTTTCTTTAAATACAGGGTCGATGCCACATAAGTATGGCTTATGAAAAATTATTCTTAAATGTAAAATGTAAAGAAAAACAGAGCAGACTTTATTTAGATTGAAGTAGTGGGCAACAGAAAGAAAAGCTTGTCGTCCATGTTTAACGACACAGGGGAAGAAGGTACAAAATAAAATCAAAACAAATACCGAAAATTGGAAAATACTATTAAAAAATAAACCAAAATTTTTCTATATTCAAATAAGATGGGTTACAAAATACAATTGAGGCTATTTGCCACAAGGATTGCGATTTGGCCTGTTGCCGACCAACAAAAAATATGTACATTGATGAAGCTTCTTGATAATTTTCTTGACGTTAAAACCCTTTATTCGTAAAAAAAGTGTTGAATATCAATTTTGGGTTTTGTACTTAATTGGTGCTGCCAACTACATCTATCCCAGTTTTTTGAATACCCTGTCTCTTCCAGATATGGCCTGCTTGCAATGGCTGGTTATTCAACATTCCATTCTTTGTCAAGTATTAATTTCCCTCTGCCGTCAAAAAGTTGGGGTTTAAGGTGCTTTCCTTGCAATGTTCCTGACCCTTGATATCTGAGACAACTTAGAAATGCAATTAAGGTCGATTTCAAAGTGGACGGAGTCATTTTATGTCACAATAGCTATGGCAAGGGAAAAAAATTCAAGTATGTTGTGACTAGTATTCTCCCTGTATTCGATCATTTGTTTGGTTGAAAAGCCTGCCTGAAGATTTGTATGTTGAACTTCTTTGCTTTATTACAGTAAATTGAAAGAAACGTCCAACCCAACTGCAAAATGCAAATCTGTTGAGGTACATAACTTCTTCGAGCAACACAGGTGTGGCAAGTGCAGCAAATGCTGTAGAACGCACCAACATAGGTCTGGCAAGTGTATCAAATATTGCAGATGGCATCGGAATATATCTTTCCTCATGGCGATGGAGGTATGGCAGCCCATAGAAAGGTCTGAAATGTTCAGAGGTGACACTAAATATGTGGAGTCTGCAACTACATCCAGAGAAAACCGAACAAATTTTGACAAAGAACATGGCTTTCTGTCAAGCCAGTTACTAGACCCACATGTAGCTCATCAAACTTTGAAATAGAAACTTTTGTAGTGATAATATGTCATTTTATCCACCCATACAGTTTCGGTTACCCGCCTCTGGTTACATTCACAAATGGAGTAATATTTCGCATCATTTACGAACATGACAGACCATTTTGCAACCCACTGTAAATGTGTCGCCCCCGAGGAAGACAAATTCTTCTGGAATCTGTAGAATTCGATACACTTGCCAAATCTGTGTTGTTGGAAGAAACTGTATACTTAAACGAAAACTATTTTGCATGTGACCTCAAAATCCATTACAATCCCCAGCAAGAAAACAAAGAAGTTCAACAAATAAATCTCCAGGCAGCCTTTTCAACCAACCAAAGCATCGAACACAGGGAGAACACCAACCAGAACATACTTGTTCTTTTTTTTTTTCCTCCTCTCTGAGTTTCTCTTGTATAACAAAGTTTTTTTTTTACTCAAAGCTCACGTCACATAAAACTAGTCTCTCTTCTTTCATCTGGGCCTCAATTGCATCTCTAAGTTGTCTTACATGTCCATGACCAAGAACATTAGAATGAAGGCACCCTAAAGTGCAACTCTTTGATGATAGAGAGAAATGGCAATAAGTATTTAAAAGCAACGCTGGATGATCTTCCGTAGATTTTGTGTTGATTCATTTTAATGACAGATGTTCTCGATATTTTCGTTTATTAATGCAAAGCTTTTCGAATATGTACATTGAATAGTGACTAACAACACATATTAAAATTCCCATATCCGAGCAGATTCTCAAATCTGACATCTAATATATGCACAATATTAAAGAAAGATATGACGTCAAGGCCTTTGTGGGTGACACGTTCGTGGACTATGCTGAAGCTTTTAAGAAAACTAAAACAACACAAGCTAAAAAAAATTAAAAAATTCGCAAATTCAAAATGCAGGCAAAAAGAATTTACTAGATCCCATAATATTCGTCTGTCTATTCATTTTAATGGGAGATGTCCTCGAACTTTCCAGTTATTAAAGCCCATCTTTTCGAACCTGTCTGGTCGGTTTTGGTTTTTGAAAGCATAATTAATGTCTATTGGGAAGGGCAGAAGGTAGCGAGGATGGAGGCCTATGTAACAGACGTTACTACTATTTTTCTATGTTTTTGTCCACGAGCGTATGTAAAACGTACGTAAAGAAAAGTAATTCAAGAATGCTAAATTTTTTGGACATGAGGCCCTTGAAATTCAAATAGTCCGCAAGTTCGATTGTCAATTTGTATATCCCAGAACTCTTCGTGCTATTTGTAGGGCATGGAACAACAGAAGCCCAATTGTGAGCCTGCCACCCCGAGAACCCGTGATCCAAAAAATGCTTACTACTATTTTTTTTTGTGTTTTTGTCCACCAACATATGTAAAATGTACGTAAAGAAAACTATTTCGAGAATGCTAATTTTTTTGGACATGAGGCCCTTAAAATTCAAATAGTCCGCAAGTTCGATTGTCAATTTGTATATCGCGGAACTCTCTGTGCTATTTGTAGGGAACAAAACAACATAAGCTCATTTTTCAGCCGGCCACCCCGAGAACCCGCGATGCAAAAACTGGCTAAGTATGGGATGAGGGCTCCATGCATGCTTTCTATATCTACTTTATAAAATTACATATTTCCTATGTTTAATTTATGTTGTCCAGGAAACCTATAATTTGATAAATTTCAATCTCTTCTGTCCAGGAGCCCTTCTTTTAAAGAAAACTAATTTGGGAATGCTAATGTATACACCGAACACGACCTGTCATAATTCGATACAACCTATCCGCGACACTGCGTCCATAAAACTGTCTAAGTATGCAACCAAACGACAGTCGGTCAGAATGATCGCAGAACTCTCCGTGCTATTTGTAGGGCATGGAACAACATGAGCCCAATTTTCAGCCGCCACCCCGAGAACCTGCGATCATTAATTTATGTTGTCCATGAAACCTATAATTTGATAAATTTCAATCTCTTATGTCCAGGAGCCCTTCTTTTAAATAAAACTAATTCGGGAATACTAATGTATACACCGAACACGACCTGTCATAGTTCGATACAACCTATCCATGAAGCCGCATCCGTAAAACTGACTAAGTATGCAACCGAACGACGGTCGATTAGAATGACCACAGAAAGGCGAGAAACTATAGAGTCAGAAACGCAGTTTACAAGAGGAAAATAAAAGGGAGAGAACAACTATATCGCTCACACAACAAAAGTTACTCTCATAACTATGAAACCATAGTAACACAAAATCCATGGAAAAAACATCGCCAACTATGAAATATACTTTGAGGCTGACAAACTCTGCTTCAACGCATAAGAGATGCAATTTACATCGATTGCAATTTTTTAGTCTATTATTTTATCTTAATAGTATTCTATGCAGACTTCACTGCAAAAAATGTAACCAGATATCCAATTGTGGATGCAGTATCCCAACATTGCAAACACTAGGCAAAGAAGAACAAGCAACAAATAAGAACCTAGCTAAGAAGCACTAAAAGGTCCAATTGCAGGCATAGGACTGGAACCCTGCAAAGTCGAATCAAGCAACAATAAACAACATACAACGAAGAAAGAAGCAAGCAACAACCACTCCCCCAGGAATGACGTTGTTCCAATCACGATTGCAGAAACTCAAACGTGCAAACTGCAACAACACGAACATGCAAGCAAGAACAACAACAACATGCAAATAAGAAATCAGTGGAAATGCAAAAAACAAGAATGGACTAGTGAACCAGCAATGCCGCTGAAGCATATAAATTTAAAAAATGGAAGAAAATGTTTTGTAACAAGCCTGTTAAGTAACCATTCAACACTACCAAGCCTGTTAGGTAAACATTTAAGTCTGTCAGAAATGCTCTGTAAACATTTAAGAAAAAAATTCAATGTGGCAGGTCTCTGACGTATTCCAAAAAAATTATTATATTTTTTGTAACAATAATTTGAACACCAGAGAATGTATTGGAAGACCAAACTTTGGATATGCCACCGTATCAAACATTGCCATAAATTTACCTAGCATAAAATGCTAAACCAAACATTCAAATTAATGCTAGCATTAATTCACCTTCGACGAATGCATAACAAAATATATGATTCAAAAATACCATATACGATCAAATACTTTGGATATGCCAACATATATAACATTGGGAATAGCAAAACCGACAATAAGACCTCCAACCCCTTGTCCAATCAGATCATGACAAATATGGTACTTTTTTATTATTATATAAAAATCGATGTTTTCAGTTTTCTTGTTCCAACAATACATAATATGAAAATATTTGTGGTCAAAGAACAGACTAATATGAAGTCAACGATTTATCACTATAGTCCCTCTATGCCTATGGCAGGGACTAATAATCTCCAACAAGTACTAATAAAAATAAAAATAATATTGTCTCCATAACAAAATAGTAGGAACAACATTCTTAACGGTATTAACACAATTCTCAATAAATAGACAATAGATATCCCATAGTCCTATTTCGCTCTGTGATGGATACCAACTAAGTTTGCAAGGATGGAGTGAATTCAATGGTATATCTGGGACCCGTGTTACCGGCCCAATTGGGGAAACATGATCTCCTTTCAGCAATTCCATGCTTTACAACCTCAAGGATCCAGGCTGAACAAAACATTCAGAAGCTCCTTCGTTGGCCCTTCAACTTTATATTTGCAACGCTTCACATCAAGTAATGGTCGATTCAAGGTATGCTTTTCATAAATTTTTGGTTAGAGTCATTCTATTTTATTTCATTTTTTGTGTTTACAGTACCAGAATTGTTTTATTTGATGCCCGTCATTCCATTATCCTTGAATAAACTAGGATCGGCCCAAGATCAAAACTGTGCAATGCCGATCAGAACTGTCACATGATGCCCCATTGGCCATAGCGATTGGAACTTGTGTTCTGAACTCTATTGTTTTCCCTGTTCGGGATAAGAGTAACGATGAAGATGGAGAAAGCATGGAAGATGTTGAAGATGGGGAAAGCATGGAAGATGTGAGATATGCTGCCATGGGCATTATAAGCTTTATTCCCCTGTTCAATTGGCTGGTAATTATATTTTCATTCCCCAAAAGACAAAACTGAACATTTTTTTTTTTGGTTAATTTGAGTGATAAATGGCCTGGCGTGAGGCACACCCATATGGGTTTCTCACACACCAGACATATCAAAACTTACATGATGGATGTGTCTGAAACCCATATGGGTTTAGGTTAAACCCATATATATATA
>ML802011.1:183016-197196 GCA_009831015.1 Picea engelmannii
TATGAGTGAATTTGTTATGTTTTCTTTTCCGTGCAGAGTTGGGTGTTCGCCTGGCTTGATACGGGCAGACAACGGTATTTGGTCTATGCGATTGTCTATTTATCTCCTTACATAAGGTGAGTTTTCTGTTGAATTCATTATTATTAGTTGTGTTCTTACAAAACATGTGGTGTTTTCCTTAAACTGGTTTCTAGGGTGCATGGAAAATTTTAGGGGTATATATTATTATGGGCTAATTTTTCATGTTTTTAATTTTTTTTTTTTTCAAATTTTCATTTTTTCTAAAAGTGATTTGTCCAAGTTCTATAGAAAATAATTATTTTGCCTTAGCCCAAATTTTATAGAAAATATATAAAATCCTTATAAATTTGAATATTTTTACAAAAATATCGCCAAACATTTTATAGTTTACATATTAAGGATTAGTAAGATTCACCAAGGTTTCTACATTCTGAAATAAATTTTCATCCATAAAATTATCCCTGCTAGGGTGTACTCCCTTTGTTGGTCCTATTAAAGCATATCTCAACAACGACTGCTTCTCACAGGTAGATAAATAATGAGAGCTATTTAATAATTCCCTATTTGTTTTGATTCTTCACATAGGGTTTGGGAAAAGTTTTGATCTATATGTTTTGACCAATTGTCTCTGGTTCTCATAGTTTGTTTCTCCTCTTGATAAAGCAATCCATTCTAAGAAGATTGTTATGAACCAAATAACAAAATCAGCATAGGAAAGATCTAATTAAACAGTCTGGTTCTCATAGTTTGTTTCTCCTCTTGATAAAACAATCCATTCTAAGAAGATTGTTATGAACCAAATAACCAAATCAGCATAGGAAAGATCTAATTAAACAGGTGATTAATCAATTGAATAATAATACCCTTCAAGGAGGAAACTTTCCAGTACAATATTTCCAGTACAACACAAAATGATTATTCAAATGAATATCCTTAGTGTATACATAGGAAATAAAGAGGGTTAGGTGGACATTCCTTCTCCTAGGCCGAGTTAACCGTAATTAAAGATAATTAATATAGTAATATGATTAAGGGTTAGGACCATTACTTAGAGCTAACCTCTTGCTCAAATACTTAGTGCTAATCTTGAATTGCTGTATGTAAATACTTTTATGTAAATATAAGACGCATTTTTTCAGAAAAAAAGGTGAGAACCATAACAAAGTCTCTGTGATTTGACCTATGTGAAATTATCATTTCTTTTTTTCTAACGTATCGACTAAGAGAATGTTGCCCTTGTTACGAGGAAAATCTCTCTATGGCTAAGGTAAACCACAATAGACGGATATGACTGCAGAAATCAACTCTATCCCAGAAAACATGCTATATAAACCAATGTGCAAGTGAGATAAGAAAGAGGCCTACCTCGTCCAGATGTTCGATGATGTCCACCATTGAGCACTTCGACCCAAAGCTATATACCTGCAACAAGTTCTCAACAAACAAGCAAAACAAGCATATGGTGGTAATATAAAAGGTTAGCACATTAGATAGCATAATCCATCAATATACATAACAAATACACCCATGGATAATAACTCATATATTTGCAAGATATTAATTGGATGGGAAATGAGTATTTCTATTAATAAATGATCAGCAGAAGTGAAAACATTACAGACTTCCGTGTCGGCACGGTTCGGAACCGAGAAACTAAGTTCCTTCCAGCTGGGCCTCCACCACTTCAATCCTCCACCAAAGGCAAGCTCATAGAAGGGAGACAATGAGGTTCTCCATCAATAAGGGAAGAGCTTGGGGGCTGAACACTATGTTAAGACTTAAAGGACAAAGGGATGCAGACTCAATATGAAGTAAATAATTTCTCCAGAGTAACTTTGCTCTCAAAGTTGAATTCTTTCTCCCTTTTCCATAGCTCGGAATTGGCCCATTTATAGCCTTCAAAACGAAACTGAAGGGCCAAGTCAGAACGTTTCCAGTATATGGAAGGCCAAGGATCAGAGATCTCCTGTCGTGACATGGAAACCCGACATTTAATTTTAATTTTCTAGCACAAATCCCGATGTACGCGGGCTGTAGTGGAGCAATCAGCGTATACGCTTGCTGTATAGTGTGCAAGATGCATACAAGTGGAAAAATTTGTATTTTTGTTTCTGGATTTTATCAACAGGGAAGATAAGTCTGCATAGGGAAATGGAATAAGGCCCTCTGTGCAAGATTGCATAGGGTGAGGCAAATCTTGCTATAACAACCCTAGGAGTTTTATTCTAAGGATTAGTTCCATAATAGTGCATTTCTGTATCTGAATTTACTATTTCGATAATGCCCCTAAGCAGTTTTGAAATTAGAGTTTTAGTAGGCTCAATTCAGTTCATGTCTAATAATCGTATAAAATAAACAAAAAACATATTTGTAGATCGATGCCCTTCCTTTTCAGTTACCATGAACTTAAGAACATGTTGAATACTTTTGATTTCCAGATCTTGGAAAGGTAAATGTAATTAGGCATCGATAAAATGGACAATGAGATTTACCTGTTTGAAAAGACAACAAATTTTCTAATTTGTGGCAATTATTTTCCACTCACTGATGTGAGTGTAGGTATATACTATATACTCTAGTAGTTGATAATTAAATAATTGATGAAA
This sequence comes from Picea engelmannii, assembly GCA_009831015.1. Lineage (NCBI taxonomy): Eukaryota > Viridiplantae > Streptophyta > Pinopsida > Pinales > Pinaceae > Picea > Picea engelmannii. The sequence goes on from ML802011.1 coordinate 185,644, forward strand.
TGTGCTGTAATTGTTGGTTTCACTTATGGATTGTTGAATTTTTAATAGTGGCTCAAGCATCTGTAGTTTCTTTTCAATTTAACATGAACTTGAACCATAAACAATGTAGCAATACAATAGCTGCAGTAAACCAAGATCACAAGAAGAATAACCATACACAAGACACAAGAAGTTATCCTGGGAAAGCCCTTCTCAAACAAGGGAAAAACCCAACAACCCTTAACCCTTTACTATATTGCCAAGAGAAGAAACCCTCACACAAAAAATCCTAGCGCACACAATAGGGTGCTCTATGACCAAGAAGGATAGCACATAGAAAAGAGTGCACACTAAATTTCAGCTCTCCAAGTATGCGTTGTGAGAGAATAAGATATGATCCTCAATGGGGATCCATCTCTCTAATATATACATTACCTAACTCAATGAATTGACATGTCTATTGGCACAATAGGGCCGATTTGTACAACTCAATAATACAATTAATCTTTTACATAATATTAATTGTCTTTACACAGTAGGGCTGACTAGTACCCTTCACAATACAAATTAAGGTTTCACAATAGTCTTACTCTTTGACAATATAGCAAGGGGTCTCACACACATCCTCTAGTGCTCTGCCACTAGGGACAAGTCCACATGTGCTCAACCACAAGGGACGTCACTCTCAAACAGATCAACTCAACTAAATCCACAGGAGTACGAACTGGAGAGCTATCTCAAGTCAACTCAACTAAGTCCATAGGAGTACGACAGGAGACCATCTCAAGTCATCTCAACTCAGTCCAGAGGAGTACGACAGGAGACCAACACAAGTCATCTCAATTCAGTCCAAAGGAGTACGACTCACCTATCACATAGGCGTTCTCTCAGATCATCTCGACTCAGTCCAGAGGAGTACGATCTGGAGAATGTCTCATGAAGCTGCAATCATCAACACTTCCTATCATCTAGGGAGGCATTCTCCACTAGGCCAAGTCTCTCACGGAAGTACTCGCACTTTGTCCTGGCAAGCGGTTTGGTGAAGACATCTGCAACTTGTTCGTGTGTAGAAAGGTACTGCACATGTACTGCTTTCCTCTGCACCATATCTCTGATGTAATGGTATTTGATCTTGATGTGTTTCGATTTATCGTGAAACACATGATTCTCTGAGAGCTTCACACAACTTTGGTTATCGCAATGAATAACGGTGGAATCCATCTCATGTCCAAATAAGTCTGCAAGGAGCTTGCAAAGCCACACTGCTTCGCGGACTGCCACACATAATGCAATATACTCTGCTTCTGCAGTACTCAAAGCCACACAAGTCTATTTCCTGCTGCACCAGGAAACCATGGCAGATCCCAAAGTAAAACAACAACCAGAGGTACTCTTCCGGTCCACTACGCTCCCTGCCCAATCTACATCGACATATCCTTGCAATCTCATGTCTACACCGGAGGCATATCTTAGTCCATAACCAACTGTGCCTCGTAAATATCTCAACACATGCTTTGCTGCTATCCAGTGTGTCTGTCTCGACAGACTCATAAATTGACTGAGTATACTCACTGCATAGCATATATCAGGTCTGGTGTTAACCAGATACATCAATGATCCAATCAACTGTCTATAAAGATGTGGATCAATCTCGCCTGAATTAGAAGAAGTATCGCTCAGTTTCTTCAGATTCATCACCATCGGTGTAGCCATGGGCTTGCAGTCTGTCATCCCGAATTTCTTCAATATCTCAACTGTGTATTTCTCTTGACTCAAGAGAATCTCATCAGTCCTTTGCCACACTTCTAGTCCCAAGAAGTAGTGCATCATACCAAGGTCCTGTTATCCCCGATTTCTAGGGATAACTAGGAGATCATGTCTCGAGCCCACAGGTCCTAGACATGGAGTACTGAGAGCAGGATTGACTTGAGCATGGCCCTGGAGGGCCCATCTTTCTTCTCTTTCATCAGACTTGTCCTGTCAGCAACAACAACATCCATCACCTTCGGCTTGGACTTGTATCGGAGAAGACTCTTGCTCCATGAGGCAATTGGTCCAGGTATCATGGTATGTGTCATTTGATCATTATAAACTTTAGATATATGCATCAAATTCCTTTTATTTCTGACAACTGCTTGGATCTTACATTAACCCACTTGACCAGGGTTGGGGGGATTGACAGGGTACCCTAGCAAGTTTGTACCCACAGGTTTTGGTTTGCCACCAGGGGGAATTTTGAAGGGACATCGTCTGCTCCCATCATATCATCACTCTTACATCTTATCTCCCACTCATCTGCCCCATTCCCCTAGTCCGAACATTAGGATGACCTGTTTGTGGGGTTACACCTTATCTCGTGGGAAGAAGGGGCTAAAGGCCCAAAAGGTAAAAGCAGCTGGTAAAAGATAAAAGCCATAAAAAATGAAACCTAGAGATGCCTCGCCCAGGGATCCCCGAGAAGGCAATAAAAAGCCTCTCAACAAGAAATAAGAGGGACCCAAAGAAAAATAACAAAACAAGACCTAGCCAAGAGGATGGGGGGTCTCATCGCGAGCCAGCCCATTATGTTCATGGGTACCTAGCAGTATGACATTGCCATTATCTGGTTACCACGCCAGGGCAGTGACTTTTGGTTGCATGGCCAAGGGAAAGGGGGTCTCATCACGAGCCAACCTTATTGTCTCTGTGAAAGTGCTTGTGGGTAACACTGTCAGCTCTGGTCACCACACCAAGGCAGTGTCCTCTAGTTAGACCTTGAAATAAATAAGAAAAAACAATAAAGAAAAGAAAGAATAAAGGCAATAAAGGGCTTGGAAAGAATTGCATCCATGACAGGTACAACTCACCTTCTACAAAGGCACCCATAGGTAATATCATCCCTGTCTTTCACTCTACCTGTATGTCCGGACATCCTTTGACCACACCACCTCGTGTTACATGGCTTGGATGATATCCTTTGGAAACTTTCCTTTTCTTATGGATGCTGGCCCAATAGGGCAATTTGTCTTTTTCTTCGGCTTTGTATAGTAGGTCATTGTAATGTCTTTGAGCTATTGGATGGTATATCAGGGGTTTTATGCATGCATTTGATAAAATTAATGATGAAATGTGATTGACATTGCTATAATCCCTATGACTAATGAGCCCATGGAGGGCGAAGTTTTTGATGTGCAGGATCATGCTCGACGAACAGGTACCAGTTGGATCGGTACACATGGGGAGATGATTAGTTCGGACCTCCATGGGGCTGAAGAGCCCATCAGATGGTTGTTGGGACCCCATCAGGGGCAGAGACAGGACAATGATTGGTCGAGCCTTTGCACAAGGGAAGAAGGAGGACGTTTTCATCCAGGACGCCTTGGCTGAGCCTAGCCCAAGGGGGTTGACCCACTACAGGTGGAACGTGCTCCTTTTGATGCCCCAGGATGTCATCTAGGAGCCATGACGTCACCTCCAGCGTATGGCATCTTGACAGAGCACTTTGGCACGTGTGGCAGAGTTTGGAGGCCCAAGGAGGGCCAACGTTTGTCATCTTGTGTTGCATTTTGCCCTAAAAAGGGCCAATGTCTCCCTCAGGAGGGCTTGACGTCATGCTTATGCTCATTTAGGGCTTTTAATTTAACATTTTAATGTAAAAACAATATGATTTGGGTTTGTAGCCTTGTCGGCTATTTTTAATAATCTAAATTTAATTATAGGTCATGAAACAGTATATATCGAGGATGTTTTCCCCTCATTTGAACATAACACAATCACTCACACTTGTGAGGTCTGATTTTTGCGCCCTTATTGGGTATTTGGTCTTTAAAATTGAGGCGCACTTGTTGATGGGAGGCCTTTCTTGGCATATTATGGCATTTCTCTTGAGGAAGGTTTACAACTAGGGTTTGCACATGCTTTTCTTCATGATATGTAAGTATTTTTCCTGCAAAACTTCTTGATTGAATGGTTGTAGGTTTAATTTCTTGCATTTGCTTATTAAATTGATGATTTAAAACCCTAGGTAACAAGCACACAAGTAGGTCCTTGTCATATGTCCCCTTAGAGAGAAATATTCAACCATTGAAGGAGGAAGATAGAGCCTAGCCTTTGCTACACTCATCTAACTTCTTCCCTTAAGCTAGTTTTGATTTTAAAGGTTAAAAGGAGGGTGACGTCCTAGGCCTAGGTTATCTACACCTAGGGCCGTCCATCTTTTAGGGTTTAGTGATAGAGCCTTGTCTTTACAACACTCTCCCTCATTAAATCCTCTTGTTTTAACCCTCTTCTTATGCTAGCCGTTTGCCAAGTTTGACCTAAAGAAGGAGGAAAGAGCATGAGGCCTTGCTTAAGCAACACTGAAGTGAGCCTTTTTCCCCTAGGGTTTTGATTCTAGGGCCCTGCCATTGCAGCACTCTAGAACCCTTCCCTCTCGTCTTTAGCTTGTTACCCCTTCAATCTTGTGTCCTCTCCTTTATTGACTCCATATACCCTTAGGCACTGATCTTAGGCACACAACGTTGAGGTCATAGTGTCCAAAACCACTCAAAACTTTAAATCTTGAAACCCTAACTAACAAACTAACCCTAATTAAGGTTGACGTCACACTTGGTTATCTCATCTTGACGCAACATTTGCCTTCTATAAGCAATTGGATGATGATCTAAAGCATTTTTTGAGTAAAGTGTTGGTTGGATACATTGTTGGCTTGATCATCTTGATAGTTATTAATGAATTGATGCTTTTTCCATAGCTAATTGATAAAACGTTGACCTCATTGATATCTATTGTTTTTACATTGCTTATTAATTGATATCAGATAGTCATTGAAGTACTAACCCATTGAGTTATAGCCTGCATATATACTGTATTATCATTGTCTTGTTCCAAGCAGGTGTTTTCATTTGGGCATACACTTCTTTATTGGCTGATTAGCCGGACTGTCTGACCTTGGTGGTAACCTGTGATGGGGAAACTTTAATCTTGACTTTATACCTTTGCCTCTTCAAAACCCCAGGTTACTGGGGACGTCTCCCCTGGGTTAACCTCCCTAAATAGAAAGAACCTCTCCATTGAGGTGACATTGGGTGGGGAAGGTTCCTGTTACGCCAGTTTGGTCTCTATCCTTTAGCCTTTGACCTAAACTACAAACTGTGCGATAACAAGTCCTTCATCTTGAATTCAGAAGCCAATGCACGCTTGCATTTAACAATAAGGCTTACTGAACCAATGAGGAATAATTCATCAACATATAGGACCAAAATCAGGCACTCATCACCAACAATCTTGTAGTATAGGTTGGGATCTACAACACTCTTGCTGAAGTCCAAACTCATCAAGTATCCATCAATCTTCTCATACCATGCACGAGGTGCTTGCTTTAGTCCATACAGGGCTTTCTTCAACCTACACACATGAGACTCCTTCTCATGTATCACGAATCCATCTGGCTGCTCGATGTAAACTTCTTCCTTAATTTCTCCATTGAGAAAGGTTGTCTTCACATCCATCTGATGTAGTCTCCAACCCATGGATGCGACAAGGGCAATAATCATATGGATGGAAGTGTATCGGGCAACAGGAGCAAATGTCTCCTCATAATCTATTCCCTCCACCTGAGAGAATCCTCTAGCCACAAATCTCGCTTTGTACTTCTCGACACTTCCATCGACTGTATGTTTGATCTTATAGATTCACTTGGAAGTCACTACAAACTTCCCTTTTGGTCTCGGAACAATATCCCATACATCATTCTTCATGATGGACTGATACTCTTTGGTCATGACATCTTGCCAAACCTGCTGACCTGCTGCTTCTCCATGACAAGAAGGCTCAATATCAATGATGTGACTCATAGTTGAAACATAGCTCGAAAATCTCTGTGGTCTCTTGCTCTCTCTGTATGTACCACGAGGAGCTGCATGTCCCTCTGCCTCCTGCAAAGTCTATTGAGCCCATGCAGGCCTCTTCTGGCCTACTGGATGTCTCTGGGAACATCAACTGGAGCTATGGGGTCAACTGGATCAACTGGATCAGTAACTGTCTCCCTCTGAACTATAGAAGGGAGAGAAGGTACTGTCTCTTCTTTCTTCTTGATGTCAATCTCCATATGAGATTCTCTGGATCTTCGGAAGGCTATCTCTTCCTCAAAGGTGACATCTCTGCTAACCTCGATTTGTCTCTGACCAGGGATGTAGATCCGGTATGCCTTCGAAGATTCATTGTACCCCATAAATGTACCCTTTCTGCCTGAAGGATCTAGCTTGGTCCTCTTTTCCTTGGGTACATGAATGTATACTGGACACCCAAATATCCTGAAGTGGCCAACCTTAGGTTTCACTTCGGTGAAAGCTTCTTCGGGAGTCATGTTCTTAAGAATCTTATGAGGAATCCTGTTCTGGACGTACACAACTGTCATGGATGCCTCTCCCCACAGAATCATAGGTAGATTCTGATCATGTATCATTGCTTTGGTTGCCTCAACAATGGATCTGTTCTTCCTCTCTGCAACCCCATTTCGTTGAGGGTCATAAGGAATGATGTACTCCCTCTTGATCCCTGCCTCAATACATAAATCACTGCAATCCCTGGAGGTGTACTCTCCTCCATTATCTGATCTCAACACCTTGATCTTCCTCTCGGTCAGGTTCTCAACCTGAGCTCTAAACTCTTGAAATCTCGCAAGGACTCCATCCTTGGTCTTCAAAAAGTAAATCCACGTCTCCCGAGAGTGATCATCGATGAAGACTGTTATCCCCGCTTTTTAGGGATAACTAGGAGATCATGTCTCGAGGCCCACAGGTCCTAGACATGGAGTACCGAGAGCAGGATTGACCTAAGCATGGCCCTGGAGGGCCCATCCTTTTCTTCTTCCATCAGCTTTGTCTTGTCAGCAGCAACAACATCCATCACCATCGGCTTGGTCTTGTATCAGGAGAGGTTCTTGCTCCATGAGATAATTGGTCTAGGTATCATGGTATGTCTCACTTTTGATCATTGAAACCTTTAAATATATGCATCTTATTCCTTTTATCTCTAACAATTGCTTGGATCTTACATTAGCCTATATGACCATGCTTGGGGGAATTGACTGGGTGCCCTAGCAAGCTTGTGCCCATAGGTCTTGGTTTGCCACTTGGGGGATTGCTGAAAAGCCATCGTCTGCTCCCATCATAGCACCACTGTTTCATCTTATCACCCGCTCATCTATCCCATTCCCCTTGTCCGGGCATTGGGTTGATCTATTTGTAGGATTGCACCTTATCTTGTGGGAAGAAGGGGCTAAAGGCCCAGAAGGTAAAAGCAGCTGGTAAAAAACAAAAGCCTAGAAATGAAACCTCGAGATGCTTCGCCCAAGGATCCCTGAGAAGGCAATAAAAGGCCTCTCAGCAAGAAACAAGAGGGACCCGAAAAATAACAAACAAGACCTAGTCAGAGGATAAGGGGTCTCATCACGAGCCAACCTATTAGGTTCATGGGTACCTAATAGTATGACATTGCCATCATCTGGTTACCACGCCAGGGCAGTGACCTTTGGTTGTGTTATCGCACAGTTTGTAGCTAGGTCAAATGGCTAGAAGATAGAGGTCAAACTGGCATAACAGGAACCTACCCCACCCAATGTCACCACAATGGGGAGGTTCTTTCTTTTTAGGGAGGTTAGGCCTAGGGGAGACATCCCCGGTAACCTGGGGTTTTGAAGAGGCTAAGGTATAAAGGTATAAGTAAAAGTCCCTCTTCACAGGTCACCACCAAAAGCAAATAGTCGGGCTAAACAACCAATAATGAAGTGTAGGCCCAAATGAGAACACCTTCCCGGAACAAAGCAACAACAAAACAATATATGCAGGCTATAATTCAATGGGTTAGTACTTCATACAACTATCTGATATCAATATATTAGCAATTATGAAAATAGATATTGACGAGATCAATGTTTATTAATATAGCAATGGAACAATATCAATTCATTAATAAATATCGAGATGATGTAGCAAACAGTGTATCCAATCAATCCTTTCTCAATAAATGCTTCAAAACACCATCTAATTGCTTATAAAGAGGAAATGTTGTGTCAAGATGGAATAACCAAGAATGACGTCAGCGTTATTAGGGTTAGTAGTTAGTTAGGGTTTCAAATTATAAGAGTTTGAAAGTTTGTTTGACCACTATCACTTCAACATTGGAGACCTAAGATAAGTGCCTAAGGGTAAATGGAGTCAATTCAAGAGAGGAAGCAAAGGTTGAAGGGAGAAGGCTAAGGACTAGAGGGAAGGGTTCTGAAATGTTGCAATGGCAGGGCTCCAGAAGCAAAACCCTAGGGGAAAGAGGCTCACTCCGGTGTTGCTTAAGCAAGGCCTCGTGCTCTTTCCTCCTTCCTTAGGTTAAACTTGGCAAAACGGCTAGCATAAAAGATAAATCAAGACACAAGAGTGAGGTGAGGGAGAGTGTTGCAAAGGCAAGGCCCTATCACCAAACCCTAGAAGCAGGACGACCCTAGGTGTAGATAACCTAGGCCTGGGACGTCTCCTCCTTCTTGACTTTTAAAAGGCACGACTAGCACAGGGGAAGAAGTAAAAAGAGTGTAGCAATGGCTAGGCTCTTCCTTCCTTCTTCAATGGCTGAGAATTTCTCTTTTAGGGGACATGAGACAACGACCTACTTGTGTGTTTGTCCCCTAGGGTTTTAAAATCAACAAAATTTATAATAAATGAAAGAATATAAGACTACAACCATTCAATTAAGAAGTTTTTGCAGAAAAAAAACACTTACATATCATGAAGAAATAGCATTGCAAACCCTAGTTGTAAACCTACCTTCAAGAGAAATGCCAAAAATGCCAAGAAAAGCCTTCCTTCAACAAGTGCGCCTCACTCAAAAGATGAAATACCCAAGTAGGGTGCAAAAATCAGATCTCACTAGGAGAGTGAGTTGTGTGTTATGTCAAAATGAGGATAAAACTCCTCAATATATACTGTATCAATGACCTTTAATTAATTTTAGGTCATAAAAATTAGTCGACAAGGCTTTAAACCAAAATCATACTGTTTTTACATTAAAATGTCAAATTAAAACCCTAACTGAGCTGTAATAAAGGTAAAAGCCCCTTCAAGGGAGGTGCTAGCCCCTTTTAGGGCAGATGAGGCATCTAAGAGCAAAACGTTGACCCCCCTAGGGGCCTCTCCAACATGCCACACGTGCCACTGCTGCCCAGTCTGCCTCAAAGTATGACCATGAAGCTGGATGACATCATGGCAAGGATGGGGACGCTCTGAGCCTTCCAAGGCCAATGTTCCACTGAAAAGGGGTCATTCCCCCTAGGTCGGGCTTTGCCAAAGTGCCTCTGGTGGCAAACCAAAACCCATGGGTACAGGCTTGCTAGGACACCCTGTCAATCCCCCCAATCATGGTCATGTGGGTTAATGTAAGATCCAAGCAGTCATCAGAGATAAAAGGAGTTAGATGCATATATCCAAAGGTTATAATGATCAAAAGTGACACATACCATGATACCTGGACCAATTACCTCATGGAGCAAGAGCCTTCTCCGATACAAGACCAAGCCTATGGTGATGGATGCTGTTGCTGCTGACAAGACGAATCTGATGAAAGAAGAAAAGGATGGGCCCTCCAGGGCCATGCTCAGGTCAATCATGCTCTCGGTACTCCATGTCCAGGACCTGTGGGCCTCGAGACATGATCTCCTAGTTATCCCTAGAAATTGGGGATAACAGGTTGCATGGCCAAGGGAAAGGGGGTCTCATCATGAGCCAACCTTCTCATCTTTATGAAAGTACTTGTGGGTAACACTGTCAGCTCTGGTCACCATGCCAAGGCAGTGTCCTCTAGTTAGCCCTTGAATAAAAAGAAAAAGAAGAAGAAAAAGCAAATGAAAGAATAAAGGCAAGAACGGGCTTGGAAAAAATGCATCCATGACAAGTACAACTCGCCTTCTACAAAGGCACCCACAGATAACATTATGTATCCTTGGCCCTCATTGCACCCACATGTTTAGACATCCCCTAGCCACATCACCTCACTTACATGGCTTGGATGAAATCTTCCTGCGAACTTTCCTTTTCTTGTGGACACTAGCCCAATAGGACGTCTTGTCTTTTTCTCAAATCTTGTATTGCAGGTTTTTGTAATGTCTTTGCGCTATTGACTGATGTAGTAGGGTTTTTATGCATATGTTTAATAATATTGATGATGAGATGTGATTAACATTGTTACGATCCCAGTGACTGATGAGCCCATGGAAGGCGTAGCTTTTGATGTGCAGGACCATGCCCGACGGACAGGTACCATTTGGACCGGTACACATGGGGAGATGACCAGTTCGGACCTCCATGGGGCTGAAGAGCCCACCAAATGGATGCTGAGACCGCATTAGGGGGTAGAGATAGGATGGAGATGGATCGGGGCTTTTGCACCAGAGAGGAAGAGGACATTCCATCAGAGGCACTCCGACAGGACTAGACCTGGGGGGAATGACCCCTTTTCAGTGGAACGCCAGCCTTGGAAGGCTTGGGACGTCTCCATCTTCACCATGACATCATCCAACTTCATGGATGCTTTTGGAGGCAGACTGGGAAGCAGTGGCACATGTGGCATGTTGGAGAGGCCCCTGGGGGGCTAACGTTTTGCTCCTTGGTGTCTCATTTGCCCTAAAAAGGGCTAGCGCCTCCCTTGAAGGGGATTTTACTGTCTTTGCAGCTCAATTAGGGTTTTAATTTGACAATTTAATGTAAAAACAATATTATTTTGGTATTATGGCCTTGTCGGCTTTTTTATGACCTAAAAAGTAAATTAGGTCATTGATACACTATATATTGAGGGTTTTCACTCTCATTTTTATCATCACAAATTCACTCACTCATAGTGAGGTTTGATTTTAGCGCCCTATTGGGGTTTTTGGCTGAACTAAGTGATGCGCACTTGTTGAAGGAAGAGATTTTTTGGCATTTATGGTGTTTCTCTTGAAGGAAGGTGTTACAACTATGGTTTGCATGGTTATTTCTTCATGAATTGTAAGTGTTTCTTCTGCAAAACTTCTTATTGAATGGTTGTAGTTTAAATTTCTTGCATATTGCTTATAAATTTGCTGAATCAAAACCCTAGGTGACAAGCACACAAGTAGGTCCTTGTCTCATGTCCCCTGATAGAGAAACCTTCAGCCATTGAAAGAGAGGAAGAGAGCCTAGCCGTAGCTACACTCCTTGTTTCTCTTTCCCTTTGTGCTAGCCGTACCCTTTAGAATTCAAGAGGAGGAAGATGTCCCAGGCCTAGGTTATCTACACTTAGGGCCGTTTTCCTTTAGGGTTTGATGAAAGACCCTTGCTGTGGCAACACTCTCCCTCATTAAGCTTTCTTGTCTTGATTTTGTGCTTCATCTAAGCCAGCCGTTTGTCGGGAAGGAGGAGAGAGCACGAGGCCTTGCTTTTGCAACACTGGAGTGAGCCTCTCTCCCCTAGGGTTCTGTCTTTGAGGCCCTGCTTTAGCAACACCTTGAAACTTTTCCCTCTAGTCCTTTGAAATCTCGTCTCCTTCAACCTGTGCGTCCTTCACTTATTGACTCCATTCTACCCTAAGGCA
>ML802011.1:246292-256633 GCA_009831015.1 Picea engelmannii
GTAGTGTGTGGGGGGGCGGGGGCAGAAGCTATGCAAGCTACAGAGTGTGTGGGGACGCGGTTGAGCGGAATTGTGGTTGGGGGTGTGGTCACGGGAATGGTCATGGAATTGGGTGCGGGGCAGGGAGTGGGTAGATGCGTGGACTGTGGAAGATGGGGGGTTACGTGAGGGTGCGGGTGAGTGGAGAGGGGTGCAACAGGTCATGGGTGAAATGGGGGAGGGAAGGGTTATGGGAGTTAGGGGGGAAGGGAAGGGTTGCGGGGAAGTGTTTATGGGATTTACGGGAATGGTTACAGGTCTGATTTTTTTTTTTTTTAATATATTAATGTATCTTTTTCTTTTGAATTTGCAGCGGATTTATCTTTTTTTTTCTTTTTTTCTTTTTTTGTTCTTCCAATTTTTTTTTTGAATTTATGAACTGTAAATGGCCAAGGGCCTATTGTGGTCAATGACCTGAAGAAATCAAAGAAAATCTGAATGAAGTATAGTTGGCAAAAAAACCCGGTTCAAACAAGGTCTGCAAGGAGAATGGCCAAAGGCCAGGATCAGAAACGAAGCTCTGATACCACTGTGGTGAACCAACCTGGTTCACTATGTAAACATCCAATATAAATAGGACAATACACAATAATCTATTTAAGGATAGTAAATATATTTAATAATAATTGTATAAGAATGAATAAGATATAAGATGATTACAAATGAGGAATGAGGGCTTGTATATATATCCCGCACAGGGGTGCCCTTTCATAAGAGACATGACCTTTCATATGTCACGTCTCTTCATAATTAATTATTACCTATTAGTTATTTATATTTACATATTATATATATTTATGTTTGTTACATTCTTTGTAGGAGTCGTTAGTCTATGATGAGAGATTTGCTAGGGTGAAAAATCTTTGCTCTTTGAGCTAGGTTTTGATTCCTTCCAAATCCGGAGATTCTTTCAATGGGGTTTGCCTAAAATTCTATCTTCCCAAATGTTGATCTCATTCTCGTCCCTTAGAAACTGGGATAAATGCTCCTTAATGATGGCCAAAAGGTTTTATTTGTTTCCATATTGGAAATCCATTTCTTCTTATCTACATCATGGAGATATTTCTTAGAGAGAACATCCTTCCACTAGGTTTGTTCTCTTGAGACTATTTTCTATGCTATCTTTGCTTCTAGAGACCTATTCATTTGGGCTAGATCTTTTATACCTAAACTTCCATACCTTATTGGAGCTTGAACCTTGTCAACTTACTACATTGATTTTTTTTCTCGTTTGTTCTCCACTCTATCCACAAAAATGTCTTTAGTAACTTGTTGGATTCCTCAAGAGCTTCCAATGGGTAATAGTGAAGAACAAAGGCACACGTGGAGGGTAGATAAGATAGACTATATTAAAATTGTTCTTTCACTGGGATTTATCTATTGAGAGCCCTAAGACGTTATTTTTATTTTAACCTTCTCTAATACTGGAACCCAATACGATGCTTGAAGATATTTCAACATGATTGGGGTCCCCAAATACTTAAACGAGGACCATCTCAGTTACACATTGAATTCCAGTTTTGGGGAAATTTGTTTCAGAATCAAAGTTGGAGTATACCATTATTACATTTTTCACTTCATTTTGTTGATAGTGCTTTTAGATAAAGGGATGGGATTTCTTCGAATCTTCTAGGCATGATCAAAGACGCCCCTCCTAACAATAATGTATTATCAACAAATTGAGCATGATTAATGTTCTTAACAACTTTGATTCTCGGGGATGTTAGTGCTGTCATTTTTTTCAGTTAGAGTCAGTCTTAGATGAGTCATGGTCAGTGTGTCAAGGCGTGTGAGGTCAGGTACCAAACAACGAATGGGTCGAAGTTAGCAAGTGGTCGGTTTGGCCCTTGGAGTTGGGAAAGGGCGTCAGAATCAAACATGTGTAAATGGTAAAGGTCTTTTCCGAAAAGCTTGGGTCCTGTCAGAAGAGGAAATTTTACGTGCCAAAGGTCGAAGCAATTTGTTAGAATAAGGGTCACGTCGGAAGATATAACAACCATCATCACCTCATTATGAAGTCAGAAAGGATAAGAAATCATGGCGCTCATATCACGTATACTCTGATGCTCTTATCATCTGTATTTTACACACTCCGAAGTGTACCTGTTGCACGAATGTGCTACGCAAATCTTCGGCCTGCTTCAAAACTTCTCGTCACCATGGATTCAGTGTCCCCTGTCATGATTCCATCCCTCAAATGTTCAGTTATAAATGCCAGTGATTCTGCATGTATTTTATCCACCAACCGAGTTTATGCGTCGTCTGTAATTTTTCCTGCAAGCCCTATGTTCCTCGCTGCGGGAAAACCGATTGCCATCAACTATGTCACAAACCGGGTCAGTCAAGATTGCCACGTTTTGTTCGTCTTAAATCATGGTTTGGATCCTGTCGGAGTTGGTCACAAGTTAGTCTGTCAGGCGACAAGTCCTCTCACGGTCACCCTCTTATCCTCATAGTTTTTGTCACGCCCAATTCCTCTTTCGCGCTTCCCTACTGCGACGAGCCTGTCGTCGTCATTGTCAAAGCGTCGACCCGTTCCTGCACCGAGAGTCTTCGTGGCTCTTGGGGGCCGTGCAGTGAATTCCCAAAGTCATTCTCACTTATTGCATGAAGTCCCGCTATCGCCCCCTGACGGGTCTGGGCTAAGAATATCATTATCCATTTTCCACGCGAAGAGGGCGTCATCTTCACTACCACGCGCACAGAACAAACATGCATTGCACCATGATGACATCCCAAAACATAAAGAAGAGGGCGCAAAGTGGCAGAACTGTGAGGCTCGAGCCTCAAGACTTGGCATTGATAAATGAGGATCCGAATGTCAGAGCATCTTTCGAACAGGTCGGATGCATGCTCTATTGCAAGAAAATCCAAGGATACAATGTGAAATTGGCGGAATAGTTCGCGCTAAGATTTAACGGGTTCCGCGTGGTTATTGCAGGAACCACATTCCGGGTGACGGAGGAAACTCTGTCAGCTGCGACGAAGATCCCTCTGCGCGGTGAAAGGTTGTCTAAGGGCATGCCTTTGGACGTGCTATGCTACGAAGAATTCATCAAACCAAACGGCCTAAACGGGAAAACCAAAATGGGTGTTCCAAGTCGGTATCTACAGAAGCCTTTTCAGAAACTCTTGAAGGTGATTGGAGAGTATTTTATCTGTGAAAGGAGGTCTGACAGAATACACCCACATCACATCAGATTGCTGATGCATTTCACAGGAAAGAGGCTGTTGAACCTGCCTTTCTTATTGCACCAAAGTCTAGGAGGAATGGCAAACAACGTCCAAGCCGAAGCAGACCAACCAAAGAAGAACTTATCCCACATCTCACTAATCAAATTGTTGATAGTTGAGGAATTAAAGCGACTGGGCAAGGACTGGGATTCGTTTCTGCTTTCGGCCGACGTCCCCAGGGACCCCAAAGGAGATCCCCCTCTACCCACGGGAGAAGCAACATCTCACAGTGCGGAGGCAGGAATAGAAGGGGTTGCAGAAAAGAGAAAGACAGTGGAAGTCTCGTCCCCCCAACAGCCAATACCCCAGAAAAGAGGCAGGCCAAGGAAGAACAGAGAGCCCGAGGAGGCCCGAGCTCCAAGCGAATTGTGTGCCAAATCGGTTGTTGAGAAGTTACTCATGCGCGCTGTTCTGCTGGAACATGTCGAAGGTTCAAGCCAATAAATCTGCGAAAGACGGAGCAGGCCGAATACTGAAAGTATGGATGTTCGTGAGCTGTCACAACAGCTAAAGCAAGCGCAGCTCGCTATTGCTGAGTTGTACCAGGAGAACAGGGAGTTGAGAAAGCCGTTAGCGGGAAGGACCGTCGAGACATCAACATCACAGAGCCGAGAAGGGAATGCGAATTGGCTCAAGAGGCAGCTCAGAGAAGCGCAAGACACGATCATCTAGCTGCGTGAAGCACAAAGAATGTCAAAAGAGAAAATCGCGGAGCATTTCAAAAAATGTGGACCGACCATAGAAAAAGTCCATGCAGCTCTAGGCAGTGCTCAAGTGAAGCTGAAGGGGAATGGGGTCTTGTGAAAACAGGTAAAGAATCTAAAAAGGCGCAATTGGTCCCTCAAAAAAATGCTTAGAAATCACGACTGCAGATAAGGCCAGAAACATAATTGATCCGATCTCGTTTTTGTCTTTTTGAACGTGGCGCAAAATTCCTTTTTCCCCGTGTCCTGTTTCTTGTTGGGAAGTAAGGAATCTGACGTGTATCCGCGTGGTGGATATACGTCGCGCAGATGCTGAAAACCCACCTGTCGCGAAGGATAAGTGTAGGCCGAACACACAACAGTTTTGAAGAAATGGGTTGTCCCCTGACCATCGTTGCCATCTTGGAAACACAAGTGACAGTCCACAGTTACCCGCCACATGCATACCACAGCCAATGATCGCGCATCATCAATCAAAGCCGTTACACTTGGTGGTAGGGGTCTGACAAAGCGCTTGATCATCCAGATGATCTTTCAAAGGAGAAGCACCGAGACATCACTTCTTAACGATGGAATCTTGCTGATGACCGAACCATCATGGCAAAGACGTCGGTTATTGCATGATTGGATACAGTCAAGTTTCTATTCTTAGTAAGTGCCATCCAAAGGATCATCTGGTAGAGAATAACCATAGCCTAATTTCTAGGAGTAGTAGTTGGGGGGCATGGCAGCCCAAGCGACACATCCTTTTCTATATATTGCATCTTTTCAATGTAAGCCAGGTTGGTTGGCAAAGTAATGTAGACATTGACTGTTGAATGTAACTTCCGAACCCGATTGAAGTTTAGTGCAAAGGTCCTAAGACTTTGATGAAAAGATTCTAATGGTGGTGGTTTGATGTATTGTGATCTCTCTTATGTATGTGTTTCCTGTGTTCTGTATATCCATGTCTGTATTCTGTTTAAATTGAAACGTTTTATGATTCTAGAATTCATCGCGCAGTGCTCTAGACTTCGACGTTTAGACGCATGTGTTTTCTTCTAAGTAATTTAGAATTCATCTCCAATGGTGCTCTAAGTTATTTTATGTATTTTTCTCTCGCCACACACAACGACTTCAAACTGAAAGACTATTGCCTACTTAGCCTTTATCCTCTCAGGTTTTAGTCACCAAGTCATTTATTTCTCTCGCTTTCTAGAATTTGACTCCATGGCCCAAGGTTTTGTATTCTCTTGCCAATAGAACCAAAAATATTGCACGAACGTGTTAAAACCTAACTGACAATTTAAAGCCATTATCTGTATAGAGACAAAGTCTCAAAGAGAGCCCTCTCTGGGTTGGAAAGGCTAGTTTCCGACCTTAAAGTTGGTCTGTAGGTTACCTCTGTCATTCGTTTTCTCAGCCAAATGAATTTACGGAGTGCTAACATTTTGGCGTCATTGTCGGGGACGAAATTGAATAAAATTTTCCCTGGGAGAATGACTAAAGCTACAATTTTGACCACTGATGGTAATAGTGGGCTGAACGTCTATATTGGCTGAAAAATTTACCCTGGCGACTCCAGTGAATGAGACTAGTAACATAGAGTAGTATGACTCAGAAATCCTGGCTCCAAAGACAGTTTATACCAGAGCCAATTCTGATCCGGACCCTGTAGCACCTGTATATGATCCCGAGAAACTTCTGCACAGGGCAAAGGAACAAGCGCCAGACCCATTCTATTACCTAGATAGAAACTTATCCTTACCCAAAGACGGTGTACAAAGCATTGACGACCTTGATTTTGACACATTGTTTGAACAAAACCTATTCAGGTCTAAATCAAAAACTTGCTTGGATGAGATAGTCTTCGATGAGAAGAGGTTTCAATCTTTGATACCAAACAAAATCCTGCGAGCTGTCGTAATCCCCACTTAGAACATTTCGCCAGTCCCAAACCCTCCTAGAACAATGGCTGCCAAATTCGCTCTTGCCCTGCCAGCCCAACTGCGTGATTTGCCCCAGAACTATAATCAGAGGATCAAGCTATATGATGTCGAAGGGAACACCTCTTCCCAAAAACACTTGGATTGGTTCAATGATTTTGTTGATCTAGAAGAGGTTGATCATGAGGACGCGAAGATGAGATTGTTAGCGCAGAGTCTTTTGGGGGAGGTTAGGAAGTGGTTTAAGGCCCTTCGAGTAGCAAGGATCCCCGATTTCGTAGCATTTGAAACATTGTTCCTTACCAGATGGGGAGACAACAATATGAAGAGAGCACCAGAGGAAATGGTGCAAGAGTTCTCGGCTCGATTCATGAAGGTCTACAACTCAATCCCCACAGAAGTCTAGCTCCTTCTCGGAGTTGCACAACTTCGATACGCCGACTCCTTTGACAACGATTTTGCCTTGCTGCTGAGACAAAAAGATCTGCTACTTTAGGCGCTATGATGAGCGACGCAATCAAAGTAAATCTGATGGCGTCGGGAAAGATCAAACAAAACTTCGACAGAAACGAAAAGAAACCCCAAGGAGACACGCAACCCTCTACTTCTCGACTGTCAGACGAAAAGTTCGACTTGATGATGAAGACTTGGAGAAGTTGATGGAAAGGATGTCCATGGAGAACAAGCCCGCCGCTCGGGAGCAAAACAATTTCCAACCCAGAAATCAAAAATTTAGTAGGGGTCCGGTCCCGCAGATCAGGCAGAGGGAACAAAGAGAGCAGGGTGATCAACAAATAAGACCTCCATTCCAAAACAATTACGCGAATGAAGATTTTAATCAGATTATCCAAGATCAGATGCATTGCTGCGACGACATGGACACACACGTGTTCTTGACGAAGGGAGAACATGATCAATTCATGGACGCGAATGATGGTATTATGCTGGAGGCTGAGGACACACTGTCTTCAGAAACGAAGGAATTCAGTAAAGGATATCACAATGCCATCATGCAATTTCAAAAGAAGTACAACCTCAGGAGCAGAAAGGCGTCCGCAGAGCCTTAGCAGACGAATCCCACAAAAGAACCTCAAGCGAACACTCCTTCTGCAAGCTGACCAAAGAAAGACAATCCAGCAAAGGACGTGAAGGAGAAAGGAAAGTCGAAGGAGGAGGCTTTAAAGAAAGCGCCAGAGGCGAGTAGGGAGACGAGCGTCAAAGAGGTAGATAAAGTCCCCCCCCCCTTTTAACTTTGAGAACGAAATGGCCAAAATTAAAATCTCCGTCCCTTTCAATGAACTCATCAAGAAAGGAGAGTATTGGGATCAGATCATTAAAATGTTGAAGATGGAAGAGGCTCCCGATACCCTGAACGTTGAGGATGACCACCCTCCATTTCAGTTGGTCCGCGCGTAGAAGAAACGGGTGATACTGAGGACATTTCCCCTTTCTATGTCAGCCTCAAAATCGATGACATGACTTTGCATAACGCCATGCTGGATTCGGGCGCGTCGCACAATCTCATGCCAAAAGTGGTCATGGACGAGTTAGGTTTGGACGTCACCAGGACCTATAAGGATCTTTTCTCCTTTGACTCGAGGAAAGTGAAGTGTTTGGGTCTGATCAAAGATTTGGTTGTGTCGTCTCAAATTCCGTCTAAGAATCTAGTTATGGACGTGGTTGTGGCCGACATCCCCCTTAAATTCAGCATGTTGTTATCCAGGTCGTGTGCCGCAAAATTAGAGGGAACCCTGCAGATGGATATGTCGTATGCCACCATCCCTGTTTTTGGCCAAGAAAGAAGGCTACATAGAGGTGCTACTCAAGTACATGGTGAGTAGCAAGACCTAGCCAAACAACCATCCTATCTACTCCGTTGACACCGAGATTGGCTCCTCTATATTTTACAATGACTTGAGTTTTGAAGGGGAGGAGTCGACAACTGTCATGACTGTCGAAGATAAGGCCGCGTGTCGAGCAGAAGAGTGCGCAAACCCGAAAAACCACACGGAGAACGAAATGTGGAACATGAACTTCGACAGAGCCGTCAACAAGGAAGGAGAAGGGGTCGGTGTATGGATAAATCCTCCCAAGGTGGGCTCTAAACTCTGCTCTTACAAACTCGCCTTTGATTGTACAAATAACATGGCTGAGTATGAGGCATTGATTTTGGGTCTGAAAACTTTGAAAGAATTGGGCTCCAAGAGGATAGTGGTGCACGAAGATTCCGAGCTCATCATAAATCAAGTGAAAGGTATATACCAGTCCAAGCACCCCAAACTGAGAGCATATAGGAATCTAGTGCTGGACCTCCTCGAAGAATTCTCAGAGTATAATTTGTCAGTGATCCCAAGGGGGCAGAATCAAATTGCGGATGCCCTAGCCACCTCAGCGTCAGTGTTTAAAATTCCATTTTTTCCCAACAGAAAGTATGAGATTGAAGTCAAACACAGGCCGGTGGTACCTGATAATATCAAGTATTGGCAGGTGTTTGAAGATGACAAACAGGTGGAGAGATTCCTTTGAATGAGCGACGAGTTCGCTAATGTAAACATCAATGATGAGTGCTGTTGCGAAGAAGACGAAGACGCAGCTGCGCGTGGTGACGATAACCCCTTTCAAAACCAGATAGCTGGAAGGGACATAGTGCAACTAAAAAATAATATCATTCCCAAAGGATTGTCTCCGATGGAAAAGCTGTTTGATGAAAACGATGTAGCCATAAATCCAAGGATCACTGCGAATGATGAGGATGTCAAGGATTGCAACATCGGGACCCCAGTGAATCCAAGGATAATCAAATTGTCAAAGACACTCAGTCCAGAGATCAAGCAGAGATACATCAAACTCATGAAAGACTTTCCTGACATTTTTGCCTGGAGTTATGAGGACTTGAAAGTCTATGACACTAGAGTGATTCAACACGTCATTCCTCTCAAAGAGGATCAAAAACCTTTTAAGCAAAAGCTAAGACGGATCAATCCCCTGCTGCTGTCGCTAATTGAAAAAGAGGTAAAGAAACTACTTGAAGCCAAAATTATTGTTTCTTTAAGATTTTCAAAATGAGTTGCCAACCTTGTGCCTGTAAGGAAGAAGAGTGGCAAAATAAGGTTATGCGTGGATTTTTGAAACTTGAACAGAGTATCCGTCAAGGATAACTACTCGCTTCCTAAGATGGACTACATCTTGTAGAAGGTAGTTGGATCCCAGAAGATGTCTGTTATCGCACAGTTTGTAGCTAGGAAAAAGACTATAAGATTGAAGGCCAAACTGGTGTAACAAGAACATATCCCACCCAATGTTACCATGATGGGGAGGTTCTTTCTCTTTAGGGAGGTTAGGCCCAGGGGAGATGTCTCGGGTGACCTGTGGTTTTGAGGAGGCAGAAGGGTAATGAGATAAGGACAAACTTTCCCCCTCACAAGTCACCACCCAAACAGAGAGTCCCGGCTAAACAACCAATAATAAAGTAAATCCCCAATGAAGAACACTTGCTTGGAACAAGACAACAACAAACATATATATGCAAGCTATATTTCAATGGGTTAGTACTTCATAAGATTATCTGATAAATATATATAAGCAATTAACAATAAATGTTGACGAAGTCAATGTTTATCAATAGAAAATGAAAAGATATAACACTTCACCAATAAATATTGGAATGATGTGGCATTCAATGTAACCAATCAACACTTCATTTAATAAATGCTTTAAACCACCATTCAATTGCTCATAAAGTAAAACATTGCTGCATTAAAGATGAAATATCCAATGATGACGTCAACAACTTAGGGTTAGTAGGTTAGGGTTTGAAATTCAAAGAATTTAGAGAGTTGTTTGATTAGCTTCACTTCAACGCTAGAGGACTTTTAGATTAGTGCCTTAGGGTTTAATGGAGTCATAAGTGAAGGATGCAAAGGTTGAAGGAGGCAAGATTTCAAAGGACTAGAGGGAAAAGTTTTGGGGTGCTGCTAAAGCAGGGCCTCAAAATCAAAACCCTAGGGGAGAGAGGCTCACTTCGGTGTTGCTAAAGCAAGGCCTCGTGCTCTCTCCTCCTTCCCGGCAGACGGCTAGCTCAATAATAAAAAATAACCAAAACAAGAGGGTTTGATGAGGTGAGGTGTTGCTAAAGCAAGGCCTTTCAACAAACCCTAGAAAGAGTACGACCCTAGTGTAGTAGACCTAGGCCAGGGATGTCTCACTCTTCTTGGCTTTCAATTGGTACGGCTAGCAAAGGAAGAAGAAACAAGAGTTTAGCTACGGCTAGGCTCTTTCTTCCTTCTTCAATGGCTAAAAGTTTCTCTATCAGGGGACATGAGACAAGGACCTACTTGTGTGCTTGTCACCTAGGGTTTTTGATTCAACAAAATTCATAAACACATGCAAGAAATTAAACTACAACCATTCATTCAAGAAGTTTTGCAGAAAAATACTTA